>CM067308.1:39861328-40446929 GCA_034231615.1 Meghimatium bilineatum | reverse complement strand
TGTCTTGAATGTGTGGGTCTCAGCTCTAGACATTACATGTTTTTCGATGTCGGTTGTCCACTTCTGCATACGTGTAAACAGAATTATTTCCAGAAAATCATTGTTAATGTCAGCTCTTTTCTTTTATTTAAATTTATTTTTTATCTCGAAAACTTCGATTTATGTAAAAGTAAAATAGAAGAGACCCTCTGGTTTTGTTTATTTGTGTATTCATCCGAGAGTTTGTGCATCGTATTACCCAATCTTTATCTAAGAGAAACGGAGGTAGGTTATCAGACCAGAAAGGTAACAAAGGATATCATCACTGCAACTTACCAACCATTTATAATATACTACTAAGAAGGGTGGGGGTAGGGTTCATTAGCTCACTCTATGAACTGCGGAAGCCGCAGTAGTGTAGTGTTAAGTCATTCGCCAGTTGATCAGCAATCCAAGTCTGGTTTCGAACCCAATCTTTATTCGTACTTTGAAGTAAACATTACTCTCGTGGTTCATCACGCTACCAAGAAGTATGAAACCAGGGCTCGTGCTTTGGAAATGTCGAAGAACGGCGCCATCGCTACTGAGCAAGTACGGTAGGCGACTCTAGTCGGTCCGTGTCTGGCCAATCACTGACTATGTTACTGAGCACTTGTGAGAAACCGTCCGCTATGACGCTGGTTTATATTCTTATTACCTTAACTTTTCTACCTTTACCCTATGATGTCGCGTTGATTTAGCAAATTGAAGCCTCTTACCTGAACTGCTGAGAGTAGATCATCCTTTTAGCCAGACTGTTGAGAGTAGATCATCCTTTTACCCAGACTGCTGAGAGTAGACCATCCTTTTACCCAGACTGCTGAGAGTAGATCATCCTTTTACTCAGACTGCTGAGAGTAGATCATCCTTTTACCCAGACTGCTGAGAGTAGATCATCATTTTACCTAGACTACTGAGAATAGATCACCCTTTTACTTAGACTTCTGAGAGTTGCCCCCCCCCTTCTCCCTGCTCTGCTGAGAATAGATGATCGTCTTACGTGGACTACTGAAAGTAGATCACCCTCTTACCTGGACTACTGAGAGTAGATCCTCTTACCTGGACTACTGAGAGTAGATCACCCTCTACGTGGACTACTGAGAGTAGATCCTCTTACCTGGACTACTGAGAGTAGATCCTCTTACCTGGACTACTGAGAGTAGATCACACTTTTACGTGGACTACTCAGAGTAGATCCTCTTACCTGGAATACTGAGAGTAGATCCTCTTACCTGGACTACTGAGAGTAGATCACCCTCTTACGTGGACTACTCAGAGTAGATCCTCTTATCTGGAATACTGAGAGTAGATCCTCTTACCTGGACTACTGAGAGTAGATCACCCTCTTACGTGGACTACTCAGAGTAGATCCTCTTACCTGGAATACTGAGAGTAGATCCTCTTACCTGGACTACTGAGAGTAGATCACCCTCTTACGTGGACTACTGAGAGTGGATCATCTGTTCTATCTGTAACATGACAAGATAAAACTAGACCAGGTCTTATTGAGAGAAGAGTACTACCAAACTCGTGGTGACGCAACTTACAGCCACTTCGAATACTGCAGTCAAGTATGACCCGAAAATGCTCAGGTAATTTTCCCCATAAAAATAAGTTTCACAGAAACATCAAATCTTAAACTTAAGTAAAACTCTCCTGCCTGGTAGAACATATGAAATATGAATGACAAGCCTGAACTTTCTTGTTATTCTACCATCATTACCATCGCCACCATCATCGCCGCCATCATCATCATCATCATCATCAACATAGAACATATTATGACGACAAACAACCATTTACACGTTTTATACGCAATGTTCTTTATTCGGGAGTTGATATACACCTATACACCAGTTATCAGGTAATTTTAGCGTTGCTTTTATTGCTTGAATATATATATATATATATATATATATATATATATATATATATATATATATATATAAGCAATCACACCAATTAATAAATCTTTATCTTGATTTTGGCATCTTAGTTTTTTGCAGACTTATTTTGTGTTATATCTTTTAATTCCTATTGTGCGCCAAGTCTTCCATATCACATTTAGCTTTTTGAGATGCAGATATACATAAATATTTTTTTTTAAAAAGGGTCAAAAGTCGTTGAGGATTGACATCACTGTACTCGGTTTCCCATATGTTTCCTATACGGTTTCACCACTCTCAACGAAGCAGCACGCCACCTGCCGAGAGTACCACTCATAGCACGCAACTCCGTAGCTTCAAGTGGTAATCCACATGTATCTCCAAAAAAATCCACCTTGTAAACAAGACCACACGAGCTGGATCCGAACTCATGTACTCTTGAAAACACACACACACACTATACATATATATATATATATGTGTGTGTGTGTGTGTGTGTGTGTGTGTGTGTTTATATATAAAATACTAAAGTTGATAGGAAAATAGATAAAAACTGAAAACATTTTATTGATTTCATTGGAATCAGCAGTTCAAATACATCCAAAACCGATTTAACACTTGTTAACCAGTATTTTTGTTCTTTCATTCTGGGGTGCTTTATATATATATATATATATATCTTTAAAAAACTAGAAACGATAAAATTGAAACTGATATAACAAATTATACTTACGTTTGTGGAACAGCTATCCAAAAATATCCGAGATTAGTTATAACATTTGATGCATCCAAAAGTGTGTACCCCAGGTGTTAAGAATTTCCTGCGGCGCATAGAACATTATCAACCCTCTTACATGTCGTTATGTATTTAGTTATTCCTTTGAGTTCTGTCTATGTTTTCCAGAAGTAATACATTCTTGCAATGTTTTCTTCTTGTTGTCTACATGTATGTCCTATGTATCACCAGTGTGATTTCTTGAGTTCACTTCTCTCTCTCTGTCTGTCTCTTCTGGTGTCTGTATAGTTCTTTTCATGCGTTATTTTATTGACCATCTTATTGTATCGTATCAGACCGTCTATGCCGGCGTCCATCTCTGAAAGTTTATAGTTTTCTGTTTGATCACAATATTATTATTTTAGGATTGAAAAATTACTGATGTACCAGTACTGTAAGGTTTAACCACCTGGTGTTGTTATGACTCTAAATCAGTGTTGTGCAACCTTTGTGTGTGTATGTGCGTGTGTGTGCGTGTCGGCAAACTCGAATGAGCTTTTTCGTGTCATATGGAGCCACATACACTTTTAGTTCGTGACAGCTCATATTAGTGTTGTTGTTTTATTTAGCTTTTGCGCCGACACATAGAATACTTTTAATACCTTTAAAAGCGCGCTATAAAAAAGGATTATAGCGAGTCGTATATGTCCGCGCACCGTAGCTTGCCCGTAATTGCTCTAAATGCTAAACATGATGTTGTGTTCCTCCTTCGCACGTGAAGATAAACATTTCACTGGAGAAATGTCAATTTAGGTGTTTTGTTTCTTTTGAGCCATTATATTAGTTGATTAGTTAAATCCAACGTGGGCTATGTTACACCCTTTAACAACATCAGCGGGAATATAGTAGGTTTTCAGATGCAGAAAAACATATAGTAGTTCATTAGATGGATGTAAACATATAGTGTAGGACTTTAGTTGGATGTAAACATATAGTAACTATTTAAATAGAAAAAAACATATAGTAGCTCCTTACATGGAAGAGATAATATAGTAGGTAATTAGTTGGAAGAAAACATAAAGTAGATCATTAGGCGGAGGAAAAATATAGTAGAACTTTAGATGGAGAAAAACATATAGTAGGTCTTTAGATGAACGGAAACGCATAGTAGATTTTTAGATTGAGGAAAAAAATATAGCAGATCTTTAGATGGAAGAAAACATATAGTAGGTGTTTAGTTGGAAGAAAATATAAAGTAGATCTTTAGTTGGAAGAAAAAAAGTAGATCTATAGATGGAAGAAAACATAAAGTAGATCTTTAGATGGAAGTAAAAATTATAGCAGGTCTTTATATGAAGGAAAACATATATACCATCTTTAGAGAGAGAAAAAAATAGAAAGCCTTTAGATGAAGGAAATCATATAGTAGGTCTTCAGATGGAGGAAAAATAATGTAGGTTTTTAAATGGAGGAAAAAATTATAGTAGGTCTTTTGATGAAGGACAACATTTAGAAGATCTTTAGATAGAGGAAAACAATCGGACTTCTCTTTTCGTTTTTGATTTCTTTTTCTAATCACCTCAAGTACTTTTAACATCCGCACTGAGGAGTGAGCAGACAATGCCAGGGACCACCAATTACTGTGATTTCACAAGAGCTTGGGTAAATTTCGTAGTTCCTGAGAGATTTATTCAAGTAATATTGAAAATCTAATTTCACGCCTTCACTTGCATGGTCGCCTGCATACAGGTAATCATAATACAGTATTTTTGGAAGACTTCATTTTCTCATGTGGTCGTCTTGACCAACCAAGTTAAAACCGGACAAGACTGTGTAGATACACCACATCACAAAATTTTTGGAGATCTCCGTGTCAAGGATGTAATGCTGACATTCAAGATCAAGAAGATATCCCAGGCACCGAATGTGAAAAGAATTACGTTGATTTGCATGCCAAACATCAGTGCATGATTCGACTATATATAGCAGAACTAATGCACAAAACCACTGATTCCAATATTTTTCTCCTATATTATTTCTCTTCCCTCCTTCTGTTGGGAGTCACAGCCATTCTCGTAAATTCTCCGCAACGGCGTCTGGGAAGAGGGCTTTCTTGAGAAAGCCCATTAGATGATGGATTGCTTTCGCTGTCGCCTATGTTCTGACATCGTCCTCAGATTTACCCTGTTTTGAGTATGCAGCTTCTCCTGCCAGTACACCCCCAGGAACGTTCAGATGTCTTTCTTGACGGACAGGGTCAAACGTGTTCCCACCTTCCATCCCTATAGCTTTCCTGTCCATCATGTTCTAGTCCAACACTTTTCTTCAGTCGGATTCCAAGAAGCGTGGTGTCTTCTGCGATCCTCATCTAGTTACTTACAGACGGAAAACGAACCTTTTGGATATACTGGTCCGGAGTCATCTCAAGCCAGACCTTACTAATAATTTTGCACTATCGGCTGCAAACGTAGTAAATGCCTCACGTGTGCCTGTGTCACCAAGACTCAGTCTGAAAAAATTACCTTCACATTGAAGAGAGTTCACATGTGTGTCCAGCAACGACATTTATCTCACCATCTGCAAGCGTTTCAGCATGACATATATAATTTCTTCTTCTTCTTCTTCTTCTTCTCTTTCGTTCACTTGAAACATGTCTATATCTGTAATTCTGTCTCCTTAATAAAACTCACTGTCTTTTGTAGTTCATACAGTGGCCCATAGAGCCTTGATTCCAGTGTTGTTTCCTCTGGCCAATATGTCTGCCTCAGCGTTTCATGCTCAGAATATCCATAATCCATGACGTTAGTAGTGGTGCCACACTGGAAACACCAGCACAGAAATTTCTCCAAACATCTCTATTCTCAGCCATTCTAAAGAATATAGAAAAATCACGCCCAGATCATTATGTGATATTGTTAATCCTGGATTTCTACCCCCTCTTCTCCTTTTTCACCGACTGTTCTTTGAAAAAATGATTTTTTTTTTTAAATGTCTCGTATCTCACTACATGTCGAAACCAAACAAGTTTACGCCGTTTCGCCAATACTAAAATTGGTCATTGATAACCTGCAAATTTAGTTTTTTATTTGCTGCTGAACAAATATATTTGTCTTGTGTACTATATAAGTCCGGTTGTGTGGCGAAGTAGTGCAGAGCGGATCTGTGACGGCCAAGGGTACCGAACTCGATCCCCGTCACAGGCACTTGTATATCAGAACCGTTCAGAAAGCAATGGCAAACTACTGAACGTATTTATATTGCCTAGAAAATCACCACAGCCATCAAATGCTGGGTTGATAGTTACGTCCTGAATAGGATATGCTACCAATTATATACAGCTAATTTGTTACAAACTTCTATATCACTTATTTCCATACGCCTGTATCCTTCTTCCCATTTCTGCATTGAGTGTTAAACTTTCAGATCCGTATAAAAGTACACTTTACATTCCCATCACAATCCACATTTCATACGTCTTCTACGAATTTCAAATATCAAATTTTTGGCGCTGTTAATTATCCTTTCTATATTCAACCTTTCGCAGATTTCACTCTTGCACACATAAATTCTATGTTCGTTCATTCTCTGTCTATGAAATTGCTTCGTTCTATTTTATTATTCCACATTTGGTCTAGTTCTACAGCAACGTCTCCTATTTCTTCTATCAGCTTAATTTGATGGAGTGTCTCCTTGGGATTTTCCTCACTCGTTATCTCCCAGCGTTTTTATTCCCGTCCCTTATATTTTTCAGCAAATTTTCAGCTTTTTCTTTCAATTTCCCTTTCTGTTTATCTGAATCTGTTTCTAAGTTGTCCCTTAATCTCATATACAGCCATTTGACACGTTGCTATTATTTGCTGAAATTTGCATAGATATTTCTAATTGTAGAATGTTGCCTCTAGCAAAAGAAATCGAATGAAAAGGAAGGCGGCGACTTTTTTGTGTGTGCCAGTTGTCATTCCTAAATTAATAATTTCAATCCTGGGCCATTTGTAAATGTAAATTATTCGCGCAACATACACAATTATCAATTTAGAATTTAGCGAGGAATATTTACTCAAGTATTTACTTAACTCACCTATAATGTGGTGATTGGAACTGCAAGAAACTCACCTCTTTTGTGATGATTAGAATCACCTCTAATGTGATGTATGGAATGACCTCTGATGTGATAATTGGAATGTTCTCTAATGTGATGACTGGAGTCACCCCTAATGTGATAATTATAATTGATTTTCTTTAATGAGACGTGTGTGTATGCACACGTTATTATTATGATTCACTTAATATACATTTATGGTGTTATGGAATAAGGTAAAATATTGGTTTAATGGTTAGCAAAACCTCAGTTGCCTTCAACAAACATTACCAAATGATCCCGCGGTTCAGACGTTCCATATCCATGCACAATGCGAATATAAAGTCTAATTTATATGTTATTATTGACATTTAAAATAGTTCATTTACTTCTCTGATATATATATATATTTATTTAAAATACCTATTTTCTTATTAGTATGTTGTTCTCTGTCAGTTATTGCATTGTTATTGTTCTGACTGAGATCTTATTTTCATTATTATATCATTGTTAATAGTAGTATTGTGTATTAGAAATATTTCTTATCAATTACTTTTTATTTAGAAATATTTCTGATCAATTACTTTCTATATGCTTCTCTACGGCCAGGCCGGATCGTCGGATCTTCTCAGTCTTGAAATTGTATATAAAGTATATAGCTTATCCCTCTATTACGTCATTTAAGGTTGTCGATGATAAAAATGGGTTTACTGATAATAGTAGTAGGTTCAAATTTGAAGAATATGACCACGCACAAAATTGGAAAAGTTGTATATCAATGTTTGTATTTGTTGGTATCTTTTTTCACTGTAATGTGATTTTTGGAGAGAAAGGACTATGTTTTAACAAAAACTAAATGCAGAAATAAACTAAAGTGTTATCAATACTGAATATTTCATTGTAGAAAATATATTGTGCATCAATTATGCTGTTCAAAGAACTAATGTATATATAAGAAACAAACATGAAGGCCTATGCATGTCAACAAGAATATCTCCTAGTAATTTTTAAAGACTGCTTGATTTGGACATTTTATGAGGCATGATTCCTTGTCCATGATTGTCCTCCAGAATAGTTGAGGGAGGAGGATGCATATTAGTAAACAAGGACGTTTAGAATAATAGATTAATCAAAGACTGGACATTTCGATTGCAACATACTGGTTTGTGTTCTTACGTTAAGATGGCATCTATAGGTATGGTCTCATCATGAAATAATGTTTTCTGCTATGTGTTCTTAATAATCCACACATTTAACTTTAACAAAAATATAAATGTATACACAATTACCACTGGAGCAGTTCAGTTGGGACTCGAACTCAAGAAATAGTTCAGTTGGGACTTGACTTAAGAAATAGTTAAGTTGTCAGATTAACGTAAAATAGCAATCATTTGTGAGATATTACAGAACAAACTTCCACTCAATTATTCCCGTGGGATGACATGGGAACATTTTGACAATCAACTCAGTTACCTCTTTAGACAATGACCTAGATAGTTTTAAAGAATCAAACAGGTCATTGAAGTATTACTAATGTGCCAGAGAAAATGTCTGGAAAATTTAATGACGTTTATTCTGTTTGTACTTGTAAAGATGTTTCCTAAAATGTGTCTTTTGGCAGGCAAATGACAGCAGAAATTATCTTATTTTTAAACTCGAGAACTTTGACAGATACAATTCCATGTATTGACAAGAAAAATTTCCCGTTTTTGTTGAAATGTAGTTGTTTATATCCCAAATTTGCCGTAAATCCTTTATTTTTAGCTGAGCAGGTTATTATCTTTCGCATCAGAACTGGATACAAGAGACTAAACGGCCACTTAAAAATATTGCTTTTATCACCTTTGTGTCCATGTTGGTAGGCACATCAGACAACGGAGAATATCCTGCAAGGCTGCAGTACACTGAGCCAGCTAAGGGAGGAACACTAGCCATCAGAGACAGATATCTACAGACAGTTTTATGGAAGGGATGATGAGATTTTTATATACAACAGCATGTATCAAGAAAACCGGATTTATGCGCGAACATGTCAAACTTCGCGCGAGAAGAAGAAGATCGTAAAGTTTAAACACAATCTGCGCTGAAGACGATGTGTTGGGCCATTGGGGAAAATAAAACGGCGACACAGCACATTTCCGTTCTCTGGACTTACATCTTGCTGGAAATCTTGTAGTATCATTGTCCTGCTTCAAGAGAGATCCAGCAAGAGTTTGAGAATATTGTCCTGCTTCAAGAGAGATCCAGCAAGAGTTTGAGTGATGTCCTGCTTCAAGAGAGATCCAGCAAGAGTTTGAGTGATGTCCTGCTTCAAGAGAGATACAGCAATAGTTTGAGTGATGTCCTGCTTCAAGAGAGATCCAGCAAGAGTTTGAGAATATTGTCCTGCTTCAAAAGAGATCCAACAAGAGTTTGAGAATATTGTCCTGCTTCAAGAGAGATCCAGGAAGAGTTTGATAATAATATTCTGCTTAAAGAGAGCCAACAAGAGTTTTAGAATGTTGTCCTGCTTCAAGAGAGATCCAGCAAGAGTTTGAGAATGTTGTCCTGCTTCAAGAGAGATCCAGCAAGAGTTTGAGAATGAACGCTGAAGAAACAGAAGACGAAACATCGTCTTCCTCATTTTTGAATATTTAAGAGAAACCAAAAAGATACAGTAGGACAAAAACAAAATTAACATTATCGGCTCTGTGTTTGGGTCAGATAGTATATCAAAGAATAACGACTCTGTTACATGCCATGCGTATCGTAAGTGGCGAATAAGGAGTATTATGATTTTAGTTGGTTATCACATCCCATAAACGCTCACAGTGACCTAGAAGCCAAGCTGAAGTAGGATATTTCAGTCCGAAACGCGCATATAAATCATCTAAGCTGTAAACCATGATACAACGCATTCTGCTCTCTGAATAACATCGTTTTAATATGCATGAGTTTGAGAACGAACGAAGGTAGAAAAGGAAGAATAACAAAGATAATACTTTAAATTAATTATTAACTACAAACATGTAGTAGACTGTTGTACCGGTCATGCGTGTTTCCATCCCTAGTTAATAACAAAATTAGCACAGAAGCAGTGGCGTAGTGTTGTAAAAACGAATATTTGGTTGGTTGGTTGTTGATCCAGTGGTCCATGGGCTCATGCTCTTTGACATAATGCCGTTAAATGGCATTATATTGCTGGGAAGTCTGTGGATTTTCGGCCCACCCCGGGACAGAGCTAGAGAATAACTATCACACCTCCAGGAAGGTAGGTTTCAACCTATGCACTGCTTCCAGCCACTGTAGCCAAGATAGGGTTCACTGCGCTCATTCCCCTCCACCAATTGACTACTGGTTATGCCGAACTTCTCTATTGCTCCAGGCATGCAACCAAATGTTCAAGTCAAAAGGATTGTCACGTCCTGAGTCACTGTGCCTCTATGATGGGTTTCAGCCATAGGAAAAACAGTGCTGTCATTTTCCTCCTCCCCACTGCTGCACAGTACATCTCTGGCTCCCTCCCAACCACAGAGTATATTCAGGTAAACATGAAACACATTTCAACAACAAAATAAACGCATAATTGTATAGATGACGTGCCATGAAGCTTCTCTAAGAAGATAACCTCAATATAACGGCATGTTATCCACTAAGGTTTTCTGGTGCATGGGTGGTATGTCTAGTTGGCCATTGGTGAGACACACAGACACAACCACATGCCAGAAACTGACATTTAAAAATTGGAGCAATGGGAACGAAGCAAAACAACTAAGACTGGAAACAAATATATTGATAAAACATTTTATTTATATATAGAAATGATGCAGAAATGATGGAACAAAAACAATTATTGTACCATTTTGCAATTACTTATTCTCAGCGACATACCAAGCACTATTATTAGTAGAGCACTATGTTTTAATAAAGTGACTTAGATGCAGTATGGACAGTATAGTTCACTAAAATACATAGAAACATGAGTTAGAGAATTGTTATTATTATGTTGGGAATTGTGGAAGACATAGTCACCATTTCAAGCGACTTGATTCCAAATGTCTCTTTTATAAAATAACAACACACAAAAACCATATCGAATAAGAATTCAAATATTTCCAATTCTAATTAGACAACTAGGCTACAGGTTTACAGTTATTTTTTAAGGAAGCCAACAGTTAAAAACTTGAGAATTGATATCACTTCCTCATTTCTGGAGATACTCCAGACATTCTCCTCAGGCTAAGTATGATTCTTATTTTTTGGGTCAAATGTCTGTTAATTTCGAAATTTCTTTATTTTCTTCAGTTCTTTTTTCTATCGTGTTTCTATCACATAACCGAAATATATTAATTTCGGAATGAAACATCGATAGCTGGTATCATAAAAATGTGTGTAACGCGATGGACAGAGAGATCGAGATTTTAAAAGCTTATTACGTAATTTATATAATAATAATAAGGCTCATAGTCCGTTAAGTTAGTTAGGGTGGAATCACACTGGAGACACCAGGGTCGTAGGTGGTTCACACTGGAGACACCAGTGTCGTAGGTGGTTCACACTGAAGACATGAGTGTCGTAGAAGTGTTAAACTGGAGACATTAGGGTGGTAAGGGGTAACACTGGAGACACCAGGGTCGTAGGTGGTTCACACTGGAAACATTAGGGTCGTAGGTGGTTCACACTGGAGACATTAGGGTCGTAGGGTGTCACACTGGAGACATCAGCATAGAAAGCTCTCCAAACAATTATATTCTCAGCTATTCGAAGGAATGTAGAAAAATTACGCCCTGACCACTCCTTAAGAGTTTCTCTGTTCCCTTCCTTTCCTTCCACCCTCGACTGTTCCTCGACTAGAAGTGTTAAACTGGAGACATTAGGGTGGTAAGGGGTAACACTGGAGACACCAGTGTCGTAGGTGGTTCACACTGGAGACACCAGGGTCGTAGGTGGGTCACACTGGAGACACCAGTGTCGTAGGTGGTTCACACTGAAGACATGAGTGTCGTAGAAGTGTTAAACTGGAGACATTAGGGTGGTAAGGGGTAACACTGGAGACACCAGGGTCGTAGGTGGTTCACACTGGAAACATTAGGGTCGTAGGTGGTTCACACTGGAGACATTAGGGTCGTAGGGTGTCACACTGGAGACATCAGCATAGAAAGCTCTCCAAACAATTATATTCTCAGCTATTCGAAGGAATGTAGAAAAATTACGCCCTGACCACTCCTTAAGAGTTTCTCTGTTCCCTTCCTTTCCTTCCACCCTCGACTGTTCCTTGCAAAATAATTTTAGGAATTGAGTCGCGTGTAGTTACATGTCAAACCAAACCAGTAATTTATGAAACTATACCAATCCTGAAATACACATCTATACCAATATGAACTAATAATCGCATCATAAATACGATATACATACCAACATTGAGTGTTATCATTGTCAAGTATGGACACTAACTAAAGAACAAGAAAGAAAGCTTACTATATGTGAAATTAGACATCAATAAAGCAACAAATGGAATAAGAAGAGATCATGTGAGGAATGAAGATTACATGAACTGTTAGAACAACGTCTCTGGTAAAATATATTGAAAAAAAACAGAGAATGAAATAGTTCTACCACTTATTGAGAATGAACCCATATAAGTCAGAATGAAAAGCATACAACATGAGTTGGAAACACCATCAGGCAGAGGAAGACCACGAAGAAAGTGGACTCAAAGAGTTACCAACGTTTTGTGAACTCACACTGTTACTGAATATCAAGCGTCCATGACTGTCATAGCCCGTTAATCGATCTCGCCATGCACTCCTGCAGCGTTAGACGACAAAATCAGAGATAAAACAATCGATAAATGGATAATTCGATAATTTTTTTCCCCAATTTCCAAATTAAAGAGTTCTGCTTATTTGAAGCTAATACATAATTTACAAATATTTAGCACACACAAATATAGAAATATGAGATAAATTGATTTGTAAGTACATGTCCTCAGCTCATGTATTCAAACTTATAACTCTACACGAAATCCTATCAAATTCTTCAAAATGTGTATCAATTTTTGAACTCCATTACCTTTCATTGAACTCGGAACAGAGTAATGAAGTTTTTCTAATCATTCTGAACTAAAATAACAACATATATTGATACTTCAGAAAATGTATTTATCAAGAACACATACACACAACATATTACAACGAGTAAGAACGGCACTATTCACCACATTACTGATGGAGTACATTCTAAAACATGGCATAGTCATTTCCAATGGAATTTCCAGCCATGCTTGTTTTATTCCGTAATTGTGACAGCCTCAATCTTATTTGAAGTTGCCACATTGCGTCACAACTGTATGACAAGACGTCAACCATACAATCCATTAAACTCGAAGTCTGTCCTTAAACAGTTCGTTAAGGCAGACACCATTCAGTAGCTAACTTATTCTGCTGTGTGGATACATTTTTTTACCAATAATGACTGACCCTTAAACCAGAGGGAGAAACAACAATACAGTTCGCGGTCCAAATAGACGGCGAGGGCCATTTTTTCTGGCTAGCCAGGCTGATTTAAATTTACTGTATGCATGAAGCTGTGATGTCATAACATATCAGATCACAAACTATCTAAGCCAAACTGTAAGACCCAATGGTCAATAGCGATAACTAGGAAAACTATGTCACAGCACGACTACCGCTAATGCTGCTAGTTAAAAACGAAGCTGCTCGCTGCCAGATTTTGGTTGATGTCCAACACGGAAGACTTCAACCTTGCAACGTTAAACGCCTAAATTCAATATTCAAAAACATAAAACAATCTTCACATGACTAAAACCAGTCTTCTAACCGCTAAATCAAATCTTCAAAAGCATATAACCAATACTAAAACGCCTAAAACAAATCGTCAAATACCTAAAACAAGTCTTCACACGATAAAACAAATCTTCAAACGCCTAAAACCAATCTTCACACGATAAAACAAATCTTCAAACGCCTAAAACCAATCTTCACACGATAAAACAAATCTTCAAACGCCTAAAACCAATCTTCACACGATAAAACAAATCTTCAAACGCCTAAAACCAATCTTCACACGATAAAACAAATCTTCAAACGCCTAAAACCAATCTTCACACGATAAAACAAATCTTCAAACGCCTAAAACCAATCTTCACACGATAAAACAAATCTTCAAACGCCTAAAACCAATCTTCACACGATAAAACAAATCTTCAAACGCCTAAAACCAATCTTCACACGATAAAACAAATCTTCAAACGCCTAAAACCAATCTTCACACGATAAAACAAATCTTCAAAAGCCTAAAACCAATCTTCACACGATAAAACAAATCTTCAAACGCCTAAAACCAATCTTCACACGATAAAACAAATCTTCAAACACCTAAAACCAATCTTCACACGATAAAGCAAATCTTCAAACGCCTAAAACCAATCTTCACACGATAAAACAAATCTTCAAACGCCTAAAACCAATCTTCACACGATAAAACAAATCTTCAAACGCCTAAAACCAATCTTCACACGATAAAACAAATCTTCAAACGCCTAAAACCAATCTTCACACGATTAAAACAAATCTTCAAACGCCTAAAACCAATCTTCACACGATTAAACAATCTTCAAACGCCCTAAAACCAATCTTCACACGATAAAACAAATCTTCAAACGCCTAAAACCAATCTTCACACGATAAACAATCCTTCAAACGCCTAAAACCAATCTTCACACGATAAAACAAATCTTCAAACGCCTAAAACCAATTCTCACATGTTTAAAAAACGAGTAGGAGGAAACATAGGTCGCCCTGTCCGTCAGCAATACGTCCAATTTCATCTGCTGATGCAAAATCGGTAGCTAATCACTGATACAAACTTAGATTGCTGGATATTTTTTTAAAAAAGCTTTACGTTTTTATTGAATATATTTTAACAGAATTGCATTTCGGATAATACACAGATTTGTGCACGGGGGCAATTGAACCCGGATGCCAGACGCCTAAATGGAGCACTTATATCCCCCAGTGTGTAGCGAGCAGAAGAAATGCAGACTACATAATTTATCAACAGGTAGACAGGTAGTATTTATCTGCTTTGTAGAAAAAAAACTGCTTCTTGCTTGTTTCTGGAGAGTCTCACGGTGTTAACAATCATGTTTGTGTCAACAGCCATGTTTCTTATTGATGCTACGATTTGTCACTGAATTCTGATACGCCGGAAATATATAAAAATTGGAATTAAAAAACTGATGATGTATTGTACTCTACTGAACTGACCCTCCAAGTGATGTTTTGAGCGTGGGGGGCAGTCCGTAAAGTATTTTTATATCACTCAGGCAAGTCTGAAAAAAATTACTGCATGCTTAGTCGATTGGCAGGGGGCGTGTTATTTTGTCCAACCCGGATATTCGATTTCTACTTCAGTAGATCTCGTTAATTTCCCTGGTACTTTAACTGCTCTATTTGTTATTGACTTTATTTGTGAACTTCCCCTAGGATATTTCAATATCATTTCATTTTATTACTTGCTCTCGTTTTTCTCTTTACTGTACTGTGGCGATTTCCTTCTATCTCATATTAATTTTATTTCTCTCACCTTTTTCATTTTCTTTAGTTCTCTCTCATACCTTTCTTTTCATATATTCTCTCTCATTTTTTCTTTTACCTCTCTTACTTTTTTATATCACTTGGATATCCCATCTCTTGATCTCCCATATCTTTCTCTCTCATTTCCAACTTTCTTATATCTTTCTTCCTCATATCTTACTGTCTCATATATTTCTCTCTCATATCTCTATAATATATATTTCTCTGTTTTATCTTTCTCTAACATATCTTTCTCTCTCATATTTCTCTTTCTTGTACTTACTCTTTCATCCCATTCTATTCAACAGTTTTCTCCATCTTTCTCATATCTCTCTTTCCTGCCTTTCTCCTGTATATCTGTCTCTCTCATATCTTCTCTCTTAAATATTTTTCTATCGCATCTTTCTCTCACATATCTTTTTCATATTGCTCTCTCTCTCATATCTTTCCTGCTTATCTTACTTTATCATCTCTCTCTCTCTCATTTATTTCTCTTCAATCTCATTATCTCTTATTTCCCTCCTTCTCATCCTATATCTCATATCTTCCTCTTTCATATCCTGTTCTCTGATATTTTCTCTATCATATCTTTCTCTGTCATTTCTCTTATCTATTTATCTATTGGCTATTTCTCTCTCACAATTCTCTCTTTCATATCTTTCTCACCTTTATCTCATCTCTTTCACATTTCAGCATCTTCATAACTCATCGTGTTCTCTCTAATCTCTTCCTTTTATAGCATTCATATATCTGTAATTTCTAATTTTTTCTATAATTTCTCTCCATTTAATATTTATTTTTAGTCCCGATCCTTTAATTCTCTCTCTCTCTCTATTTTCATTCTCTCTGATATCTTTCTAATCTCCTCTGTTTCTCTCCCTCATTTGTTCTCTCACATCTTTGTGTCCAGTCTCCTCTCTCATTTCTTTCTCTCCAAATTCTCTCCTTATCTCATCTCTTCAATATTCATTTTTCTCATCTCTATATCATCTATTTCTCTAATCGTTACTTTGTTCATCTTCTTTTTTCACTTCTTCTGCCTCTTCTCTTCTCTCTCTCTTGTATATTTAATTTCAATGTCTCCTTTTTACTCCAATCATATTTCAATCTCTTCGTTTACATTTGATATGTGCTTTCTTATAACAAGTATCTACATACTTCTCTTTCTCTCCCTCTCTCTATCTATTATTTTTCTCTTATATTTCTTTCCTTACCTATATCTCTCTCTTCCTCTGCCCCTTTCATTATCGATCAATGTTACCCTTTTCTCTGTATTTATATATATATATATATATATTTCACTCTTTATCTTTCCCTCTCTCTCTCTCTCTCTATATATATATATATATATATATCTGTCTGTTATCTACCTTTATATATATATATATATAATTCTGTCTACGTAACTACCTACGCACCTACCAACCTGCCTATTTATGTATATATATAATATATATATATATATATATATATATATATATATATATATATAATATATATATATATATATATATATATAATATATATATATATATATATATATATATATCCATCTATCTATATATTTATGTATCGTGCTATATATTGAACTAGATACATAAATATCTATATACCTATCTATTTATTATGTATCTACAAATCTATCCATCTATCCATCTATTTAAATATGCAAAACTATATCTTTACAACCTTATTTCTCCTTTATTCATCTCTCGCTCTATCTTAACCGTCTATCTCTCGGTGTCTCATTGATATAATAAGAAACTCGGAGACAATTCCAAAACTGAATCTATACAAGAAACGCAATCACTTGACAAAACATGATCTAAATGTCACATTTTGACCTATGTCACTGCCAGTAGTCGGCAGCACTGGTCCCCGATGTCCAGCTCGACAAATGAAATTAGCATACTATTCCTTGATTAGTCTTACATTTTAGCTGATGTGATTCACATATTCACTTCTGAGTGTGATGCATGTGAGAGCTGTAATCTCCGATTCCGCTTGACAGTTCATCTGTCTTCTAGTCTGGGCTGTATGTTAGAGTGAGTCGCTCTCTCTCGCTATCTCTCCCTATATATATATATATATATATATATATATATATATATATATATATATATATATATATATATATATATATATATATATATATATATATATATCTAGTCCAAATTCGTATCAGAAAACGAAAAAATATCTTGATCACATAGAGAAAATAGAAATTTCGTGACCTATCAACCAAATAAGGAAATAAAATAATTTGAAAAAACGGAGGAGTTAAGAGATGTGTATACCACTGTAGTCCACATTACGCGTGGCAACATACTTGTAAACCACTGTAGTCCACATTACGCATGGCAACATATTTGTATACCACTGTAGTCTTCACTTTACGCATGGCAACAGATTTGTATACCACTGTAGTCTTCATTTTACACATGGGGACAGATTTGTAAATCATTTCTTCTTTTATAGTTTCCTGTTTTGCATGTCAGTGTAAGATATATAAAAGATTTCTGGTGCAAACCATACTATGTTGTTGACTGTCGCAACTATTCCTTCTATCCATCGTTGAGGGGACCATTTCTTACTAATTTTATTTGTTGCAAATTTTCAAAACCCGATGTAACTCTTTTATAGTAGGACAGCAGACTTCGAAGGTATTCTTACTTTCCATTAAGTTTAAATGATAAAAATCTTTGTGGAATACTTGTACTTGCTTGAAGTCATTTGGATACATGTCCGAACCACTTCAACTGTTTTCTTATGTCATCATCATCATCAGGTGCCATGCCGGGTGGCGTAGGCGGTCATGGCTCTCCACAGCTCTCTGTCCACAGTATTATTTATCAAAGTCGTTGTTGTTTCTTTGCCGTGCCAGGTTGTCAAACTGTCTAATATTTTCTCACGTTGTCGCCCTCTGTCTCTGGTGCCTTCAATCTTGCCTGTTGTGATTATGTTCTCTAAACCTGCCTGCCTCATGACGTGGCCAAAAAAGAAGATTGCCTTTTTCTTATATTGTTGATTAAGGTCCGTTTCGCATTTAACTCTTTTAATACCTCTACATTAGTTTTTCTGGCAGTCCATGGTATTCTCAGCATTCTTCTGTAGAACCACATCTCTGTTGCCTCCAATCTCCCACTTTCCAGTTTGTTTATTGTCCAAGACTCGCACCCATATGTTAGTATAGGGGTTATATAGCACTGCAGAACTCTCTTTCTCACCTCTAATGACAAGGTCATATTACACAGTATATTTTCATTTTTCTGAATGTTGTTTTTGCCTGTCCTATTCTGCATCTTATTTCTGTTGAACTTCTTCCATCTGCTGTTATAATTGTACCTAGATATTTGAATTGGTGGACCTGTTTTAATACTATATCATTCACTATGATCTTGCAAGGTGTGTTATTTTCTTTCTTGAAATAACCATTACTTCTGTTTTCTTGATATTTAGGAAGAGGCCTTTCTCTTTGCTTTCTGTAACTACTACTTTAATTAATTTTTGAAGGTCTTCCTCACTTTTGCAATCAGAACAGTGTCATCCGCATATCTCAAATTATTTATGTTATGTCCTCCCACTGATATTCCTGGGATATCTACTATTGCACGCAATATGTTTTCACTGTATAGAGAGAACAGGTCTGGTGAAAGCACGCATCCCTGTCTGACTCCTTGTTTTATTTGTTGAAAAGGGCCAAATTGCTTTCCTACTCTTATTGCTGCTGTTTGTTGCCAGTACATGTTCTTGATAGTGTTTCTTATGTAGTGTAACATAAAATGTAATGCTCTGATTTTTCAATGACGAACAATATACCAATAGATATTGTGGTCAGCATTACACCTGCGGTGTTTACATACCCAGAAGATGTACTGAGACGTGAACCTTGTATCATCAGACTATAAGCCACTGATCTATCGCAGACCAATAATTCATCAAAATATTCCATATATTTCTTCTATGATTTCTTTAAACCCATTAGATTTCTTGAAATTGTCATTTCTAATTGTCTCTTTCTTATTGTACATTTAACATTCCTGTTGGCATTTCATTTCTGCTGTATCAATTTTACTTCTATCCTTCGAGATTATTGTCCATATTTGACACTGGTAGCATAACTTTTTGGTATGAAAACTGTATTACACAATACTCTTTTGTGTTAATTCTTACATATTTGTTCTGCAGATTTACAAATTATGTTTAAGAAAGCAACATGACAAAAACAATGAAAAGGTGGCACATACTTTCACTCATTCCGTAATAACATAAAACCAGAAATTAATTCTATATCCGTAGAACTCATTACAGTAGCAGGAGAACATATTTGAAGAATAAACTTTATATCCTTTTGAATACGTTCTGCCTTGAAGGAAAATTGACATGAAAATCATGTAACGTCTGTAATAACCGTGTTATAGAATTACAGAAAATGCAAATATAACCGAATGCAAGCAAATAACCTCATGTAAGTGTAACATTCAGTGCCTGCTTCAAAAAATTTACTAAGAAATTGACAAAATTTAATCTCTGCCTGCCTACATGAAAATCATTTCGTGTTACGTAAAGATAGACAAACCAAAATGCAATTGGTGAACTGAGGTTTCTTCTTGTAATCAAGTATGATAAAGATTGAGTTAAAATAAATAAACATTTAAACATTTCCTAATCTTTAAACTAGTTCAAATAGAAAAAAAACATTCTAGAAGTAAATTTAAACTTAACTGAAAATTGTCGGAGGTGTTGTTTATTTTTGTTATTGCTTTTGAATCGACCACCAAACATTACGAGCACAGTGCACATACCTGTTGTGCTATGAAGTTGCTTATGAGGGCTACTTCGTACACAAAAGACTCTTACTTCTTATAGGTTTGCAAGGCTTTGAGGAGCCTCCAACCCAGAAATGGTAAAAACATAATTGTAAAGATGAAATAATATGCAGATTTCACAAGAGGGAAGTATGATTATATCGACATGGCATATCTAAGAGTGTCTATATAGAATATCCAGATAAAACATCTAATGAGTTGTTTGATGCCTGTGGGGAGATCTGTTCCAGCTATGAAGCTGCAATAGCAGCACTAGAAGTTGCCTTATACCGCCTAGCATTTGTCTTTCCATCAAAAGTCCAATATATTGTGATTTTTACAAACTCAATGTCAGTTCTCCAAGCCCTAGAATGCTATGCATATAGTAAACCTGATCTAGTTGAAATACATCATCATGGCAACAGCTCTTTACATCTTATGAAGTCAGTATTGTTATGCAGTGGATTTCTGGCCACTTAAACACACCTGACAATGACATACCGGCAAAGACTGACGCACAAGAACAGTCATATACACAAACGATCATGCACACAGTAAAAATGATGGTGAATCTGTAAGCAAAGAGAATTGAATAAACAGATGTGCAATTGGAAACACTGGGAGAAAAATTAATAAATATATGCCCAGCCCAAATCCTAAAGACAACATCAACCTCCAGGGAAGGAAAGACCAGAGTATCATGTTCCGACATCGCACATATGTACAGCTTAACAATCATCTGAACAGAATACAACCACAACACACTCCAGGGTGTGGGCTGTGCCCTGATCCCTATGAAACTGTTGATCACCATCTTTTTGAATGTCCAACGTTGGATGACGCCAGGAAAAGGCTTCTCCCTCCTAGGTCAGATAAATGAAACACATTATATGGAACAAAACAACAGCTCACTAAAACATCAACATATCACACAATCGCATTGGGTCAAAGGGCATCAGCCCATAGACCACTGGATCAGCAACCAACCATCGGAATAGCATGTAATCTACCAAGAGATATCTATTGCATGATTGCGCTATGTTCAGACAATCAAACCTTGAACATGCTTTGAACAGGCTAGTCGGAGAATGTACAACTAAAAATAACAAGCAAACTATTTTTTAATAAAACCTCAGTTAAATATATTTGCTATAACTATATAGTATTTCATATTTATTCAGAGAAAACGCTAGTTTTCCATTCTGTTATTTTTTAAAGGTTTCGACTGCATAGTTAACTAATATTATGACATCTCCTTCAGTTTCACCTTAAAAAATTGCATTGGAACTGATTTTCCATTCGAATTAATACACATAACTGGGAGGGATTTAGTGCAAATGGGAAGGCACTTTTTTTCCAAAAACCTGCTGGTGCTAGCATTTGTATGGATTATGTGTCTCGGCTATTTAACTAGTTTGAGAGCCTCATAGTTCATTTCAAATCTGACACTGCCCTGCTTGCTGACCGACTACAAAGACGCAGAGAGCCATCGTCATAGTGTGTACAGCCAAGAATACCAGCTTTCTTATTACACTGTTATTTTGGAGGGTCAAGCCTCTCCAAACTGCTTCATACGAGCGCGATAACCTAGTTGATAGTATACTTGCTCATTATCACCGGGTTACAGCGTGCCAGGTTCGAAACCATGTCCGGACAACAACAAAATGTCCATATCGGGATTTCTCACCTAACACGATCGTCCCTCCAGTCAACCACGCTGTAAATGGGTACCTGAAGCATGAGTTAGGGGAGGTAAAGACAACAAGGATGGAAACTGGCCACCCCACCTAATAGTTACGGCGGCATAGTACAAGAAGTGTTATCTTCATCCCCGACGACAGGATGAAGAGATAGGACCTACCTGTACCTTTATCTTTTCAACATGTACTACTTTTAAAACTTCTTCTTCTTCTGCGCTCGTTCTCAAACTCCTGCAGATTTGCAGGATGTAGTCCGGATAACGGGATGCGTTGTGTCATGGTTTACATCATTGCTGCGATATCTGCGCCTTTCGGCCTGAAACATCCGACCTCAGCATGGCTTTGGGTCACTTACCCTATATGGGATGGGACAGCCAACTCCATTCCATTACCTCCTAGTCGCCTTTTACGACATTCGTGGAAGGTAAACAGTGTTGCTATTCTTTGCTCCCCTTTCGGGCCCCGGCAACACACGGGCGTAACACTTCTTAACCCATCGTTTTATCTATTCATATTCTCAATGTTCTATAATTTCTCTTCTTCTTCTTCTTCTGCGTTCGCTTTCATATAACCACAACGAATATGTCGTGTGATTTCCGCCAGTGAGCGTGAAACTACGCTGTGCTGCAGGTTCCACAGTGAAACTGTGTTATTTGCACCTCGGTTGGCCACTCTGTGATCTAGACGTACGAGGTCTAGCACATCCGCTTTCGTCGTGCCTTTATTTCGTGTAGTAGGTTTCCCTAGTCCGTGACAGTCTGCATATCTGCCGTCGGGCACGCGGGTGTGGTGACTTCGCCGAGACGATTGTCGTTCACGTCTATCTCGCACGAGGTGTTCCATAGTCTATGAACTTGCCTCGTGTAATTGGACGTACTGTGCCTGTGCCCATCGGGTTCTGAACCGTTTCTCATCCGTGAACCTGATTCCGTATGAGGACTCTTTCTCCTTCTTAGCCGATGGTGTCATTCACCGACATCGTGAACCCCTGGCCCAAGTTCGAGTGTCACACCGCGCGTTTGAGTTCAAGGCGTTCTAGAGCTGAAAAACCTTGTCCCAATAGCTTCTGAGCCCATTGGGTACTGAACCCTTTCTCTTTGCAAGTGTATTTCCAGTATAGGAAGCTTGACAGTCGAGTTGGGCCAGAGCTAAAATCATTGTCCCTTTTTGTGTCTGAGACCTTCGGGTACGGAACCCTGTCTCTTCGCGAGCGTGTTTCCGGTATAGAAAGCTCGACATTAGAGTTGGGCCAGGTCTTCTTGATTTTCCCGGTGCCCATGATTGGATTTGTGTATCTGCCCATAAGGATCACAGGTAACTAGAAGCTCGACACGAGCTGACAGTGCTTGTAGTTCTAATTTCCTTGGAACGTTTTCACTCTCTATGTGCAGTTGGCGCTGCCCTCTGTCGCTGTTCTGACCTTTTCATTGTACTCAGTATGAGGTATATTCGTCTCTCGATTATGCATCTACCTTTTCGTGCCTTTTTCATTGGCCGCCTCTCCAATGTTCGAACTGGACTGGCTAGTGGCACTGTGTGTTGACATTGCCGCTGCATGTGTTGGTGCTGGGTGTGTCGGAGATATTGTATGTCTCTTATGTTTTCATGTATTCAAATCTCTTTCCATCTGCTACCTCCACATTCTCGGACACGATCCCCAAAATATTAGGCCAGAATCAGCACGAGCCACTGTATCTCTGTTTCCACGGTGCACCGTGATGAGTACATTTGGGATCTTGGTTATCTGCTAACCCTTGGTCCTACTAGAGCGATGCGTTACCTTTGCACCCCTGTAACGTCTCATTTCGAATTATCAATTCTCTTTGCCACTGCATGATCAAGTGCCTATTGATTAAACAGACATAACGAAAATTGAAAAATAATATATTTATACAAACACAACTATTCTTCACATTTCACAAACACGTTGAGGCATGCACACACAACTTCAACAATCGACGTTCTGCAACATCGATTCTCAAACAGCCGTCGAGATTATTGTGTTAATAGGTTGTGAGGTTGACGTTACGGAAAAAAACCGGATGAACAAATATCTCCACACTAATGCTCATCTTTACAATAAAGTGGATTCGGTTACAAGTTGTTGTGCGTGACTAAGTGGCAATGGCAGCGTTTCACGAGATGATGACTATTCTATGTAGAATATCTGTGTCAATTTAAATGAGAAAGTTAATAGAAGTTATATATAAATTATTATAATGTATGGAAGGGAATCATGGACAATCAGCAGAAAAGTAAAATAAATGATCATAATAGTGAAGAAGATGATGTGGGGCGAGGGGGGGGGGGAAGGGAGATAGCTTGAACATATAAAGAATGAGAAATTGAAATGACCAGAAGTAGGGAAAGTCTGTACACTCCGGAGAGATGCGAAAATTACATAAAATTTTATCGTGACTTTCAATCTCCGTACAATTGAGTGGCTGCTGGAACGGAAAGCGAATCATATTGTATAACGTGCAAGACTTGTTACTGCATATCATATTGTGTATCTATCAAGACATATTACCGCACCACACTATATTGTGTTATCTTTCAAGACTTATTGTGTCATGTGACGTATTCCTTCCAGAACGTTGTCTTCCCAATGAACTCTCTGAACCTCTCTCTGTCTTGGGCAATGGGGATTGCATTTTCTAGCGATGTATTCATGTTATCTTTAATGTCGTCAGTCCATCGTCTTCTTGGTCTGCCCCTTCTCCTCTGCCCAGGCACTCTTCCCTCCATTATTTGTCTTTCTAAACAGTTATGTCTCTTTATGTGACCAAACAGGCGTAGTTTTCTTTTTGTTATTGTGTTTAGTAACCAACACTCTGGAATATTCAGTGTGTTTATAATATCTGAGTTTATGATTTTTATCCTTCCATGATATTCTAAGTATCTTTCTGTAGCATTTCAGCTCGAAGGCGTTGATCCTCTTTGCCGCTGTCTTACTTAGAGTCCATGTTTCACAGCCGTATGTTGCAACCGGAAAAATAAAAGTTCGTAACATTAGCACTTTCGTTTCTATTTTGTTGTTTTTCCATATGTTTTTCAGCCGTATTATTTTGCAATATGCCATTGTCAATCTCTTCCTTATTTCTGCCATGCAGTCTCCTGCACCGTTGATGTTTGCTCCTAAGTAATCAAATTTATCCACACATTCTATCTCGGTATTGTCTATTCTGATTTTTGGTTGTTGTGTAGTTATATCTGTTGACATGATTTTTGTTTTCTGCGTGTTTAAATACAAATTTTGTGCTTCGCTATATTTCTTTGTGTTATTGATTAGTTGTTCCAATCCCTTTATATCGTTTGAAAGAAGTACTGTGTCGTCTGCGTAGCGTAGTTCCGGGATTAGGAATCCACCTGTGTTTAAAGCGTGGTAGTCAGTGTTGTGTATGTCTTCCCTCACGTTCCTCATTATACTTTCAGCGTAGATGTTGAACAGGTATGGGGAGAGTGTGCACCCTTGCCTTACTCCACTCTGTACCTCAAACCACTCTGAGAGATCGTCATCTAACTTCACTGCAGCCTTTTGATCTTGGTAAAGTTCCTCTATTAAATGAATCAGATGTCTTGGGAAACCCATGCTGTTCATTATCTCCCATAGTTGCTGGTGTTGGACGCTGTCGAACGCTTTTGAGTAATCTATGAAACACATGTTCAGGTCAGTTGAAAATTCCCTACACTTTTCTGTGATCAATCTCATGTTAAGAATGTGATCTCTTGTTCCTCTGCCATATCTGAAACCAGCCTGTGTTTTGTTTATCTCCATCTCTAATTTCTGTTTGATTCTTTGCATTATGATGTTTAACATTATTTTACTTGCTTGACTTATAAGGGCTATAGTTCGGTAGTTAGAGCAAATCTGAAGGTCGCCTTTTTTTGGAAGGGGTATATATAATGATTTTTTCCATTCATCCGGCCATGTACCGCTTTCCCATATTTTGCAGCAGAGTTTGTGGTAAATCTTGATTCCGGCCTCGCCGCCTGCATGTATCATTTCAGTTGTTAAGCCATCATTGCCTGGGGCTTTACCTTTCTTTAAACATTCTAATGCGTATCTAACTTCTTCCTTTGTGGGTTTATGGCTCCTTTTCATATTCGTTTCATATTCAAGACTTATTACCGCACCACATTATATTGTGTTATCTTTCAAATAATTATAATTTGGTAACCCTTAGAGGACTATGTAAACCCCACATTTCTTCTATGTACAACCTCCTCCCCAACTGAAATTCCCCTGACTCCCTTGAGAACCATGATCTGACGCTTCGTGATCAAATTTTAAAAAACAACCAGTAACACACACAATTATTCCATGATTAGATTCATATTTGTGTATGAGCACCCTGTACTATATGGCTGTGAATGTTAAACACACAAAATCACTGGAGAAGAAATTATATTTATTGAAAATAAATGTCTAAGAAAACTGTTGGGAAGAGTTCAAATAGAACAAACAAATATGACAATACAGCAACAAGAAATATATTTTATAACAATAAATAGAAAATGTATTAAAATGAATGAAAACTGACTACCACTTCAAGAATTACAATGGGTACCAGATGGCAAAAGAAAACAAGGAAGACCAAGGAGAGACAATTCGCAGAACAATCATGAAAGAGGAAGTGGATGTGGGTCTTAACAACATGCACGAATTACACGAAGTAGGATGATATCTCTTTAAATGGAGAGTTCTGGTTTCTACACTATGTCACCGTATTCGGCGTTGAAGGAACAGATTGGATAGATCAGATACACGGCAAGACAAGACAGATGGACAGACAGACAGGCAGGCAGGCAGACAGACGGGACAGGCGAGAGAAACGAGATGAGACCAGATGAGATGAGACGAGAATAGACGAGATTAAAGATTGATATGATTAGATAAGATTAGATAAGATAAGATTAGATACGTTTAGATAAGATTAGATAGATATATAAGATTATATAAGATTAGATAGATAGATAAGGATAGATAGAAAGATAGATAGATAGATAGATAGATAGATAGATAGATAGATAGATAGATAGATAGATAGATAGATAGATAGATAGATAGATAGATAGATAGATAGATAGATAGATAGATAGATAGATAGATAGATAGATAGATAGATAGATAGATAGATAGATAGATAGATAGATAGATAGATAGATAGATAGATAGATAGATAGATAGATAGATAGATAGATAGATAGATGGATCGATGGATGGATGGATGGATGGATGGATGGATGGATGGATGGATGGATGGATGGATGGATGGATGGATGGATGGATGGATGGATGGATGGATGGATGGATGGATGGATAGATAGATAGATAGATAGATAGATAGATAGATAGATAGATAGATAGATAGATAGATAGATAGATAGATAGATAGATAGATAGATAGATAGATAGATAGATAGATAGATAGATAGATAGATAGATAGATAGATAGATAGATAGATAGATAGATAGATAGATAGATAGATAGATAGATAGATAGATAGATAGATAGATAGATAGATAGATAGATAGATAGATAGATAGATAGATAGATAGATAGATTAGATTAGATTAGATAGATAGATAGATAGATTAGATTAGATAGATAGATAGATATATTAGATAGATAGATAAGATTAGATAGATAGATAAGATTAGATATATAAGATAGAACCCAGCACCACTCATATGCGAAGTCAGTGTGCTAACCACTCCGCTACGCGGCACCCGTATCTACACGTAGATAGATCATGTACTAAATAACGCTACTTTTTATGTCCAATACATCTACTCCTAGTCCTTAAAAACGTATTTTTCGTATGTATTTTTTTATATTTTTGCTTCTTTCTGGAATATTTCGACTTAGTATAGAGTGTGTAAGATTTACAACTTGTTTTTAAAAAATCGATTTTTACAAAAGGACGTGTAACTATCAGAGATAAATTACCACACACACACAAAGTAAACTACTGCCTGGTGATCGATCGTACGCCAAATAATTCCTATTTAATTACAGACTTATTAGATCAATATATTTTTTTCCTGTGCGATCACGTTCACGGAGTGCACTCCTAGTTTTTATTAATAATCCCCATTGGAAAACGAGAGGGTGACACATTTATTCTAGAGCGTTACAGTTGACAGTACTAAAGATTTTTATATAAAAAGTTTTAAAAAATTTAGACTTTTTGTCGAAATATCGTTTGTTTCTGTTGATGTCGTTAGTAGTTTTGTATTTTGCTGTAAGACTTATTATGCATCTGTTACCCCCTTCCCCCCACCCCACATTGCCCTGTGTTGTACCAGCTCGCACATTATTAGTACATTATATTATTGCCTAACACTAAGGATTTATCCTTTTACAGAAAGTACATATGACTTGAAATATTGATTTTGATTATTTCTGAGCATTTCGATTATTAGCCTATTCTTTTTGTGACATGCGACTCGTCCAAGTATATAAATAGTGACCATAGAAAATCACAACAATAATCAAAAACGTCACGAATGAAGTCCGGCTTACTTTCTGTTGATAGGTCTATACTGGAGCCTGGTCATGACTCCAGTGTTTCAACAGATCAACGACCGTCTCCATTAAGACTTGTCTAGAATTGTCACGAGACCGGATGTGGGCTTTGTTGGGCTTTCGGCTCGTCACTATTTATATACTTGGAGTCACCTTGGCTATTTTTGGCATGTGATTCCAAGCATGTAAATATTGACCAACCGAAAGTTCAACAATATTCAAAAGCGTAACGAATGAAGTCCAAATTAATTCAGTTATGCGACAGATGATCATTCAACAAGGCACGTATACAGTTTATGCTACGAAGGTTGTACATTTTTAGAAAGTTAGATAACTTATTACCTGATGCATAGACAAGCGGTACTCAACCTATTCTCAAGCGTGGATTATCTGTGTATATCATAATTTCTCTTCCTTTATTCCCAGGATATTGAAAGAACGTGTTTTTTCGTAGGCATTCTTATTATCTATATATCTAAATATAGTTCAATAATTGATCTTTCTGTGTCCCTCTCTAGACGGAAATGTGTCCCATATTTCATTTTTGTCTTCGTGCCACGTTCTGGTTATAGCTGTAGTCACCCGGTCCATGTTGATAACCGTACATTGACACATCTTGCTTATGTAATTGTTCTTCTCACAAACCGTACACTGTACATTGATATATACACCTTACACCGTACAAAGATATATAAACCGTACACCGTACATTGATATATAAACCGTACACCGTACATTGATATATAAACCGTACACTGTACATAGATATAGAAACCGTACTCTGTACATAGATATAGAAACCGTACTCTGTACATTGATATATAAACCGTACACCGTACATTGATATATAAACCGTACACTGTACATAGATATAGAAACCGTACTCTGTACATTGATATATAAACCGTACACCGTACATTGATATATAAACCGTACACCGTACATTGATATATAAACAGTACACTGTACATTGATATATAAACCGTACACTGTACATTGACATATAAACCGTACACTGTACATTGATATATAAACCGTACACTGTACATTGATATATAAACCGTACACTGTACATTGATACAGATACCGTGTGACTACACCGTATATTGGTACATAAACCGTACACTGTACATTGATATATAAACCTTACACCGTATATAGATATATAAACCGTACACTATAAATTGATATATAAACCGTACACTGTACATTGATATATAAACCGTACACTGTACATTGATATATAAACCGTACACTGTACATTGATATATAAACCTTACACCGTATATAGATATATAAACCGTACACTGTACATTGATATATAAACCGTACACTGTACATTGATATATAAACCGTACACTGTAAATTGATATATAAAACGTACACTGTACATTGATATATAAAACGTACACTGTACATTGATATATAAACCGTACACTGTACATTGATACAAATACCGTGTGACTACACCGTATATTGGTACATAAACCGTACACTGTACATTGATATATAAACCTTACACCGTATATAGATATATAAACCGTACACTGTAAAATGATATATAAAACGTACACTGTACATTGATATATAAACCGTACACCATACATTGATATATAAACCGCACTCTGTACATTGATATATAAACCGTACACCGTACATTGATATATAAACCGTACACTGTACATTGATATATAAACCGTACACCGTATATTGATATATAAACCGTACACCATACATTGATATATAAACCGTACACTGTACATTGATATATAAACCGTACACTGTACATTGATATATAAACCGTACACTGTACATTGATATATAAACCGTACACTGTACATTGATATATAAACCGTACACTGTACATTGATATATAAACCGTACACCGTACATTGATATATAAACCGTACTCTGTACATTGATATATAAACCGTACACTGTACATAGATATATAAACCGTACACCGTACATTGATATATAAACCGTACTCTGTACATTGATATATAAACCGTACACTGTACATTGATATATAAACCGTACACTGTACATTGATATATAAACCGTACACTGTACATTGATATATAAACCGTACACTGTACATTGATATATAAACCGTACACTGTACATTGATATATAAACCGTACACTGTACATTGATATATAAACCGTACACTGTACATTGATATATAAACCGTACACTGTACATTGATATATAAACCGTACACTGTACATTGATATATAAACCGTACACTGTACATTGAAACATGAGGTTCTCTGCAGTTTTTTGACCACTCTTCATTCTGTGTTACCAGTCAGCACTACCACGTGTTTCATTACTCAAACATCAGTTAGTATGTCGTGTTTACTATTGGTAACAGTTTACTTTGCCCTTCATACTCGCATTTCCTTTGTGTTACCGCAGCTCCTATATTTACAGTTTTATCCCTGATACTCTACGGATATATCTATGAAAACTTTAAGTTCATCCAATGTCAGTCAGTTGCTTAGCAACAAGCTTGTCTACTTAACATTTCTAGAAAAACATTCCTTATGTCAAGATTAATACAATAAATCCCACTAAGAACTGCATCTAGAAAGTCAATTTGTCTTCTGCGCAATTCATAGACTCTATGATAGAGCAACAAGAATAAAAATGCAAGTCAAAGATGATTAATTAATCTTCCGTTGCCAGCGATGTCATTAGTAAGATCAATAAAATCATACTGTTACTCAACTTGAGAAAGTAAAGAGCAGTATTACTGCTTGTTCAATATTTTATTTCTAATTTTATTTCTTTGTCTTGTGGAAATGAAACTCCAAATAATTTTAAAAGACTAATAATAAATTGCATGGGGACTCGGTGAGTCCCTATTTTCCAATAACCGCACTCCACTGGTGTGTATCTGTGTGTGTGTGTGTTGTTAGTTTAAAACTAAACATAATTTGATAACGACATAATTGTATTGCAAAAGAAATATTTTGTTTATGACAACCAGTTTTATTTATTAACAATTTCTGAGAACAACCTCTCCATCATTATTAATAAGTCTTGTCTCGGAGAACGAAGGCTGGTTGTAACGAACTCCAAAATCCTCTATATGTTGCCTTGGTGGTGCACTCTGCTAGACTGTAATATATCGATTTCGTGATGTTTCTCTTCCACGTATATCTCTGCCTACCTCTTGCTCCCGTCCCCTCCCTCAACGCTATCCTAAAGTAAGGTCTTCATCAATGTGTCATGTCTTTTAATATCTCAAAATAACTTTATGTTTGAACTTTGAACTTTATTTCGTTTTAACAGTTACGTTTTCATACGGAGTGTTGTCACAACCTCTTTATTTGTTTTCTTCTCATTTCCACGAATTTCCCTATATTCTTCTATATATCCACATCACAAATGTATCACTTCTGTCTTCTAATTATGTGACCATTATCCATGTTTCTTAGCCACATATTAATATTGAATAGACGTAGCATTTTATTATTCTCATTTTTAGTTTGTAATTTGTTTAGATGTTAATATTGTGTATTTTAAGCCATCACTATACTTCTTTTAATTTCGATTTCACATCTACCATGATTTGTGATTATGTGTCAGAGATATTAGTAATGGTCAACTTGTTGTAGTATCTCTCCACGTATTGCAGGCCTATGTTTAGCACCTGCTACTCTGAGATTTTTTGATTGCTATAAGTTTTTGTATGTTTATATCTAGTCTATATGTTTTACTTGATTTTCGATTTTCTCTATCATTCTTCGTAGTCTCTGTTCTTCTAATAGGACTTTGTCATCTGCATATCGCAGTTTGTTTATTATTTTCCCACTGATCTTGAGTCATGACATTCCGTAATAAAATAAGCTGGGTAATAAAATACATCCTTGTCTTACTTCTCTTTTATATATATATATATATATATATATATATATATATAGTGAGTAGGTCGTTTATTTTTACCTTATTCCCACCTTATTGTAATAACCTCTTACATAAAACAAAAGTATTTATAAATCACCAAATTTGTATCCGAGTGACTATCCCTTTTTAAAAATTATAGTCCATGTCGAGTGATGCTCTTGGTCATGTCCATCAACAGCCCTCTGTCTTGTTTAGGTAGGTAGTTAATGAGTTTGCCTCTCTTTTGGAGAGGCGTGCCCCTTTCAACCAGCGGACAAAGTCCAATTAGGTTATATCAGGACACACTACCATAAAATATTAGAGGTAACAAAGACCCCGTCTGCTTAACATGTCTTCTTATAGTCCATGCCGTGCGCTATTTTTTATCATGTCTATTCAGAGCCTTCTTTCTGGGTGTACTGCCAATCATATTTGACATCCACTTTCTCCCATACAACATTGTCAAGCTGCAAAGTCTACTAGCCAGTATTTATTACATTGATAGCTCTTTTCACATTTTGATCATCACTTATTTACACCTTCCTGATGTCGACACTAGAAAAGATAGCAAAGAATAGCAATACTCTTACCTAACATGCATATCATAAGAGGCGACTACGGTGAATTGAGGGGTGGAATTGGCTGTTATATCTCATTGAGGACCAAAGTGACCATAGAGCAATGCCGAAATCGAATGTGTCAGGCTTTAAGAACGCACAATTCGCAGCAAAACTATAAACCATAACAACACATTCTGTTTTCCGGATTGCTTACTGCTAATGTGCAGGAGTTTAAGAACGAACACAGAAATAAAAGTTTGATTGTTTATGTGTAGTTTATTCATATAATTGACGTCATTATCAAATGTGTACATTTATATTATCATGGGCTGTTACTCAGATCTCTCCATGTAATGTACCTCGGAGATTGTGGTTCACTACATCACAACCTCCATTCATTGTGGCGGTCAAAAATCTCTGATATAACTAAATAGGACTCACGTCTGCGGTTGTAAAAGGCGTACATCACAACACTTGGTACAAATTAAGTGATATAATTGACCACCTCAACGTTATGTACACTGTTATGTTACATGTACACTGTTGTGTTACATGTACAATTTTAAAGTAGATTGATTTACCATTACAGATTAAATGCAGAATAAAACATATTTATATGTAGCTTATATACAGCACATATATATTCGCACATTTATACACAGGTATATATTTATATTCTGCAACAATTACAGCTGTACGTGTTCTTCGGCAAATATTATCGTATATTAAAGAGCAAAGAATAGTGACACTATTACCCGACATGCATATCGCAAAAGCGACTAATGAGGTTGGGAGTAGGTGTTGGCTGTGCTACCTCATAGAGTGTCAAAATTATCCAGAAGTCATGCTGAGTTCGCGTGTTTCAAAAAGAAAGGCGCAGATATCGCAGCCAAGCTATAGACCATGACACAGCTCATTCCGTTCTCTGGATTACACTCTGATAATCCGCAGAACTTTGAGATCGAATGCAGAAGAAAAACGACGTTTACTTCATATAAACTGGCAAGTAAAGAAACAGATGTTTATCTAAGTGAGACGACATAAACTGGCAACTAAAGAAACAGATGTTTGTCTCAAATGAGACGGTGTACGACATAAACTGGCAACTAAAAAAGCAGATGTTTATCTAAGTGAGACGATATAAACTGGCAACTGAAGAAACAGATGTTTGTTTCACATCTGGCAGTGTGCGACATAAATTAACAACTAAAGAAATAGATCTTTGTCTCACATGAGACAGTGTATAACATAAACTGGCATTAAAGATGCAGATGTATTGTCTAAATTAGATAGTGTACAAATGCATGCAAGCCCTTTTTCTTCTTGCATACGTTTATTAAGCAAACCAATAGATAGTTCAGCATTATTTTCATGAATTAACATTCTAACAGTGGGCTGAGGCCTTGAGAAAGGCGAGGTTGAAAGTGGTTACATTTATTTCGTGCCTGGACATATGGGTGTTCGAATCAGTAAAGAGCGGATCAATTGGCGCCATGCGCCATTGTGGTACAGAGCGATGGGGGAAAGATATAGCACGAGAGAGTGAGACTAGTGTGGATGATTATTCCTTTTCAATGGTCAGGATTAAAGATCAGGGATTTAAATGCTGTGTTGCTAGAAGTGAACATTTTGGAGGGCGCAGAAGAATGATGGTCAACCAGCATAGGACCGTTACTGTCAGTAGAAGTATAATGGCGGATACACTCAGGGAGAGATCGTAGCAACTATGGACGCGTCCAGTTTTCAGCTATGATGATTCGACGGCTAACTAACTACCTAACATTCTATGCTATCTTAGACAATTCTAAGCTATCACAGGAAATTCTATACGAACATAGGCCAATATATGTGCGGTCATACACTACTCTAAGCAATTATAGACCATTCTAAGCTATCATAGATCATTCTAAGCTATCATAGATCATTCTAAGCTATCATAGATCATTCTAAGCTATCATAGATCATTCTAAGCTATCATAGATCATTCTAAGCTATCATAGCTCATTCTACGCTATCAGAGATCATTCTAAGCTATCATAGATCATTCTAAGCTATCATAGATCATTCTAAGCTATCATAGATCATTCTAAGCGATAACACAGAATTCTATGCGATCATCAGAACCACAAAACGCTTGTGTTCTAGCCTGTATATTTTGTCATTCCTACATTTTATCATATGTTTCCTTTACGAATCTGCCCCTGGATTTAAAAATATGTTGACACTACTCACACTTACCCTGTGTTACCACAGCCCATATATATTTTCAGCTTCTTGCCGTATCTCTGACAGTCACGTCATGTATATATGTAAGTCCGAGATCTTGTTCAAACAACACATTGGAAATACGTTAATCTCATGAAAGTTTTAATGTGTAACTCAGATCCTTAACCAATTAAATGGTGTTTCTACTATCGTTCTCATTCATAATCTTGTTCTTCTTTTTCTACGATATTTCTCAAACTCCTGTAAATTGGTACGATAAAATACAGAGAACAGAGATGGCAGTGTCATAGTTACAGGGTTAGTTGCGATTTCTGCGGCTTTTGCCTAACATATTCTACTTCAGAAAGGCTTCTGGATCACATTGACCGTTTCTTGATGCTAAAACCAACTGTAAGCCAAAATATCTTTAGTTGCCTCCAACAACATTGCATGGAAGTAACATAATAGTATATCTTTAGTTGCCTGAAACAACATTGCATGGAAGGTAACAGAATAGTATATTGAGTTGCCTCCGACAACATTGCATGGAACGTAACAATAGTATTTTCAGTTGCCTCCAACAACATTGCATGGAACGTAACAGAATAGTATCTTCAGTTGCCTCCAACAACATGTGACATTTTGATTTACTTAAACAAGAAGCATTATATCAAATATTATGACATTTTGATTTACTTAAACAATGAGCAATATATCAAACATTGTGGCATTTTGATTTACTTAAATAATCAGCAATCTATCAAATATTATGACATTTTGATTTAATTACACAATCAGCATTATATCAAACATTGTAACATTTTGATTTACTTAAACAGTCAACATTATATCAAACATTGTGAAATTTTGATTTAATTAAACAATCAACATTCTATCAAACATTGTGACATTTTTACTGTGAATGTACCTGTATTTTTTTACACTTTCGTATAATTTTTCTCTTTCCATCGTGCAATCTTGTTGATATGCTGCCAATATTACAGCCTTGATTGTTCAACACAAAAACGCTATTAGATAATTCTAACTTGTCATACAGCAGTACTTTACATAATGTTTGTAAACAAAATCAACATCTGTGTTTCCTCATGACTGGAATACATGAAATTAATGAATAGCTTGCGTTTCTTAACGAAATGATTTTATTGTAATACAATCAGACTCATAGGTGCTCAATATGTTCCTGCAGATGATAAAATAGATGTGTGTTGATAGTCTTCTGTGCTGTGTTAGTTATACTTCTTAGAAGTCATAAATAATGTGTACGCTGACTGGCCAGATTCAGAGATGTGAGATTATCTTGTGACGAAATGAGGAAGTTAGTTTAATCCTAAACACACACTCTCCAGTTTTTGTGCTTTATTTTAGATTGTCAGAGGAAGAGGACAGTTTCTTTCTTCTGTACAGCACTCCTTCGACCAGAGTGTAACAGACTACAGACACAGACAGAACTCCCAGACAGACATAAAGCTTGGTGTCTGTACACAGATAATCATTATAGGCGTATGTCACTGCAAACCCTAGAGACTCCCAGAGACGGTAGTTGGCAAATGCAGGTTCGGCTTTCTCAGAGAAAATGTGTCCATACAGAGCTGAGAATTAGATTTAAAAATGTTTGTTAAAAAATGAGGTAATCAATAATGGTCAGGACTGCAGTAACACGACATATAAACGTTGCATCACTACAATTAGAAATAGTCAAATTATATACAGATACACACAATTTACATATAAATACGTAATACTACATACAAACACGGTAACATTACATATAAATACGATAACATCTTGAGTTTTCGATGCGCACGCCCACGCTAGTTTAAGATGCGCACGCGAGTTTAATATGCGCACGCGCACGCGAGTTTAAGATGCGCACGCGAGTTTAAGATGCACACGCGAACGCGAGTTTAAGATGCGCACACGAGTTTAAGATGCGCACGCCCAAACTGTTAAGATGCGTACGCGCACGCGAGTTTAAGATGCGTACGCGCACGCGAGTTTAAGATGCGCACGCCCACGCGTGTTTAAAATACGCACGCCAACGCGAGTTTAAGATGCGCACGCCCACACATACAGACACAGTAACATTACATTTAAATACAGTAACATTACACATAAATACAATAGCATTACATATAAATACAGTGACATTATACTGTAGTAGGCATCTTTCTGTCTTTCCAGACGATAATATTATTGTTGCGGTATAACGATAAAATCTACGATAAATGACGATGATGAATGTGACTCACAAGACTAAACTGAGTCAGTCTTTCACAGTATCTACAAGGAATATAAGGTAAATACAGCGTGAAACGTAACAACAATAGTGCTTACGTAAAACACAGATTTTATAACGTTCCACTTAGACACGACGGAGTCTCACTAAAACTATGGGGTTATGATATGCAAACAAGAAAACATACAAATTACAATACTTAAAATATGTGTAACGTTCTAAAAACCTGTGTTATACGTAAGTACTATCAACAAGGAATCACAGGCCCGATTTAATCGTCGTGTGCTGGTGTGCGTTTTCATATACAGCAGGCCTTGAACTAACTGATATCACTTTCTCCTTTCTTGTTATTGTCTATTGTCTTTCCTCAGGTTGTTTGTGATCCACTCTTACCGTTAAGCGTGCGTAGGGGTGATTGAAGCTCGAGATTGCGTTCTAAAGCCAGATGTGTGGCCTCGGCTGTGCTATGACCATGTCTGTTCAGGATGTCCCTGATGTTTTCTATCTATCTTTTCCGTGGTCTTCCTCTGGCCTTGTACCCTGATCTCATTTGGTTATATGCTTGTACGGAAAATTTTTCGAGATGCATTTTCATAATGTGGCCAAACGACTTGATCTGTTCTCTCTCTCTATGTAATCTGTACAAGATATTATACCTATTCTTTCCCTGATATGTTCATTTCGCAATCTATCAAGCCTGGTGACCTCGGCAGCTTTCCTCAAGCACTTCATCTCACATGTCATTATCTTTCTGTAATGTGAAGATGAGAGAGACCAGGTTTGGCACTGGTAACACAGTGTTGGTAGGAATATAATGTAGATCATTTGTCTCTTAACTTTCACCTCGACCATTTGTTGTTATACCATTTCTAATATTTCGCCTCCTTGCAACACGAACCATGACGTCCTGTTCACATGAACCCGTATCAATGTCTGCAGCATTCATGTCCAGTTTGCACGCATCTCTGTATGAAAGTAGATGTCGACCCTGAGATCTTTTCCCAGAATGTAATTCCCCGTAAAGTAGATCTTTCCCTACTCTGCCATCTTTGTCCCATCCTCGAAGGTGTCCATGTCATCTGATTCAGCGCAGACTGAGCATAGAAAATACTTTGGTATTTCTTGTTCTTTCCAATACATCGTTGCTAGTGACTTTGTCCTGTCACCGAACTCCAATCATTCTACCTAGACACCGCATGTGAAAGCTGTTTGTCGTCTCTCTTGGTTCATATAGGTTGTTCATGTTTCACTGCCGCAGATAAGAATGTTGAGGACACGAGCCTTTGTACGGCTACAGCTTCTATGATACATTGGACGGCTACAGTTTCTATAATGTTTTGGACGGCTACAGTTTCTATAATGTTTTGGACGGCTACAGTTTCTATGATACATTGGACGGCCACAGTATCTATAATGTTTTGGACGACTACAGTTTCTATAATACTTTGGACGGCTAGAGTTTCTATGATACATTGGACGGCTACAGTTTCTATAATGTTTTGGACGGCTACAGTTTCTATAATGTTTTGGACGGCTACAGTTTCTATGATACATTGGACGGCCACAGTATATATAATGTTTTGGACGGCTACAGTTTCTATGATACATTGAATGGCTACAGTTTCTATAATGTTTTGGACTGCCACATCCTCAACTCTATCCCCATACTGGAAGTAGTAGTCTCTGTCTATCCCCCTCCCGTCCTCCTTCCCTCGCCTCATCTTAATACCTTTCTATTTTAATATTATCGCATAACCGTTACATCAAAGTATGTCTTCTTACATCAGTGTATGTGTATCATTGTGTCTTCTTACATCAGTGTATGTGTATCATTATGTCTTCTTACATCAGTGTATGTGTATCATTATGTCTTCTTACATCAGTGTATATCTATCATTATGTCTTCACAATAGTTTACATCAATTTTCTACATATGTACTCACCATTTATTTGTGTCTGTATAACTGCGTCTCCCATCCCCCATAGGGCAGCGCAAACATAGAAGATTATAGGCTCATCACCACTGGGTTCCCAATACAAGAAAGAAATTTGCAAGGATCCGTGTGTGACAAAAGCTGAAATTTAAATGTAAACTTATTTTACTATCACATTCTTCAACAATGGCATTGTCACGGAAAATGTAGAATTAAAGTCCCGACTGGCTTTGTAATGATGGCGTCATTCCTAGAACTTCCTAGATTATGAACACTGGGCCTTACTTAATGGTATCTGTGTGAACCACTGGAGTTTCTGATCACTGATAACAATTAAACTGGAAACCCGTCCGTATCTGTTGGCCGAGGATGAATGACATAAATGATGAGGAAACTATCCGAAGATTTCAGAAGTAACAAATCAGCTGTTGATTTTCATATATTATTTATATCATATTTTAGATTTACTAACACGTGTTGTACATCGAGACTAACGGGAAGAATTTTTAAAAATTGTCCTCTGGCTTCCTACTTAAATTTACTTGTACATCGAGAGGGTTTGTTTAAAACATACAGTAATTATTTCAAATACAACGGAAACTGAGTTATATTCCCCAAACACTAGAATCGGATATACGCTTACTGCGAGTATTTAACTATAATGGACCCAAATGACGAATAGATTACTGCCTGGTCTGAAGGGAAAACTGAAAGAGCAAATAGGTTGTCTTTTTGTCCACTTTAATGTTACAAGGTGCGCCATCTATGAATGTAACTGTATTACCTAAGTACGATTGTTACTTGATTGACACAATGTGATTTGCATTTGATTGATTGTTTTCATATTCATTTTATTAGAATGTTACTTAATGAAATCTATGCGAGTAGTATAGTCAGCGTGGGATCATATGACTCGTCAGTCTCACAATGGTGATGGCATGGGTTCAAAACGCTGTACGGACATAATTATTTTCCCTTTGACATTAAATAAAAAAGAATCATTCCTTACACGTCGCAGCGACTCCTTGGACAAAATGTCATTTATTATAGTGTCCAATAAAACTATCAGTACACTCCTTAACAAGAAATATTGCATTGATAAAAGTTTGAAGAACATAACTATATATGTACTTGACTTCATCGGTTATGTGACCACTATAAACTCTATATGAACTTCTACAATATAACACCTACTGGATAGTTGGAAATACATCTCTTTAATGACTCGTTTGACTTTCCCAAAGATTTTTATTGGACACAATGATTATACTTTGTGTGACAGTTAATTAAAATTAAATGAATAGTCAAATGAGTCATTAAGAAGGCTGAATATTCAATTATACAGTACGTCTAATACCGTAGACGGTATGTTGAAATGTTTAATCGTTTTCAATCGTTTTGTGATTAAAAATTTAATAGAGCGTGCAGAAACAGGCGTTATGTAGCATTCCATTATTTTACAGAAGGATTCAAGTGCTTTATTGCTCTTAATTCCGGTGGACTAAAACAACCAAATAATAAATAATATGTTAATATAATATAATTGTTGATTTATAATATTAGAAATACATATGGCAGTAATATATATGCTTGATTCTTAATTAGAAACTGGCCTTACTGCACAAATATATGTGCTATAAGTGCCAAGGATAAAGTAATCTATATATATGCTATACGTATCAAGGATAAAGTAATGTTTTCAATATACATAGCAAGGATAAAGTAATATATATGATATACGTACCAAGGATATAGTAATCTATATATATGCTATACGTATCAAGAATAAAGTAATGTTTTCAATATACATAGCAAGGATAAAGTAATATATATGCTAAACGTATCAAGGATAAAGTAGTATATATGATATACATACCAAGGATAAAGTAATATATATGATATACGTACCAAGGATGAAGAATGGAATATGCCCGACGTAGTGAACCAATCTACCAAACAGGATGGAGCAGAGGGCATCAGCAACACCATAACATATCATGACATACCCTAAGTTCCAGATACCCAAGGAACAGCTGATGTAAGACTGAAAAAACAAAGATAGAAGAATGTTTTAAATGAATTGGCACCAAGAATGTATAATAATAAAAGACTTCACGCTAATGTGATCATCAATTTGTATGTTTCATGTTTCATATAAATGTCATATTATTGATACATATTTCCTTCTAAATAAATGGTATCTATCAAGTAATGTTTTCATATCGGTGATTATTTTCCATTAATGGACGTTCTCTTATCTATCTATCTATCTATCTATCTATCTATCTATCTATCTATCTATCTATCTATCTATCTATCTATCTATCTATCTATCTATCTATCTATCTATCTATCTATCTATCTATCTATATCTATCTATCTATCTATATCTATCTATCTATCTATCTATCTATCTCTTATCTATCTATCTATCTATCTATCTATCTATATCTATCTATCTATCTATCTATCTATCTATCTATCTATCTATCTATCTATCTATCTATCTATCTATCTATCTATCTATCTATCTATCTATCTATCTATCTATCTATCTATCTATCTATCTATCTATCTATCTATCTATATCTATCTATCTATCTATATCTATCTATCTATCTATCTATCTATCTATCTCTTATCTATCTATCTATCTATCTATCTATCTATATCTATCTATCTATCTATCTATCTATCTATCTATCTATCTATCTATCTATCTATCTATCTATCTATCTATCCATCGATCCATCCATCCATCCATCCATCCATCCATCCATCTATACATCTATCTATCTATCTATCTATCTATCTATCTATCTATCTATCTATCTATCTATCTATCTATCTATCTATCTATCTATCTATCTAATCTATCTTTCTATAGTTTTATCCTTTATTTGCCTTGCGACGTCAGCGGTATAAGAGTTTTCTGGAGACGGCCTTCATGTGTGCTGTTTGTAATCTTGTTCCTGTGGCTTCTTTAATTTCCTGAGAACTTTTCATCATTGTTTCCTACGATCGGTATAACTAGTACTAATTTCTACACTGTTGGTTGGCTAAGACAGTCACAATGTCGTTTCAGTGACTCCAAATGGTTAAACCGTGTTCTCTTATCAGTGATTGTCTAATTGTCGATGAATGTTTTCTAATGAATAATTCTCGTAATGTCGATTTCGGAGTTGACAGGATCGTGTACCAGACACTTAAATCCTTCAAATTTCACGTATGCAAAGCATTCATGCCCTGCTGATGAGGTCAAAACTCCGATGGACTGGCTATATCGCCCGTATGTCAGATAAGCGTCTTCCAAAGAGATTAATCTAATCGATGGTAAAATTTCTTTCGGCGGGCAGAAAAAACGCTTCAATGATCGTCTAAAATACTCTCTCAAGCTCTGCAGCATTGATCCTAGCTCCTGGGAGACTACGGCGCTAGATCGCTCAGCTTGGCACACCCAGATCACTTCTGGTATCACTAAATGTGAAAAAGAAAGAACACTGCGGGCAATTTAGAAGCGACGAAAGCGGAAGGAAAAATCCGAAAACTCTCCTACCCCAAACCCTCTATACTCCTGCATGCACAGAAATAGAATTTTCCAGGCACGAATCGGACTAATCGGGCATCTACGAAATCACAAACCAAATTAGACAATCATAAACGTTTTTTTTTTTATTTTTCTACTTTTCTTCACATTTATTGTTTTTCATGCCATGTTCATCTTCACTTGCGAAGAAGGAACAACATCATCATCATCATGTTAATTATCTTATTCTCACACAGGACATGTGCATTGGTGCTCGGATCGTCATTTCAGTAAAACATTTAGGGCATAGCAGTTGATAGTTGCAGTTCTATGTTGGTTCAGTGTTCTTTTTTGATATATTTTTTAGATGTTCTTCTCTACAGGCAACATCTATCTTTACTCCCAAATCCCACATTCTTGATATTTACTCATGCTCCTCATTTATCAAAAAATCATCAGATTGTGGCGACTCACAAACAGCTCTGGGTATATCTCTTCGATTCATAGGCTGAAATATATGTTATGGTGGGAGGCTAGCTAATTTGTCGGCCTAAAGTTTCCCTCCACATCCAAGTGTCCGGGGACAAAGATAAGAATGATTTTTCGCAGTGAGACCCATATTATTTTTTAACACATTTAATTCTCTTGTCTCCGCTATCATCTAGCACATTACCAGTTGTGACTTTCTGAATCATATTCATTGACTCAGAGTGCACACAAGAGAATAGGCTTTCGATTCCAGCCAGTTTAGTTCATCATTACAGCAAACACTTTCATCGTTAGACTGCTTGTATATTGCAGTAGAGGCACCACTGGCTTCGTGTACTCTTGTTCTGTGTGACCTGGTAGTACCTGGCCATGCTCACCACTGGTGGAGGCTGAACGACCCGTCCGTGTAAATCACAACATCTGCATCATCGGCATGTTCGCAGATGAGCACTTTGACGTCAGCATCAAGGTCACATGGATACGCTTCCTGCACTCTCATTTCAGTGTAATCATCGTCGTCACTGCCTCCTGAAAAACAATAAGAATATGTATCCATTTCTCGTTAGGATGTATGCCTTCTGGGGCGTAAGTTTGTTTAACGGTATCCTCGTTGCGATACATCAACGATTTTACCCCAGGCTGGTACTAAACAATCTCACATGTAACTAGTACTGCTGCTGTCACGGCCGGGCTTAGACCATTGCAACCTATGCGGCCGCAGTGGGTCCCGCACTTCATAGGCCAATAAATTCATATTAGAATTCATTTTATTATCCTCTTCTCTACCCAGACTGGTCCCCGCGCAATCCGTTTCGCATTGGGCCCCTCAATTATTAGGGCCAGCCCTGACTGCTGTCGTAAAATATTTGTTAGATTTTTAATTATGCGTATATCACAATCACAATGTGGATGTGTGTGTGTGCGCGCGCGCGCGTGCGTGCGTGTGTGTGTGTAATTATTGCGAACTTATACAGGTCAGAATAATTTGTGAAAAATTAAGCATTAATTTTACTGAATTAGATTTACTTGAGAATTACCATGACTGCCAGAATATAAAAACTATATTTCTCATTCTAAGGTTCACGATGAAGAATGTAGTAATTACTACACTCAATGACAATATACAAACATGTATAGGCATATCCCATTTACCTTGGTGAAATCCCCGCCAATAAACGCTTGCTCCACTCCACTGTAGATGGTCATTGGAATCAGCAAGAATTGAATAGGCTGGTTGAAGAGATGACGGAACGTGGCAATAAGCAGTTTAGGGCTGAGTTTTCTGTCATCCTCGTTGGTCTCTTTGTCCAGTACAACTTTATCTAGAAAAATCGATACTATGATGGCGGCTATTATTGCTGAGGCAAGGTAAATTCCGCATACTATGTATACCTGAAATTTTCGATATAGTTGTGTTAAAAAATATAATTGTTTAGGTTAAAAACATGCATTTTCAGCGACAGTAGTCTGTATATTCCAGCGAAACGTGGAACACTATAATGACCTTTTGATAATAACTGTTAACAAACATGATAACACACAAGAATTGAAGTTTCTGCCAAAAGACCTTTATCAAGTACATAAGATAACATACGCCGAGCAAGGATGACAAGGCCACGTTCACAAAATAATGGCTAGAATGTATATACATAACTTTATTACCATGTTCCAATTTTCATCTGGTGGATTACAGTTTTCCTGCATTTATTACTCATTATCTGTATCTGTTAATGCTGTATCAGCAGTTAGTTTGTATTGCTGTCATTGTATATATATATATATATATATATAACCTTTCTATAACATTTCATTTCGAATGTCGATATTTTATTTCCCACGGTGGATGTTGATGCTCACGTCACACAACTCGATGTTGCCACTTGAAAAAAATATAGCTTCTTAATAGTTGTAACAATTTTTCTGTTTATCCTTTGCCATAGATTTTTCATGTGTGATGTTTTTGTAAGGACATTGCTAATCACTTTCTGATCCCCGTTGAGCAATATTCTGTGATGGTGATGGTGAGCCGAGGTATTCAGTTGCTGGCGTTTTCTATGTGTTCTGTGTCAATGGTTATTGTGCATGTGAGTTCATTACTGTTTATATTCACTGATTCTGTCTCTTGTACATTGTGGAACAGATTTTGTGCCTGACTGTGATGTTTGGCTAACATAATAATGTATTCCTTGACTGTGTGTCTCCTTGATATTATGTTTCTTATCATTCTTATCAGTTGAGTCTAAATAGTCATCGTCGACTATGTCGGAGGAACATTTCACTTCTTCTTCTTCAGCGTTAATTCTCAAACTCCTGCTGGATCTCTCCTGTAGCAGTACTACTAGATCTCCAGCAGGATGCAGTCCAGAGAATGGAAATGCGTTGTGTCACTGTTTTATTTGCACCAATGGTCCGACACATCCGTCTTCAGCGGGAACATTTCACTAAAGCCCAGAAACTGCATTTCTTGAAAACTAATACTAAATGCTAGTCGCTAGATAGCTGTAGAAATATCTATCCACATTCAATGTCGACAACCAGTTCATGACTAAAGCGTTAACATGCAAATATCGAAATTCATATTTGTATGCTTTCAGGTTGCACCGCGTGGAGATGTGTCATTCATCGATTAGTCATTAAAGCCAACACTGTAAGAATGTTCATATCAGTTTTCTAATCCTGAAATTAATTGGCAAATTTCTTAATTAAATAGCATCCCATTACACAATAAGAAGCAGAGACAAAATGTCTAAATATGTTAGGAAATATTACCTTGGTATTTGGCTGTTCAAAGTTGCTGGTATTATTATTTGCTGGACAAAATTTGGCTCCACACTGCACGCTGGAGTTGGTGCTGTTGCTGGTGTCCGGAGCAAATACAAGAGACGATATCAAGTTTCCCCAGATTTGAGCTGGTCAAATAATTAAAGATATATCCTGTATCACACAATTTAGTTAGAGAGAATATTATGGTCATAGTTAATATTTTTATTGCACACGTAATCATTTTTCGTCGTCATCTCAACTCTCAATACTGACTATTATTACATACAAGATTCAACAGCAATATTCTTAGTACGTACAATAGATAGGACGTTTTCTTCCATATTACTTGAAGTACGTATTCATTTTGCCTGATATTAGCACATTTCTCTAACGTTGGTTTTTCTAAGCTAGTGCTTATCAATGTGTGCCATATGGACGCCATGGGCTACAAAACTTTCCAGAGACAATTTGATGTTGCAGATGGGCACAGACTCGTCTATGGGAACCTCAGACAGATAATTATTCCATTATTTCATGAGCTATATAGTAATAGCACTTTAATAAACGTAATAGATTTTGTTTTTGACTTTAATGGAGACACTGAACATAAAATGTCTTTAAAAAAAGCCACATGCAATAAAAAGTCTGAGAACCACTGTTCTACATCATTTATAAATTACTGTAATACTGTATATAATTCATCTTGAAATTGCCTTACTTCTTCTTCTTCTTCTTTCCTTCATATTTTACCCTATACGGGTGCCGAGAAAGATACAATTTTCTTGTTCTCGCTTTTCTGACAGCTTCAGATAATGTTATTTGGTGCTCGTGTAATGTCTCTTTGATGTTGTCGATCCAAGGTATTCGTGCTCCATTGAAATGCTCCATAATTGCCTTACTGAAGACGTTAAAAGTTACGGGCTGTGTGGTTAAAACAAAACCAATATTTATACCTCAAAATGGTTGCAGGCTTTGATGTGATTGTATGTCTAGATTCTACTTCTTCTCCAGCGTTATTCTCAAACTTCGGCTGGATCTCTCTTGTAGCAGGACAATGATCCTAAGAGATTTTTAAAAGAATGTAACCCAGAAAATGGAAATGCATTGTGTGGCCGATATATTTGCGCCAATTTCCTACAAATCAGTTTTCGGAGGAGGATGTCTAGATTCAAAATTGTACATGTCTTCGTATGTATAAATATACATCCTTCATGTAGTAGAACATTTCTTCTCAGTAAAAGTCATTTGTATTGTGTTACGGAAAATGCTCTTGTGAACCCGACAGATATTGTGGTTCGACTTCGAACAGCTAAACATAAAGCAATTGTCTTTGTAGCTTCACTAACGAAATCCATACAACTTTGACCATATTCTCCTGTAGTTCTAACTAAGAATGATTATAATGGAATGTAAAACAAATACATTCAGAATGATTATAATGGAATGTAAAACAAATACTTACAGCTCTGAAAGAAGAGAAAAAAGAAGCCAAAGAACAGGTTTATTATTCCGTCCTGATCTTTCTTTGTGATTTTAGAATACCATACTCCAAGCTGGGTCAGGTACGTACATTTAGCTGACCACAAAGGGGCAGCTCCGAGACCAAGAATGATGGATGCTGTAATCATGGTGCCTAACATGAAAGAAAATGCAAACAAGTAATGACGTATTATACACACATGTCTTTTCTAGTCTTGACAACACATGTGTCTTCTTAGTATTGACAACACACGTGTCTTTTTAGTCTCGATATCACACGTGTCTTCTTAGTCTTGATAACACGTGTATTCTCTTCGTCTTGATAACAAACGTGTCATTTACCTTTGATAACACGTGTGTCTTCTTAGTCTTGATAACACACGTGTGTTCCTGTTTGTAACGCATTACTCCCTACTTTCCTTATATCTCTTAGTAATGTCTTTCGAAAAAGACTCCTGGCTCTAGAGAGCAGACTACGTCTCCTTCACAAACTCCAACGGCAAGTGTGGAAGCTTCAACAATATCACTACCTGGGGATAGACAATCCTTAAATCGTATCTATTAACACTTCCATTAGGGCATGAGCCCATGGACCGCTGGATCAGCAACCAACCAACACTTCCATTATGGAATAACATACATCGTATGTTCGTTCAAGTTATTTTGAGTGACACATTTACAATTAATTTACAAGATCACAATGATAGAGCTTAAATTTCCATTCTACACATTGTCGCCATCTTGACTTTATGCATTTTTTCTGGCAGATTTTAATGAGACGAAAATATGCTATAAAGAGAGCGTTTGATAATGATATAAGAAAATATAATAAGATCATTAGTTCTATGGACTGCATTCGTCCAACCCGAAGACGTTTGAACAGCAACCGCCCTTGTGTTGTCAGGGCCCCAGAGGGAGCACAGAATAGCAACACTGCTTACCTTCCATGCATGTCGTAAGATGCGACTAACGATGTTATGGGATATACTTAGCTGCCTATCCCATTTAGGATTAGTGATCCAAAGTCATTGCTGAAGTCGGATGTGTCAGGACGAACGGCGTAGATATTGTAGCTATGGTATAATCCATGACGCAACGCATTCCGTTCTCCGGACTACATCCTGCCAATCTGCAGGAGTTTGAAAGCGAGCGCAGAAGTAGAAGAACACCAGGAAAGAAAAAGTATTGGTTCGTAACCGTACAGCGTTAAATCTGTCTATACTTTTGATGATTATAACCTACCTTTAACAGCATAGAAATTAGCGCACATGAAGAGAATGTAGCCGATCATTGACAGAGGAATGGTCCACTTGCAGCCCAACCTAGCGATGATGAAGTTTGGTAGAAACATACATGATACGATCAGAGCTACGTAGATTGTAGACATGCTCCATGCTCCGACACCTGGAAGCATTCAATATGAAACAGTACTTTATTATATATATTAATACTTTACTATATATATATATATATATATATATATATATATATATATATATATATATATATATATATATATATATGCATACTTTACTATATATATATGCATACTTTACTATATATATGCATACTTTACTATATATATATATATGCATACTTTATTAAATATATATATACTTTACTACATATGTATATGTATGTATGTATGTAATTATATAAATATATATATATATAAAAGCAGGGTGTGAATTTTGTGACGTGAGGCTGATTTGAATTGAAGTAAAACGTAACGTCATTTTTACGTCATGGTTGGAACTACATTTAACTGTACTTCAGAATATCACTGTTATATGAACATTTTTCAGTACATGTGTATGTTATCTCTTTCTTCTCCTTTGCGTTGCACACTTGGTGAGTACATGGATAAATAGATCATGTGATGTAGGAAAATAAAACGTCATGTTAATTTGTGTACTACGTCATGGTTCGACCACCATTTTAACAACAATGGTAAATAACATTAAAAACATTTCACAGCCCTTACCGAAAAAGATCCTTGAAAATATGAAAAAGGGTATCCCTAATTGCCACCTAAACCGAGGCGCACCTTTCGTGAATAGAGTGTTAGTGTGAAGAACTACTCAAAATAAGACACACAATATCAGTTTATGTTGTAGGTAGGAAATACAATAGTTTGATCACCAATATTTTTCACAATAGAATAGTTATTAATTTGACACCCTATATATAATGAGAATATAACTGCATTTCTGATCGTAGCTAATACATATATTTTGTTCTCTAAGTTTATTTTATCTTCATTAAAATTATCCACATACTAATGCAGTGGAGTTCTTGTGCTTTCTCTATACTAAACAGATCAAGGCTACATACAAGTATGGATACAGTTCCTGTATCTTCTCGGTGAGTAGCAGGTGTGTGTGTGGGAAGCAGTTGTGTGTGTGTGGGAAGCAGTGGTGTGTGTGTGGGAAGCAGTGGTGTGTGTGTGGGAAGCAGTGGTGTGTGTGTGGGAAGCAGTGGTGTGTGTGTGGGAAGCAGTGGTGTGTGTGTTGGAAGCGGTGGTGGGTGTGTTGGAAGCAGTGGTGTGTGTGGGAAGCAGTGGTGTGTGTGTGTGGGAAGCAGTGGTGTGTGTGGGAAGCAGTGGTGTGTGTGGGAAGCAGTGGTGTGTTTGTTGGAAGCGGTGGTGTGTGTGGGAAGCAGTGGTGTGTGTGGGAAGCATTGGTGTGTGTGGGAAGCAGTGGTGTGTGTGGGAAGCAGTGGTGTGTGTGGGAAGCAGTGGTGTGTGTGTGAAGCAGTGGTGTGTGTGTGTGGAAAGCAGTGGTATGTGTGTGGGAAGCAGTGGTGTGTGTGTGGGAAGCAGTGGTGTGTGTGTTAGAAGCAGTGGTGTGTGTGTGGGAAGCAGTTGTGTGTGTTCACGTTGGGAAGCAGTTGTGTGTGTTCACGGTGGACAATGATGTTGGTTCACAATCAATGGTGAAAAATGATTGGATATGTGTAGGGCCTGATGATGATGTTCGTCCGTCGTATTCGACGATGGCCAAAAACTCAACCATAATAATAATAACAATAAGTAATAAAAAATAATAAAGTTAATAGTGCGCTTTTAAATGACTAACAAGTCCAATGCACGCACAAAATGTTCTTCTGCAGAAAAGACAACTGTTGAGGTGTCTATGGGACGTTGAGATATTTTTTCTTGTCTACGTGCCCCCTTCTGTTTTGCAGTATCTGTCTTGCAGTATTGTGTAGGGCCTATTACATAAATAACATATAATTGTAAACGGAATGTTCAGATTTGAGATAAATGAATAATATAATATAGAATTATCCAGAATTTGTTATTTTATCTATCTATCCATCTATCTATCCATCAATCTGTCTGTCTATTCACTAAAGCCTTTGTTGCCTTTCCGCGTCAGGAGTAGAAGAGCTTGGAGACGGTCCACGTGTGTGCATTTGTATATTTGGAATTTGTTGCCTCTTCTATTTCGGTGGTCAATTATTTCTTTTTGTCGGCCTCTAGGTCTGCATTCACTGTATCTGTGTAGCATAGCTTGCCGTGGTATGCTGTCTGGTGGTAGTCTGATGATGTGTGCAAACCATTTGATCTTTTGTCTCTTAATATATTCCAAGATTGTTGTGGTGCCGGTTTCTCTAATGTCCGCATTCCTCACCCTGTCTCTTAGAGATATTCCTAGGATTATGTACATGCGAGCCATTTCAGCTGTCACAAGTTTACGTTTATCTCGTGCTGTCGTTGTCCATGTTTGGCTTTCGTAGCACAGCGTTTGCATAATAATCGTTTTGATTTTATTTTGGTGGTGTTTAAATCTACATTTTTGTAGATTACTATTAATAATAATAAAGCACAATGCTGAAAACCAGGTCAGTTCATATGGCGCCTACTCACTCGCAGCTTGTGTCAACACTTTTTCCCATCTACGTCCATACCACATCTATAAAAAAAGATGCGATTTTAGTCAAGACTTTCAACGTGTGTATTCTCAAGTTACTATTGGAGTTGAAATTGCTTAGATTACATGGGCGTTGAAATGGTGTAAAATTCTAGCGAAAACGGTTCGTTTAATTTGTCTTTGAATCTACACAAATCTGTTCTATTGCAACATTACCATTCTGTTAGTTGAAAAATATATGTTCTGACCTTCCTCCCTGTTGAGACTTGTCTGAAGGTTGGCCATCGAGTTGAAGGCTGTGAATAGAAATGTGAAGCCAAGACTGACCACGAAGACATTCTTGAGAATAGTTCTCTTGCTAATTTTGGGTAATCCATCATCTGAAAGTAAAAAATGAGGACATATTGCGTAAATATGAAGAAAAAAATGAGGAAAACGAGATTATCAAAAACTACATACAGATATTAACGGAAATAGATCAATTTTAGCATGAAAACATATAAACCAATATATTTCCCACGAATTAAATATAATGCGTATTTTTCATCACCTTATGATGTAGAATCATGGTTGCAAACTAGAGACTCTGCAGGATTTCAGCCAATCAGCTGTGACATTCTATCGGACTCTCAAAGTATGCTTCGCATAAAGAAAAGTGTTAGATCAGAACTAAATTGGTCACTCTTCTCAACAACGCGCAGAGCATTCCATGGATATAATGTCCGACTCATGCCGAGGTCAGAGGAAACGAAAGAGCCAAAGTACTGGCTTGTAACGCCTTGGTGAACGGCACTGAGATAAGAAGAAACATGAATGAATTCCCTACGAGAAGACGGTCGAACGAGACAATTTACATATTCAGAGAATGGTACAAATGTGATTGACTAGAGGTGATGGGAGAAAGTGCTCCCTCTCAAGAAAGATACGTAGAGCGCGTAATCAGCAACTGACTGGAACACTGAGCGTATACACTTTTAGATAGCTGACGGAACGGTAAACAGAACATATATGGGAATGCCCCCAGTGCTGTGACACTTGTTCCTAATCAAGAACCAAGCTGTGACTTCACAAAAGTATATAATTACATTCAAGTCTCGCCGTACTTCAGTCGTGCACCCGAACCGTTCAGAAAATGATAGCAAGTTAAAACAAAAGTAGGTATCGTGTGATATTCGCGACTCGCGACGAAGCTCTTAATCCAGCATATTTGCAAGTAGTTATTTTTCCAAGCAAAATAAATACTCGTGGGAGATTGACCATTCTTTGTGAACAGTATGAATATACAATTGTCTGTGTCGGAGATTTAACCTGGTACTTATGGGCACATAAACACATAGGGGACTATTTGAATTATTATTTACACGTTTTCAGATATAGGATTATCTGATTCATTATGTACACGTTGGCAGAAATAGTAATGTTTCATTCATTATGTACACGTTGGCAGAAATAGTACTGTTTCATTCATTATGTACACGTTGGCAGAAATAGTACTGTTTCATTCATTATGTACACGTTGGCAGAAATAGTACTGTTTCATTCATTATGTACACGTTTGCAGAAATAGTACTGTTTCATTCATTATGTACACGCTGGCAGAAATAGTACTGTTTCATTCATTATGTACACGCTGGCAGAAATAGTACTGTTTCATTCATTATGTACACGTTGGCACATATAACACTGTTTGATTCATTGTGTATACCTAGGCAGATATATCACTATGTGTGTCCTTATGTGCATGTAGGCAGGTGTAGCACTGTTTGATTTTTAACGGTCACCTAAGGGTGATATGGCACTGTTTGAAACATAATGGACGCGTAGACAAATATGGCATTATTTGAAATATAATGTGCACGTAGGCAGATATGGCATTGTTTGAAACATATGGGACAAGTAGACAAATGTTGTTTAGGTAAATAATCAATAAAAACTCGAACACAATTTTATTATCCCATTTATAGAATGTTCCGTTTCACCTATATTTTGTTACGGAATATATATAGACCTTTCTCTTAGAAAGGGACCAAAGCTTTGACTTTTTATAACTTGAAATAATATGGTATATCCTAATATATATTTTACATTACAGCTGTTACATGTCACATGGACACTACCTTCAAATGTGGACTTTGATGTCTCAAAATCAAAAGAACCTTTCTTGGTGCCACTCATAGCTGCTGTTTGACCTAGATCTGGGATGTAAGACAAACCTGAGGATTCAATTAATGTTTACGTGAATTAATGACAGTTGTCGAATAGTGTGCATAAAAATCAGAAGGTAGCAGACGAGATCTGAATAAGGTTCGTTCACCTGACACAGCTTCGGCTCACAATTTGAGTTCACACGCTTTCCACATTCGACAGAACTACATTCCTAAACAAAAGATGTGATTTCGGCAAATATTTTTGACAAATGTTCCAAATTGTATATTTCTAAATAATTATAAATATGAAACGGTAGATATTTACGGTAATGAAATTGGGAAACATCGAAACACATTGACATTTGGTGTCAATTGAACGGACCCAGTTCAAATCTCGTTAAATTTCAGATGTCTTCAATAATCCCTCTATGTTACTAATATTATTTATTTATGAAAATATAATATTCAAGATGATGATGATGATGATGATGCTCATGATGATGATGAAATAACCCCTTAATTGTAAGCAAATTGCTCTTGACAGCCCATAGCATTTCTGAACAAAAGCATAGGTTCTTCTCAGTTGTGAAACGGAGAAGACACACAGACTCATAAGGTTGTCACAAAATCATCGATATGTAAAGGGATGGGAGATTATGAATGCATATTTAGTCCCCAAAGAGAGACATTCCAGAGTGCCAGTATCTCGGGGTTACTAAATCCTGCCAGAGGGCCAGCACACACATGTGGTCCACTAAATCCTGCCAGCGGTCCAGCACACATATGTGGTCCACTAAGTCCTGCCACTTTCCAGCACACATATGTGGTCCACTAAGTCCTGCCAGCGGTCCAGCACACATATGTGGTCCACTAAGTCCAGCCAGAGGGCCAGCACACACATGTGGTCCACTAAATCCTGCCAGAGGGCCAGCACACACATATGGTCCACTAAATCCTGCCATAAGGCCAGAACACATATGTGTTCCACTAAATCTGCCAGAGGGCCAGAAAACACATGTGGTCCAACTATCTCATTATTGTGTTGTTTGATGTGTTGGCCGGACCACAGTGATGGCACATTCCACATCACATAGGAGTCTGCTACAAAAGGACAAAGGTGACAATTTTACTGGCCTGGACTTCATCGACATCTATGGGGATTATTTGATAGAAGACAACATTACGAAATTAAAACAAGATGTGACAGTGATCATTTTCTTGCAGGTGACAGGCTGTCAACTTATCACAGAACTTTCCTTAGTCTCCTCTTACGACATGCCTGGAAGAAGATAGTAACCATATTTTCTTCACCCTGTACTAGAAGTCCAGGGCCCGCTGCCATACGGGCCGAAATAAAGGTAAGTCCGTTGAAACGAGGAAAGAGTTCTTTATAGTTCAGCATCCACACCCCCAAGACAATAAAACGTCATTTTAAAAGTAAACAATAAACACAGTGACGGTACTATCTCTTCCACAAAACAGTGCCTCTCCTAGGAAATGTATGATACATAGAAATGACAACCTCATTACAATCCTCTCTAAAGATAACAGATGATATGCGTATTTGTTATATTATTGTGATTTTTCTTCCTCATCTGTTCTAAGTCGTAATATCATATGTTCTAAGTCATAATATCATCTGTTCTAAGTCATATCATCTGTTCTAAGTCGTAATATCATCTGTTCTAAGTCATAATATCATCTGTTCTAAGTCATATCATCTGTTCTAAGTCGTAATATCATCTGTTCTAAGTCGTAATATCATCTGTTTTAGTCATAATATCATCTGTTATAAGTCATACCATCTGTTCTAAGTCATAATATCATCTGTTCTAAGTCATATCATCTGTTCTAAGTCATAATAACATCTGTTTAAATCATAATATCATCTGTTTTAAGGCATAATATCATCTGTTCTAAGTCATAATATCATCTGTTCTAAGTCATAATATCATCTGTTCTGTCATGATATCATCTGTTCTAAGTCGTAATATCATCTGTTCTGTCATGATATCATCTGTTCTAAGTCGTAATATCATCTATTCTAAGTCATAATAACATCTGTTCTGTCATAATATCATCTGTTCTAAGTCGTAATATCTTAAATGATACCAGTATTATGATGGGTTTCGTACGTGATCATGTTTCTCTAAAACTCTTTGTCCCTTGTGTTTGTTAATAAGTTCAGTTGCTCACATTACTTAATGGCACAATTACAACGAATCCAGCAACACACCAGGTGTGAATCCAGCAACACATCACATAACGAGTCACATCAGGAGTGCATGAGCCTTTACGGTTCAAATGTGAGGGAACACCATCAGTGAGGAATGTGGTGCGTTCGCTCAGACAACAGGCAGCACGATAATGGAGATTTTGGCAGTAGCCAAAAGCTTTGAAATAGGTGTGCTAGCAGACTGCGAAACATGCCTGTATACTCAGTGACTCGATGAGTATGATTGGGAAAATGCAGGTGGGGTACATTCGGAAACAATGGCTGGATGGTGTGAAGACTTCCTGTGTGCGTAAAGTGACTTTTATTTTTGTGCCGGGACATGCCGGAGTCCGAGGTAATGAGAGAGCAGACAGTTTGGCCGCACACGCGGCTACTACGACGGAGCGATAGATCAGACAGACATTTTGAACGCTCTGTGGAAAAACGCACGAACAAAGGACTGTATAAGTGACGATAACTCTTTTTCCATGACTAGAATTAGGCAGTTGGTTTGAAATGTGGTGTCGCTAGAAAGGAGCGGATTCATTGGTGAGGATAAATGATGGTCAGTCAACGTATAATGGCGGATACATTAAAGGAGAGATCTGAGCACTATGGAGTTGTCCATAGTGCCGTGACGATGATCCAACCACTAACAAACTAATGAATATAACAAATTTGTTCTTATATAGTTACAAGCGTTAAAATGGGTACCTGTTGGTAAAAGAAAAATAGAAAGACCAAGAGGGACTCTTCTCACCAATGAGGGTATGACTATGGGTTCCACTTATATTTCTGCATACCTCTTGGTCATCCCAGCTCAGCTCTACCTTCACGTCAAAGCCGACAAGTCGCCACGTCATGTAGAGGGTGAGCTTTTTTTTAAAATTTACCCTTAGACCAAAAAATCCATCCTTGCCGGAGATCGAACCCTGGATCTCACGGAGGTGGGACCAATGCTCTAACCTCTCGGCCATGCGAAAGTAAATTCCTTTAAGTAAGGTTGTGAAACACGTGCGATGTTTTTAATAGGTGTAAATTATTACTTTTTAAACATTTGATTTGATTGTTGTTTTTATTTTCAAACGCACTGTTATGAAAACTTTTTAGCAGGTCATGGTGGTCTAAGTACTGTATAACATTCACAGAAATTCGTGTTGCCACTTGTCCAACAGTTTTACAATACTTTACTCCTTTTTCATAGCTCGGTAACACAGTTAGATTCCGCAATTTTCAGAGTACAAGTCTAGCTTGTTTGATACAACATGCTTCTAATCCTCCTTTTATTTTCCCTCATGTCTAATATAAGACGAACGACTAACATACGACCTATGTGATAAATTGAAGATCATCCTTCTAAAGTGACGTATTTGACTTTTTTCCGTGATTTCCATTGGCTGTCGACACTAGACATACACAAATTGACAAATCAAAATCTGTGTTTTCTAAGAATCCTAATAACATTTGTTTAGTTCGTGATTTGATTATTTATAATCACAGCCTTGTTTACATATCTCCAGCTTGTCGTTCATCTCAACACTATTTCAACATACGATTTTCATATAGTAATATTGTCTTTATTTATTATTTTCGTTACTTGATGTCTACATCGTCAGACACTTATTATTGATACCTCTATCGTTGTCAATAGTTCTCTTTTTTTGGTTCCATATATCTTTATATGGTTGAACCGTTCTTCCAATATGTCTTTCCCAATTGTTCATAATAGGAATAGTTCTGGAGGGGTTGTGGTGTAATATGAAATATTAAAATACCGGAAACTGATATCATTACACAAGATAAGCAGTGGCGTAATATAATATTGGAAACTGATATCATTACACAAGATAAGCAGTGGCGTAATATAATATTGGAAACTGATATCACACAGGACAAGCAATGGCGTGGCATCAATCTTCTTCTTTACTCTTTTACCGATGTCGAGATAGATACAGTGTTCTTGTTCTCGCTTTTTTAGCAGATTTAGATAATGTTATTTGGTGTTCGTGTAGTATCTTTTTGATTCTGTCGATCCAGCTCAACTAAGCCCCATCACCACTACAAGGTGCTGGCCTCGATGGTGATCGAATATATCGACATGAACAGATATACAAAAGTTTAAACTTCTTATGAGGATAGAAAACACCCAACTCCTTACACGCGCGTGTTATAAAACATGATCATGCTTACAGAGCTAGAGACAGACTAAGAAACAAGATAGATAACATCATAGAGATTTTGAATAATCATAGGTACAGAACAACTGATGTGACACAATCGAATATATACTAAATCTCCCACCCTATGTATAACGGCAGGTGTGGACCAGTTTTAAGAGACAGGTCTGTTGGTGGTTTGTTGCAGCCAACCTTCGTTGCGAAAACGGCTCTTGATGATGATGATGGAGCATTTATGTCATGATACACCTATAATCATTGTAATATCGTATTATTACATCTCTTTATTTATCACACATCTTTTTGGAGTGTAACTCAATTAGCAATTAGTTTTCAAACAATCCTTATTTTTCAAGTACTTCCTTGATCGTCTAAACAGGTCGGCGAAATATGTATTCCCATACTGATAAACAATAGATACTGATTAACAAGATAACGGACATCATACAGGGGCAGATAGCGGAACTAGATGTGTCTTAGAATGTTACAGGATAACGGATATCATACAGGGGCAGATAACGGAACTAGATGTGTCTTAGAATGTTACAGGATAACGGACATCATACAGTGGCAGATAGCGGAACTAGATGTGTCTTAGAATGTTACAAGATAAACGTGAATAAATTGGTTAAATGACGAGTAAAGATATTAATGGACTAACTACCATCATGTGTTGGCATTAAAGTATACAGAAGAGTTGTAACATAAATTAACTGTTTTTCTAGAATTTTCTATAGATATTACAGAAGTTTGAAATTGGTTGATGAGAAGAAGGACGATCGAGGAGTAAGGTAGAGTGAAGAAGATCTGCAATCAGCGAGCAACGGGAAATAGCAGCATGTCAAGACGGAGGATATCTACTCAGAGACAATTACTAATTACTCATTGTTTTCTGGAAGTTTGAAACAACATTTCTCATACAGTATAACATTTAACCAGAGAAACAGACCAAGCGGTGCCCACAACTAAAAGGGAAGAAAGAATAGCAACAATGGAACCTGGTATGAAGGTTGCAAGAGGCACCTAACAAAATCTAGATGTGTAGTTGACTCAAATTTCAGATGTACATTTCTCAAAAGCTAGATAAAGCCAGGTGTATCACGATAAAATAGGCAAATATTGCAGCCAAGCTGAAAACTATGACATGATGTATTCTTTTCTATGAAATGGATTAGATGATGTGAACCAACAGGAGCGTGAGAATAAAAGCAGTTAAATAAATCCAGGAAATTAAAACAAGGGAACACAACAATGACATCACTAGTACCGCGTTGACAGCACCGGCCTAGGTAGTTTAAAGTTGCTCGTCCATCACAAGTAATGATAACTATTTGTTACTTCCACAATATGAAATTCAGTTATTTCTTTAACTATGAGTTCTGTCTTTGGCTTTGAGTTCACATGTAATTGATAAGACATCTGCTGGCGGCAAAGATAGTGTAATGACAGTAAGATCACGGCAGACATGTATACTGCTGTAAGGTTGCATGCACATTCACTCTTCAAATCTCGTTGTATGAAACTCACAGTTGACATATTTATACCACTTGTCAATTAACCTCCTTGGAAGTAAAGTCAACATTTTACCACGAGTGGTGGCACTAGTTTTTTTAATAAACGGGTGATATTGTGAGATTTATACAAACATCTAACAATCTAGAATCCAGAAAATATCTGACAAAAATAGCGGGGGCCACAGTAACACAAATAGTAAGTTATAAGTATAAGTCTAATTATAGACAAAAGCGAGGTATACCAAGAAGAAGATAAACGCAAGATATAAAAGACCATCTGAAAATGACAGTAACAGAGGCAGGAAGACTGTGAAACAAGCAGAAAACACACTTTACACACTTATATTTGTATATAACATAAATCTGTATATGGGTATTAGAAATGTCTACAGGGCTATGATGCAACTGTGCTGGATCATCAGACGACATCAATGAAAATATACATTGTTGGGGGGGGGGGATAATTTGAAGAAAAATATTTAAGGGGAGGCATTATGAAGTCTTGCATTTACTGAGAAAATCTACCTCACTGTACTGAGTATCTATTAAGTCTCAATATAAAAATAAAAATCTATGATAACATTTCCTATTATAATAGGAATAATTATTGAATCTTCTTAGCACCATCCATACATTGAAGCAGTATTTTTCTTACTGTATATCCATCTATTTATTCCAAGTTGAATACCGTGGAACAGTATTTTTCTTACTGTATATCCATCTATTTATTCCACGATATATACATTGCATAAAAACATAAACCAGTGCTCTCCAATGGGAGTGTTTTTATTCTATTGTGTGTAGTTGTTACATATTGTTGAGGCTCATAGTAATACCGTCTTTAATGGGTTTTTTTGCAAGGATTTTCTCTTTGTTTTTCTCTTTTTCTCTTGCCAGCTGGTGATAATTTTAATGTTTGTAGTGGCATTGTTATTTTAATTCATTCTAATCATATCCAATATTTCATTAAAAATCCATCGTTTTATTCTTCTTTTTGTAGAAATATATTCTTTGGTGCCTTCTCTAACTTTCTTGTTTGACTTGACATCCAAAATTAAAGAGTTGTGTAAGACACATGTTTGACTTGACAGCCAAAATTTAAGAGTTGTGTAAGACACATGTTTGACTTGACATCCAAAATTTAAGAGTTGTGTAAGACACATGTTTGACTTGACAGCCAAATTTTAAGAGTTGTGTAAGACACATGTTTGACTTGACATCCAAAATTTAAGAGTTGTGTAAGATACATGTTTGACTTGACAGCCAAAATTAAAGAGTTGTGTAAGACACATGTTTGACTTGACAGCCAAAATTTAAGAGTTGTATAAGACACTTGTTTGACTTGACGTTGCATGTACAAGCAAGAATATGTGCAATGCTGATATTAGAAACTCTACTTACGATATTATCACACAGAAACAATGCGTGTGCAGATCGTTGATCCACGTAAAAATAAATCTATTGCTTTTATGTATATATTATCACAGAGACATAATGCTTGTCCTGAACGTTGTTTCACATGCAAAATTCAATTATTGCTTATATGCTTCTATTATCCACTTGTCTTTCACCAGCAAGACGGATATGACAATGTTGATTTATCCTTTATACCTTCAGAAAAGTGGGCCATTGGTAGATGATTTTTGGTTGTGTACCTCGTTGGTGACTTTCTTAAAAATAGGTTTTCATGTGTCAATCTTATATCCGGGATTACATTTATTTCGTGTTCCAAACACGCATGTCAACAGCAGTTGTAAATTGTTGATATAGGTCATTTGCAGGCGCGCTTTACAGATTTATCAAAAATGTGTTCGCAAATGTATGTTTATAGACAGATAAACGTGAACTAGATCCAGTGTTCTCCACTGAAATTTATTACACCCAATGAAATATGACATTTCATTATTCATTTTGAATGCTTTTATAACAAGCTAGGTTGATTTCGTAGTAAGCGAATCACATGAAATATACAACAAATGATTACTAGGTGTGTTAAGAATACAGCTGACGTAGTTTGAAATGTTTGTACAGGTAAGAGAGAGACACAGGTGTGGGATTATTCGGGGTGTAATCACGGATATTTAATTCTGGATATGATACGATATTTGGAACGTCAACTCAACAGTTGGTTTAAACAAACATCAGACCACGCATTTCGTTTCCAGCACTATTAAGTTTTATTTAATATTTGTTCATCTTTGCTAATGAAAACTTGTCAAAGTTGTTGTAACACACTAACGACAATTTTCACCAGTGTAGCCAGAAAATATATCCACAATAAAGGTCTTGTAACCGGTCACGGTCGTAGAGGTACAACATTGGATCCATCAACATACAGCGTCCTCCAGTAGTTTATATTTTCAGCGATGTGGGTGAGCTAGGAATAGTCCCCGCCTATCCAAGCCTTGATGTCTATACATTATTTTAATTGACCTCCTCTGCTTCTTCCACCCTCGACGGGAACCGTCGTATTGTTTTTGACAAGGAATTATGTCTGCATACATGTGCAAGCTATTCACGTTTTCGTCGTTTCACTAATGAAAGAAATGGTTTTTGTGAAACTGTATATATCTCTATTTTATTTATTACGTACACGTTTGTCTTATACTCTTTGAAAGAGATATGCTGAATTTGTCTGTAGTATTGTAATAGAAATATGTAGCCTTCTCTCCATGTCTGCAGTGAATATCCACAATTCACAACCATACAGCACAGTAGACAGCACTAGTGAGCTACAAAGTGTAATTTTCCCTCTAACACTGATGTTGCTTTTCCAAAATTAAACTTTGCCTCGAAATAGAAGCTACAGCCATCTCCAGCCTTATCTTTAATTTTTGTTTTAATTTTATTGTTTGTTTTTTTTAATTTCCCCCACTTTTCCATCCCTGAAATAGGGAAGATCCGAGGTATTTAAAATTGTTCATATCCTGAATCACATTTATTATAATGTTGGTCTGCACTTCATTGTCTTGGTTTTTAACCAAGATCTATCTCTCTCTATCTCTCTCTATCTCTCTCTATCTCTCTCTCTCTCTCTCTCTCTCTCTCTACAATAAATGAGAAGTCACATGTTTAGAAAACTCAAAATTTGTGATAAAGATCTGTGCAACTTCAGACTGAGCCCAGAGACTGCGAAACACATTCTTCGTGCATGTTAGCTACATCAGATAGAGAGAAGGGATATGACATACTGAGACGCCACTATTTCCAAATCTCAGGGGTTCCATAAATGACCAGAAACGAATTACACAGTTTTTGAAACTATTTGCGCTGTGACCTGATAACTGACTGACGAACGATGACGAAAAATAACTCTTTTCGGTCTTAATTTCCAGTCTATAGTTGATAGTAACTTTTTTTAAATTTGTTGCTAACAAATGTATATATTAAAAAGTAACTTAAGTCGATGTATGTTTACAATTTATATCCTCATGCAAAACATTATGTAGCAAATCCTTGTACCTAGATATCCATGAAGTAGTGCACCAAACAAGAGCTATCTCAGTCAGGTGTATCAGTTCAGTAAATATCCTGGTTCTAGTGATTATATCCATGTGGACTTTAAACACACGAGGTCAAGGATAAACACAAAACTATTTACGGAAAACCGATTATCTGTCTATCTACCTATATATCTGATCTACATATCTATGTCTATCTGTCTATCTACCTATATATCTGATCTACATATCTGTTCATCTGTCTATCTACCTATATATCTGATCTAAATATCTGTTCATCTGTCTATCTACCTATATATCTGATCTACATATCTGTTCATCTGTCTATCTACCTATATATCTGATCTACATATCTGTTCATCTATCTATCTACCTATATATCTGATCTACATATCTGTTCATCTATCTATCTACCTATATATTTGATCTACATATCTGTTCATCTATCTATCTACCTATATATCTGATCTACATATCTGTTCATCTATCTATCTACCTATATATCTGATCTACATATCTGTTCATCTATCTATCTACCTATATATCTGATCTACATATCTGTCCATCTATCTATCTACCTATATATCTGATCTACATATCTGTTCATCTATCTATCTACCTATATATCTGATCTACATATCTGTCTATCTGTCTATCTACCTATATATCTGATCTACATATCTGTTCATCTATCTATCTACCTATATATCTGATCTACATATCTGTTCATCTATCTATGTCTATCTATCTATCTACCTATATATCTGATCTACATATCTGTTCATCTATCTATGTCTATCTGTCTATCTACCTATATATCTGATCTACATATCTGTTCATCTATCTATGTCTATCTGTCTATCTACCTATATATCTGATCTACATATCTGTCTATCTATCTATCTACCTATATATCTATCTACATATATGTTCATCTATCTATGTCTATCTGTCTATCTACCTATATATCTGATCTACATATCTGTTCATCTATCTATCTACCTATATATCTGATCTACATATCTGTCTATCTGTCTATCTACCTATATATCTGATCTACATATCTGTCTATCTATCTATCTACCTATATATCTGATCTACATATATGTTCATCTATCTATGTCTATCTGTCTATCTACCTATATATCTGATCTACATATCTGTCTATCTATCTATCTACCTATATATCTGATCTACATATATGTCTATCTGTCTATCTACATATATATCTGATCTATATCTGTTCATCTATCTATGTCTATCTGTCTATTTACCGATATTTATCAACACACACGCTCACGCACGCACGCACACAAACACACGATCAGGACACGCATTGTTTCTGTGTGATAATATAATAAGTAGAGTACGCACGCACATACACACAAACACACACACGCGCACTTACGCACACACACGCACGCACGCGCACGCGCGCACGCATACACACACGTGTGTGTTTGTGTATGCATGTATATATATACTAATATGTTCTTTAAGCGGCGAATCCGATAGAAATCTATGATCTCCAGTTTGAGAGATGTGATTCTTCTTTCGTTTCGCTTTATGCCTCTTTATGTTTTGCGGCGTCAGGGGTAGAATAGTTCTCTGGAGATGACTTTTTGTGTGCTCCACATACATTTGTTTTCGTTGGCTCAGTTATTTCTATACTCCATCGTTTGCAAGGTCTCCCCCCCCCATTCGCCTGACATTGTATCCATCGTGGCTGTGTAGTAATGCGTTTTGAGGAACACTGTCTGATGGTAGACTGGAAGCATGCGAAAACCACTTAAAATTTGTTATCTTCTGATGTAGTACATGATTGGCATTGTGTCTTTACTTCCATTTGGACAATCAGGTTAGCAACCGCCATCACGCACCATTAACAGGATGTAGTATATCCTGCAATAGATGCTATGCTGCTGTGTGTAATTTTTTCATGTCGTTGAGACTTAGAGTCTTTGTTGGTTGTTATGCGAAGAGTTTCTCTTTGTCTTCCCTTCTTTCTTTTGTCATCTGGAAGTCATTTTAGCTTGTAAAGGCAATATGTTTTCATTGTCTAAATACTTGTACAACTTACATAGTTGTCTTCTTATTGTTGTAGACATGTTACTATTATATAATAATTATAGTGTAAAAATAACAGAATACACTTAGAGTCGTACTTAGGGCTTACCAAAGTATAACTTAGAGACAGGTTTACCAAAGTATAACTTAGAGACAGGTTTACCAAAGTATAACTTAGAGACAGGCTTACCAAAGTATAACTTAGAGACAGGTTTACCAAAGTATAACTTAGAGACAGGCTTACCAAAGTATAACTTAGAGACAGGCTTACCAAAGTATAACTTAGGGGCTTACCAAAGTATAACTTAGAGACAGGTTTACCAAAGTATAACTTAGAGACAGGTTTACCAAAGTATAACTTAGAGACAGGTTTACCAAAGTATAACTTAGAGACAGGTTTACCAAAGTATAACTTAGAGACAGGCTTACCAAAGTATAACTTAGAGACAGGCTTACCAAAGTATAACTTAGGGGCTTACCAAAGTATAACTTAGGGGCTTATCAAAGTATAACTTAGGGGCTTACCAAAGTATAACTTAGAGACAGACTTACCAAAGTATAACTTATGATCTTACCAAAGTATAACTTATGATCTTACCAATGTATAACTTAGATTCAGGCTTACCAAAGTATAACTTAGGGGCTTACCAAAGTATAACTTATGATCTTACTAAAGTATAACTTAGAGACAGGCTTACCAAAGTATAACTTAGGGGTTTACTAACGTATAACTTAGTTGATTACCAAAGTATAACTTAAGGGTTTACTAAAGTATACCTTAGGGGCTTATCGAAGTATAACTAAGGAGCTTACCAAAGTATAACTTAGGGTTTACTAAAGAATAATTTAGGGGCTTACCAAAGTATAACTTATGGGTTTACTAACGTATAACTTAGGGGCTTACCAAAGTATAACAGAGGCTTACCAAAGTAAGGGAGAAGGATACAAATTCCTAGAAAACTGGTGACATAATTTATGGACAACCCCAATGACGCAATTAAGCTGCAAACTACGACACAATATATTCCCTTTTCCAAACCACATCCGGGTAGTCCGAATGAAATTGACAAGCACAAGAAAAATAAAAAGAGAACGAGGAAGAAAAAGAAAAAAAGAACGGGGAAAAAAACGAACACATTGTCTATATGCCAATCAAATATAATAATATGATAAGTGTATGTTCTATAATAATATTACAGATGTTGAAATTGAAGGAACAAGATTTGTTATGAATTTTAACAAAAATTAACACAGACTACTCAATGACCATACCATTTTACTTCCCATTATACATTGCATATATTTGATTGCAGTCTTTGAATCAAAACCATATTTTCCCAACTTGGTCTATGTGAACAACCAAGGGTCGATTTCGATTTGCAGGGGGTCCATGTCAACGAGAATAAAAGTTGAGGGGGCACGATATGTACTCTTTTTTTTAAAAATAAATGTGTGAATAAAAAATTTACATATTTTCTCTTTTTTTAAACAATTGTCCATTCGACAAGAAATCCAATCAAAGTGAGCAGCATTGTGTCAGCAGTTACAAACAATTTTCAAGTTAAAATGTTTTAGAAAATTCCATATTAGGCAGGCATGGTATATGGAGAAAAACACTCTTGGAATATTCACTGGTCTAAAACAAGTTACCGTTTGTAGCTATGAAATGGCCACGTTTCATAAATTTGACTATTGTTGAATATCACCGGCAATTAAATTTATGTTTTTGGTATTTGAAAATTATTATTCAATTTGAAAAAAAAACCAATAAAATCTCAGGTTTGGTTATATTGTATTTGAAGTTTGACAATTATCAACTTCATCTATCTGGCAACCCTGAATTAATGCTAAGGTCAGAAATAAACACAGATTTGAACTGCTTTTCCTTCATCTGTTTCTGAAACTCCTGCAAATTAGCAGTATATAGTCCAAGGACGGAATGTGTTTTGTCATATTTTACATCTAGGCTGTGATATTTGCGTCTTTCGATCTGATATATTCGATTCCAGCATGTTGCCTACACCAAGTTGACCCATATAGAATGATGCAGCCATCTTCATCCTCAAACATTCCTTAGTCACCTCGTAGGACATGCATGGCGGGTCACAGTGTGTGCTGTTATACTTTGTTTCCCTATCAGGTCCTGGCAACGCACGTGTATATAATTGCCTCTAAGCCAACCCCACTACCCTCTCCCACCATGTATGACTCTCAAAGACGCACATCCATGTTAGAATGGTTGTTATCTTTCAGGAAGGAACCTTGTATACATAATTTATAACAGTACAAGCTGTTTCTAGCTAACTTCCTAGTAATCCATTGTGACGTCATAACTATTCCTGGAATACTGGAGTGTTTACGCACTAATTATAATAGATGGCACGGATCTATAGATACAAGAATATATTTCCAGATTGATTACGTCTTTAAAACAGTTGGTTGGAAATAAATATTGTCTGATGTTCTTTAGTGGTACTATAAGTTTTATAAGGTGGATTGAAGGAGTTACCAACATTCTTACACGGTACAGTATAACTGTATATAAAGCGAATAATCGTGCAATAGCCCAAAAACCGATCATCATTCAGTCCTGCGACGCATCACAGCAAAAGAAGAAAAAGACAACAGATAGATAGGATGAACGGACGGACATCACACTAGACAGACAGACAGACAGATACTTCCATTATAGAAAAGTAATGTTCTGTTAAAGGATACACTTCAAGGTCTATTATTGCTATTGTGAAATACTGCATGATGAATTTTAAGAATACCGAGGGATTTCTTTTTGTAGGCAATAGTCCGTGATGAATTCTGAAATACTTCCTGATAAATTATAAAGTAGTGAATGGTGGATTGTGAGAATACTGATTAATTGTGGGAGTAATAAATTAATGTGTGATTAACTGTACTGAGTAATTATGGGTAATCAATTCCACCACAGGAAATTGTGCTTCCGGGTCGTTTCAAAAAGCAAAGACAAACTACTGAACGTATTTATATTGCCTAGAATATCACTACAGCCAAAATATGCTGGGTTGATCAAGCTACATTCTGAATAGGATATGCTACCAATCTAAGGAGTAGTTTATTGAAAACTGTTGAGTGGTGAATTATTAAATAGTGTGCTATGAATTGTGACATGGTGTGTGATAAATCATGTAGTAAATAAGTAAAGTAAGTAAGGTAACCCATAGCATTTATTAATGCCGCAAGGGTGTGAGATTTTAGCGTTCTCACATTTAAGTAACTCAGAAAATGAGGGAGGTAGCCATCTCCTCTCCCTTGCAGTCTTTACGTCCCGGATTATCCGGTACCCATTTAAGGCTGGGTCGACTCTGGAGCCATTGCGATCTGTAGTAATAAATCATGTAGTCATGTAGTAATAAATGGTGAATAGTACTTCTCCTTCTTCAGCGCTCATTCTCAAACTCCCACAGGATCTTTCTTGTAGCAGGACAATGGTCCTACTAGATTTCCAGCAGGGAAATGTGTCGTCGTAATCGTACAACAGTCAGGGATTTTCTTGTAAAAAAATGAGAGAATTGTTGTGACTTATTTTATGATAAATTTTAAACATTGAGTAATTTATTGTCAGATGTTTGTTCATGAAATACTAACATGTATTCATGGATGCGAAGTGTGGACGGTAAACAAAATATCGGAATATAAGCAGAAGAAAATTTAGATGTAGTTTTTGAGGTGATGAGAATTCTATGGACAGTCAAGAAAACTAATGTAGAAGTTATCAGATATGCTGGAGTAACTAGACAAATTATGGGGGAAAAAATTAGAAGAAGGCAGTCAAGATTGTTAGGAGATATGATAAGAAAAACAAAACTTGAACATTTAGTAACCATCGAAAAGATAAACGGGGATAGGAGACAGAGAAAGATAAAGATAAATTTCTGGATGGGTTGTCACTGTAGCGCAGAAAGATATCACTAACTGAACTTATTAACAACACAAGAGACAAGAAAGTTTTGAAGAAACATGATCGCCTACGCCACTCGGCATGACGATTGATTGATTGATTGATTGATTGATTGAACATTTAGTAACATGGTGATTTGTAAATTGTATAACAATGAATTATGAAATACTTATCAATAGATTATGAAACATTAAATAATGAATTATTAGATAGTGAGTACTCTCTGTGAGATATCGAATGATTTTTTTTAAATATTGCATTGTCCATGATGCACTGTCATATTATTTCAATCAGATCAAAACATGATCCTTATAAAATGAAAAGATTATTCAGCCAAAAAAATAGCTGGAATTTTATCAATCGATAAATGAGAATGCAAGACAGCACGATAAAGATGATCTCATTGTACATGACATTGTTTTTCCGGGACGTGTTCAAGATATCTAACATCTTGACCTGTGCATTTTAATTATGTGGGTCAGCGGTTTTTCTGCAATTTCTTTTCCTTTATTTTTGGAATAGCAAGCCGTGATAATACTAAGAATCTTGACGCCCTGGGCAAGCACTGTCCCTCTCCTTTAAATAAATTAAATTTATCTTGGTTGTTGAGTCCCTGGTCATTGTTTCTAGCATCTCCGCCTGGGGCATTCACCGTGTTTACTTCGGCCGATTTTCGGTGCTGGTAGCAAGTGCCATTTACAGAGTGTGTTGACTGTACCTACTACATACCCTGGTACTTACCAGCTGCTGTCAACCCCCGCCCTTGTATCTAAAACACGAATGGACCATATTAATTTAGATCATAATGAAAAAACGCTAACGGTATGAGAATATTTCTAGGAACAACGTTCGTTTTTTTAAGCCCTCGTGAACTTTCACAATTCATGATCACATTGTTACGAAGGGAAACGTTGGGTCGTTGAAGTGACATTGCGAGCTCAATTTCTGTTATTTTGCTGATTTCACAGTAAGATATTTTACATGCAAAATTACTATTTTTCTACGTAAATAATATTATTTATACCAAAACAGCATGAGATTTAAGAGTTTATGCGATGTTTTTCTATGTGAATACATGTGAGGAGAAATGGACCGTCATTGTAAGGTTTCAGTATTAAGATTAATCACAAATTATTTCCAAATTCTTGTTTTTATTTAAATAGTTGAAGTAAAACATTGAATCTATATGAAACTTTCAATCTAAGTTTATTTTATATATTTTCTTTTTCAGTGAAAATATGTCCCGTGTTTGCCAGAGGAAAACAGATCACGGCAAAGTACCAGTATTCATTGTGAGAGCTGCAGTGAGAGCTCGTACAACACTACTAAACAATATTAAAAAGTCAGTATTGGCGATAATGAGACACCCCAACTCTGAGTTTGAGAGACGAAAGAGAACAAAATATTTAATTGGGAAAGTCATGCAGCTTGAAGATGAAGATAGTGATGTGGAAATAAAATTTTAAAGAAAAAGTAGGAAAATGTTTGTTAAGTTTTTTTTAGCCTACTGTAGAAGATCTTCTTCTTCTTCTACGTTCGTTCTCAAACTCCTGCAGATCAGCAGGGTGTAGTCAGGAGAACGGAATACGTTATGTCATGTAGAAGATGTTAAAATGAATCAAATTAACGCAATTTTACAACAGTCTATTTGCTGCAAGGGTACCCAAAAAAACAGAAATCTATCTAATATGCAAGGCTTAATTAGCTGTAGACATTCACTTCTATTAGAACACGACATGGACTGCAATATGTGAACGTAATCTGGCAAACGTAAGGGCAGCTGTGTTAATAACTCTACTACAACTGTACACATCATCCACGAATTTCTTTCTCATCAGGAAATGTGTAGATTGCCATTTCTCTTTCAAACTCATAACGCAGATGGAGATTAGGATCTAAATAGTCTTCAATAGCATCAGTTTCTGTGTAATGTTTTTTTTTCCAGGAATAACAATATTTGAACTGATAGAATCAGTGCGATGGACATGATCGTTGAGTAGTTTTGTTGGGTCTTGTATTTCTGCTTCAAACTTTTTATCCACGCTTTGAACTTCTCCAAGAATATGCTTGAGAAATATCAGAAAAACATAGTTTTTCATGTCATAAAACATAGAATATAGATGTTCTGCTGTATAACCGTGCTCGCGCGTTCTTGATATATTAAAATGAATTCTGAGTTCAATCCTCTGCTGCAATATTCGATAGACATCCGTCGTGTTTGACGTGGTTAAATAAGCTTACGTGGGGGTTGCCCATCATTTATTAATGTAAAAATCTCACTGTACTTTGCTTGACGAAATGGTGAGTGAGAAAACCAGTTGTATGTTTCTCTAATCATGGACTCTAGACTCATGGGAAGACACTCGGCTAAAGCATGTGACACAGCTAGTTGAAGAGAATGGCACACACATCTAACTAGGATCAGACGAGAAATTTCAGACTTTAATTTTGTGTACACTCCAAAGTTTACACCTGTCATGACAGATGCAATATCAGTGCCTAGTGCAACTAGCCTTTGCAACTCAAGTCCATTATTCTTCAAACATGCTTTCAAAGCATTGCATATTGCTTCAGCGTTACAGTCACACAGTTCTACTAAGTCTAAAAAAGTAACACTAAACTGTTTTCTTTTCGAGGAAAAATATTGTATTTCTATACCAAGCAGCTTAGTTACAGCAATATCTTTGTTTTCATCAATTAATAAACTGAATTTGCTGTTTCCAATATCAGATATCAAGTCTTTTGTGGAAATATGGTGCAAGCACATTTGACATAACTGAATTACACTTTGATCTTCTAAGCTTTAGGTTCGTGTATCCTTTACTGATACTACAGTGTACCTTACATAGGTCACTTAAATTATCGAATACCCCTATGGAACATTGTCCAGCTACGAACAAAGATATGCCTGATTCTGTTGCTTTCGCGTTATTACTGGGAGTGTTAAATGAAAGTTGTGTTTGTTCATGGGGTGGTTGTTTAATTTTATTTTGTTTTGTTGTCTCAGCGTGTTTCTCAATATATTTTGCCCATGCGGCTATCGTATATATCGTACATGTTATACGTACAATAACACTTCGTGTCATCTCTTTAAACTCTTAACTATTTTTAAATCTCGAATCATTTAGCCACTGTGCCCTGAAATATTGTGGATAGTTCTTGCTCATAAGGATACACAATTGTAAATTAAATAGTAGTGTAGTCACAGCAAAGATAATGGAATTATTGTGAATATGCAAATGAACAATGGAAATTTTAAATTTCCGCCAAATTTGTTATTTATTACGAGTTCGACTGTTTAGTGTTCACAAAAATGTGCAAAAATAAACCAGTTTTTGAATAAAACGAAACAAATTATTTGACGCGTTAAAACGCAATAAAAATCACTAAATAATTACAAAATTCACTAAAACGCACCATAAAATTATTTAAAAGTTCTAAATCAGTGCGGCCGCGCTATTTAAAAAATTTTGTCACCAGATTATTTTAGAAAGCACCAAATCTGGAGCGAAAAAAATCAAAATGGCAACCGTGGATCGCTCACACATGTGCCTTAACGACAGAATCCACAAGCCTTGCGACCTGTTTTGGAAAACTAAACCAAATGATATTTTTAAACACCTGTAAAATGCACTTTTTCAACTGGTTAAATCTAAATATAGAATTATATCTCGTTGCTCGGCGGGTTTTCCTGTAATTACCTGTCTACGTAATGATTCTTTATTGAGAAGCTTGGAGATACCGCTGCCTGAACAAGAGGTGGGTTTTCCTTGAGTCTTAAAAAGTTTGCACATTTAAAACTGAAAAGTTAGTATATTGAATAAACATGAAACATGAAAAATTCCACGCTGTTTGAGATACATGCCTGTGCTTCTATTTAATAAAACAATAACAGCCTGCCCAATTTTGCTCACACTCAATACAACGCATTTAATGAGTGATTACTTTTGTTTTTATTTTTTGATTAAATATATAACCACTTCCTCGTTTTTCAAGTATACCCATTCTTTAAAATTGTTCAGAATATAATCATAAACTTCATTAAAATATCTATTGATCTTAAATATATGGATCTTTGTAATACTGTGTTTCATAATCTAAAAGGGTATTAAATTCTGATGTTATCGCTCGTTTAATTTTAATAGACAATTGTGCTAGTTCAGCTATTTCTCTTACATTACTTCTAATACATTAAAAATATGTTTCTATATTATTTTCTTGTGTATCATCAATAACAAATTTTAATTTTCATTGGAGAATTTGATCATTCATTTTGTTAGCAAATTTTTTCAATATACCTTTTATATTGCTCGGGATTTCTTTGTATAAATTCATTATAAGCCTGTTTATATTTATCTTTATTTTCTTGGTAGTGTTTAATTGTATATGGTTTATCACAGTCCTTACAATTCGCTCAGAGCTTTACCTTTTCTATCTCTACATATCACATTCGAGGTTTGATTTGAAAGCACATTGAACATGTTTTACTCATTTTAAATATGGATAAATTTGATATATGTTAGTAATATTAATGATCCAGCTTTTTATCAATTTCTTTTTTGATAAAAATATTGTTATCTTTAGTAGTTATAATAACTATTGAGAGATCAAGCAAAGGATTATTTTTACATTTTTTTTCAAAAACCGAAGGGTACTGTGGTTTAGAAAAAGATTATTTTTTTTTAAAAAAGGTGATAGATTGATCCCTTAATAATTATAACTACTAAGAGTTTCATTCAATTCTGAAGATATTAAGGGAAAACAATATAATGTTTATAATGTGTAATGTAAGAAAGCAATATTAGCAATAATAGCGATGTCCAATTTAAAACATCTGAAAAGAACCGTGACAGGTTCACACACGGAATTATAGTATGTTGGTTACGTGGTGACCTACGGCTGCGAAACATTGACAATAAATAAAATTACAGCCAAGAGAGTAGAGGTGTTCGAATTGAAGTCCTCTAGAAGAGTCCTGGGAATACCATGGACAGCAATGAAGACTGCCAAGACGTACTAAACAAAATCAACGTAAAAGAAGGATGACTTTTAAATACTATATTAAGAAGGAAATTAGGTTTTTTTCGGCCATGTGAAGAGATACGATGATATGGAAAGAGTGAAGTTGGAAGGGGGGAATAGAAGGCAGTCGAGGTAAAGGTTGACTAAGACATCGCTGGACAAGAGATTTTCAGGACAAGAGATTTTCAGGAATGTATGCACGTCGTTAGAGGAAGTGGGACAACGTGCCAGAGACCGCTGAGATTTCATGAGATTCATAAAGAAAATTACATCTGTAAAGAATTCGTCACATGACTCAATATAAGGAAATGTAGCTAAATTTAACAGAGCATCCTGACATTTGGCAAATATTCATCATCGTAGGTTTACACGTATATGGTATGATATATGAAATACTACTTCAAAGCGTTTCACACTTTTCTAAAGGTTAAAAAAAGGAAGTCAGTCACACCTATCCTTTTTGCATTCGTTCTAAAAATCCCACCGGATCTCTCTTGTAGCAGAACAATGATCCTACTAGGTTTCCAGTAAGATTTAGTCCAGAGAATGAAAGTTCGTGATGTTGCCGTTTATGTGCCTCAACGGCCTAACACATCCGACGTCTGCGTTAAATCTAAACGAATTTCTCTATGGATCGTGTACTGAATATCAGAAATTTGTTGCTGTGGTAATTCATGGATGATTGGTTAATGGCTTAAGCAGTGTGGCTGATTTCTTTGACCTGTGTTATACCGAGAAGTCTGGATTTTCTACCCACCAAAGACCAGAGTAAATGTAGCTTTCAATCCACTTGAAAGGCAGTTTTTTCCTGTGCAAGTCCGTAGATATGGCGGAAGTGGCTAGCCCCCTTTAATATATCAGAACATCACATGCATTTATTACCAGTATGATAGGGACAAAGCGAGTAACCATCAACCCACAGCCTCATTGTTAATGTCTTTTACATTAAATCTCACCGCATCAACAAAAAATATAAATGTCTCGATAATACGAAGAAATATATTATTTAAAACTCCCCCTTTCTTCCTTAATGGTTTTCTCCACAAAAAAAAGTCACGAAATGAAGAAATTTTCAAAGAAATGAACCTCCTTTCTTTAAAGGTAAACATCTTTTCTCTACTCAATACATATATACAAGCGTGTATCTATACACTGCTCCAAGCTGTTGCTATCAAGATATGTGTTTTTTATTCTCCATCAACAATTGCCTACTGGTCACGCCAAGTTTCTCTATATCTCAAGTCATGTAACCAAGTTATCAAGCAAAAAGCTTTTTATATCCTCACTCACTGTGCATTTCTGGTGGGCCTTAGCGGAAAACAGCGTACCTAGCCCCCCCCCCCTCGTAGTGTTGTGTAGTACATCACTGGCCCCCTCCCAAAATCAGAGTGCGCATGTATACATATGATAAAAAATAAAAACATAAACATAATTGTATAGATGATTATCTAGAAGTTTCCATAAGGAGAAAGCCTCAATATATAGAAATATCATCTTCTAAGGTTTTACATTTCATGTGTGGTTGGTCTGGTTGGCAATTAGTAAGACTTTCCACATGTGGTAATAAATCATCATTCTTTGAAGCACAACCTTGATTCATTGTTCAATGCAAAATATACACCTGGCAGAAATAAAGTTAGTCTACCTGTATTAGTATTTTACATATCAAGTCAAGAACGTGAGCATAAATTTAACCATTTTCCGAGAAAAAAAAGTATCACATGTTCGAGGAATTGTCTGAAAAATAAGTTATATTTACTCTTAAAAATATATTTTCCGTAAATGTTTTTTTTTCTTCTTCTACGTTCGTTTCCAAACTTCTATTGTTAGCATGATGTAGTTCAGAGAACACAATACGATGTGTCATGGTTTACAGCTTGGCTACGTTGTCTGACATTCGATATTAGCACGACCTTTAGGTTACTATAATCAATGATATTGGACAGACACATTCACTCCTAAACCTCCGTAATCTTCACTTATAGGACACATGAAAGGTAACAATGCAACTATTTATTTGACTTCTTCTGGGTCGTGGAAACACACATGCTCTTAAACCTTGAATATTTACTAATCTACTGAATGCATTGATATGCTATACATAGGCAAATTCAAATTTATTTTCTCGGTGAGATTGTTTGGCCATTACCGGCCTCTGTTAGAAGACCTGGTCGCTAAATTAAGTTGGACTCAGTTCGTTACGTGTTTTGATTATTGTTTTCCTTTTAGTTGGTTAATATTTATATACTTGCTATCGCCTTGTCTATTTTGGCATGCGATTCCAAGTATATAAATAGTAACCACTTAAAAGGCAAACAATAATCACAACACGTAACGAACTGAGTTTTAATTAATTCAACTAGGAGGACTGTATTGTTGAGAGCCACGGTTTAGACCGACATTAGTGTCCTTTGTTTTCTTGTGGTACCATTTATCTTCATTAAACTTCAGGCATCCGTTCATTAAAATGGACGGGTGTCAGAGCCCAGGTTACTGTGCATGAACTCGCCCAGCTACACTCGAAACCACAATACATAATTATATACACAGATGGCTCTGTTAACAGAAACACAAATAAAAGCGATTTGGGTTTTGTTGCCTACAAAAACGGCGTGTAGTTGGTTAAGAAATCTTCAGCTTATTTAACTGTTACATCGAGCATGAGGATGGGGTTAGAGGGAGTTACAGCAGCACTTAATTGGTTGATAACTGATACATCATAACACTCCTTATTACTCACATACTCTCACAGCATGCTGCACAAGATCGAAGAGTACATGCTGAGAAAAGAATGGTGGAACCTATTGAACAACTTAATTGTCCAGAGCATTACATGGATATACTGCACTGGTCATGCTGGGATCAGAGGAAACAAGAGCCGACTTATTGGCAGGCAATGCGGCGATAGACGGCACAGCAGAGAAGAGATAAAGCTGACTTAATGAAGGCAGTAATACATTCATTTCATGGTGAAGATGATTTCAATGAGACTGAGAACGTACGCATACAAAGAATGTTATAAAGGGAAGTATCTAGAGGTGAGCGAAGAAAAAGGAATTTTTCTGGAAAGTCCCGAAGATCACACAATCAACACCTGACTGGGACTCTGAGTTTACATACACTAGGATTGCTGAAGGATTGGAGGGTGGTGCACTTATGGGAATGCCCCACATGCAGTGAAGCCAGTTTCTAATCAAGAATCAAGAAAATATTCAGGCATTAATGCATGTGCTAAATTGGTCATGAAATGTTATTTGAGTGCTATTTATGAATTTCGACAATTTTATTCATAATATCTACTAAATCATGTAGTTCGTTACTACTTTTTTTCAACTGCACTTTTTAGAAGAGGGGGTAAAACAACTTTTAACATAATCAAGCAGTGGTATCCCTGAATTCTTTACATTTGTAGATAATTGGGGGCTTGGGTTGAAAATATGGCACCAAATTGTTAACGTATTTTATGGACAACTCTTAACTCAGAAATATTAAATCTAATTCTTTTACTAATTTACTTATAAATATTAAATCTAATTCTTTTACTAATTTACTCAGAAATATGAAATCTAATTCTTTTACTAATTTACTTAGAAATATGAAATGTAAATCTTTTACTAATTTACTTAGAAATATGAAATTTAATTCTTTCACTAATTTACTTAGAAATATGAAATCTAATTCTTTTACTAATTTACTTAGAAATATGAAATGTAAATCTTTTACTAATTTACTTAGAAATATGAAATTTAATTCTTTCACTAATTTACTTAGAAATATGAAATCTAATTCTTTTACTAATTTACTCAGAAACATAAATGATCTATTATTTCACGATGTTCGATTTTATCTGACGCATTCGGAATCTATATTTTTAATTGCCATTTTGTTTGTCACGACTGTCAAAAAAACTGTTAAATACCTCATATTTCAGGGAATTGCAGAGAGAGATTTTATAGCCGTGTGATAAAGGCCGCATGGTCTTGCTGTCGCCACGTCATGTACAAGGAATATTTTGTTAAAGCCCTTGATAGCGATAAACTGCCGGACTTGAACGAAGCCATACAAGAAGTGAGTATCCAAAGAAAGGTAGTACTACAGTTGGTACCATCCCACTGTGGCATACCAGGAAATGATGAGGCAGATACGCTGGCAAAAGATAGACCAACCAGAGAGGATTGACAGATTCGTTTGTCAATCCTAATTAATACGACTAAACGGAAAGTGATCGATTAAATGGTATAATGATCCTTTTATATAGTGCACTTCAACTATAAGTATGTATATTTATTATTTACTAATCTTACCTATTAGTTAGTTCCTGACTTTGTTGTATCGTGTTCCTAGTATCTCTGACCAAGTAAATAAATCAAACACAGACCAGCTCGTGACTAGTTTGATTTCCAATAACTGGTGCACCCTTCAGTGACGGAAATATTCTTACGTAGGACCTAAAATTAAAGGTGTTTTTTTCAAGTACATAATGATTCAAGTAGATATGCTATCTCCATAATTCTAACAACTGACAATGTAAAACTTCCTTGTTTACTTGGAAGTTTCCGAACACACCATACAGTGTATGAATTACATAACTTTTCTTCAGTAACAGGACTTCAAACTCCATCACTGAACATCACTAAGAGAGGCTACTATTTGATTTCTATTGGTGACATTCCGTATACCTGGTCACCAACGGATGAAATCCATGGAGTGGCTCCTTCGATGACGCGCGGTATCGCAGTTTGAGATATTGCACCTGAAGAAATGTTAATGTATTCTCATTTGCGTCAACTTGTTATGTAAATATGTGTTTGGCGTTCACGTTCCTTATTATGTGTTTGAAATTCTCAAATACAGGTATAGGTGTTTTGTTTCTTTGTTAGATGTACAAGTAGACATTTATCTGTACAGCCCGTGTCTTGAAGAGGTTCCTCTTGACAACAACACCATTTGTATACACCAAATAAACAGTTTGAATTTGAAACTGTTCTCAAAAATGTGAAATAAAATGTATTTATTCGTACTATTTTCTACTTTTTTAATGTTTTAATTTTGGTTTGGGGGGGGGGGGGGGTTTAAAGGTTGATATCGATAAACAGAGAAGTCTTGAATTCTTCACAGCTATTGACAAGTGATGTGGGGGGCGGGGGGCGGAGGGGAGTGCAATTGAGATTGTCAACAAATTGTTGACGTAATTTTTGGACAACATTTAGAAAAGAGAAGTCAGTGTTCAAATCTCAACGAAAGAGCTATTTTTTGTTAACTAGTAAACCTATAAACTTTGCACGCGCATTTTAATTTACACTGTAGCACGTAAACCTTGAGTATTAACATACAGTTCGTACAGAGAGCGGTTAGCGGACAAGAGATAATACTACAGTCAATAAAAGAGAATAAGCAGCGATGAATTATTACACACTCTTATTAAACAACCGCAAAATGTGACCATTTAAAACCAAAAGAAGCAGAAGAGTAAATGATTCAAGATTTCAACGAATTCATGGCGAAAGACCCAGTATAACAGATCCGAGAAATCTGATACTTGAAGAGAGGTACCCAAAATAAAATTTCATGCAGAACGACAGTTGCAGTATTATGTTCATATAAAAATGTCAATTAGGTTTTAGTAGCAATACATACCCGATGACTTAATGAGGTCCATATTTATAGCCTTACTTAAGAAACCAGGGACACCGAATGTGAAGAACACCGTAAAATCAGCCTTATGAGCCACATAACCAAAATACTTCTCAGAATCATCATGAAGAGAGTGAGAAACAAAATAAATTCAGAAATAAGTCCAGAACAATGTGGCTTTGTACAAATGCTATTTATATATTGAGAACACTAATAGAGTGGTCTATAGAGGTAAAAACAGATATGTACCTCTGTTTTATAGACTACACGAAATCTTTTGATAAAGTTAAACATAGCGAAATTATACACATGCTAGAGAATCTGAACATTGACAGCAAGGATTTAAGAATAATCAAGAACATGTACTGGCAACAAACAGCAGCAATAAGAGTAGGAAATCAATTTGGCACTTTTCAACAAATAAAACAAGGAGTCAGACAGGGATGCGTGCTTTCACCAGACCTGTTCTCTTTATACAGTGAAAACATATTGCGTGCAATAGTAGATATCCCAGGAATATCAGTGGGAGGATATAACATAAATAATTTGAGATATGCGGATGACACTGTTCTGATTGAAAAATTGAGGAAGACCTTCAAAATTTAATTAAAGTAGTAGCCACAGAAAGTAAAGAGAAAGGCCTCTTCCTAAATACGAGTATTAAGAAAACAGAAGTAATGGTTATTTCAAGAAACAAAATAACACACCTTGCAAGATCATAGTGAATGATATAGTATTAAAACAGGTCCACCAATTCAAATATCTAGGTACAATAATTATAGCAGATGGAAGTAGTTCAACAGAAATAAGTTGCAGAATAGGACAGGCAAAAACAACATTCAGAAAAATGAAAAATATACTGTGTAATAAGACCTTGTCATTAGAGGTGAGATAGAGAGTTCTGCAGTGATATATAACTCCTATACTAACATATGGGTGCGAGTCTTGGACAATAAAAAAACTGGAAAGTGAAAGATTGGAGGCAACAGAGATGTGGTTCTACATAAGAATGCTGAGAATACCATGGACTGCCAGAAAAACTAATGTAGAGGTGTTGAATGAGTTAAATGCGAAACGGACCTTAATTAACAATATAAGAAAAAGGCAATCTTCTTTTTTGGCCACTTCATGAGACAGGCAGGTTTAGAGAACATAATCACAACAGGCAAGATTGAAGGCACCAGAGACAGAGGGCGACAACGTGAGAAAATATTAGATAGTTTGACAACCTGGCACGGCAAGGAAACAACCACGACTTTGATACATAATACTGTGGACAGAGAGATGTGGAGAGCCATGACCGCCTACGCCACCCGGCATGGCACCTGATGATAATGAGTAATAGTAGTAGTAGTAGTAGTAGTAGTAGTAGCAATTGTAGTAGTAGTAGTAGTAGTAGTAGCAATAGTAGTAGTAGCAGTAGTAGTAGTAGTAGTAGTAGTAGTAGTAGTAGTAGAAGTAGTAGTAGTAGTAGTAGCAATAGTAGTAGTAGTAGTAGTAGTAGTAGTAGTAGTAGTAGTAGTAGTAGTAGTAGTAGAAGTAGTAGTAGTAGTAGTAGTAGTAGTAGTAGTAGCAACATCAGTAACGTTAACAGAGATTGTAGTTGCAGCTGTAATAGTAGTAATAACAACTGCAGTATCCGTAGTAGTAGTATTGGCAGTAGCAGTTTCTCCAGTAGTAGTAGTAATAGTTACATAAGCAACAGTAGTAGTAGGTATAGTAGCATTAGTAGTAGTAGTAGTAGTAGTAGTAGCAGTAATAGTAATAAAAGTAGTAGATAATTATATAGAGTACAATGCAAAGTATTCCCTTTGCACATAAACATTTCGCAATTTTGGTCAACCTAAGACAATATGTGATTTTAAAATAGCCTACTTATAATGGAATTCGAACCTTGGACCATCCAGTTATGAAGTCAGTGAGCTAAGCATCGTTCTTCACATAATAAAATATATCACTGGCTATATGGTAGAGTCAGTGTAGAACTGATAACATAATCAAATATATCACTGACTATGGGGTAGAGTCAGTGTAGAAATGATAACGACAAATAATCACTAATTCCATGACTAAGACATTCAACAGTTTATATCAGTATAAAGCGGGCTCCCATGAGCTCAGCACATTTGTCTCTCAGAATAATGTATTACACTGACTTGTTAAATGGAGCATTGGTAGTTTTACTCATTGATATCTGACTGAATACACCACCAATCTCTTGAATGGATACCTACAGGCAAAAGAGCAAGGTGTAGACCAAAAGAAACACTCAGAAGAACAATACTTAGAGAAAGTAAAACAACTAATATTCATACTATTCAAGAACTGCACAGAATAACTTTGAACAGACAGAATTGGAGAGATCTGACCTCTGCCCTATCCTCTAACTTCAGCGCAAAAGGAAAATGAATGAATGAATCTGACTCAAGTAACATTCATAAGACAAAAATCATGATAATCAGAGAACAACAGGACTCAACATAAAAATAGTTTCAGGTATACTTTAAGAAATAGACAATAACCCATATCTTCGACACATCTTGCCTGGATTTATATATAAAGGATGGTGAGATGTGAACCAGAACTTAAACGGAGAATAGTAAAGTAAGTAAAGTAACCCATAGCATTTATTAATGCCGTATAGGTGTGAGATGTTAGCGATCTCACATTTCAGAGGCTCTGCAAATGAGGGCGGTAGCCATCTCCTCTCCCTCGCAATCTTTACTTTCCGGATGAATCCGGTACCCATTTAAGGCTGGGTCGACCCTGGAGCCGTTGCCATTTGAAAACCCTTTCCGCCTCAATTCGGGAATGAACCCTGGACCACTCATATGTCAAAAGCCAGTGCGCTAACCACTGCGCTACGCGCCCACAAGGAGAATAAGAATTACTAAAAGTGTATTTTCAATGACATGAGAAAAATATTAACATCTAAACAAATCACAAATAAACTAAACTGTAAATTATGAAAAGCTAAATACAGTCTACATTAATGTATGACTCAGAAACATGGACAATGAACAAACAACTACAAGACAAAATTGATTCCTCTGAGATGTGGATATATAGAAGAATAGAGAGAACTTCGTGGAAGGAAAATAAAATTAACACAGAAGTTCTGACAACACTGCATAGTAAAATAGAACTGCTGAAGGAAAGAACAATAAAACAAATTAAATATCTTGAAAATATTAAAAGGCATGACACCTTGTTGAAGACTTTACTTGAAGATGGAGTCCAGGGGTGGACAGCAAGAGGTAGCCAGAGATATAGGTGTGAGGGAAACATGAGATGGACAGAGTAAAGTCTATGCAAACGATGTTGGATGTTCGTTGCAGACCACCTTCGATGCGGATACGACACCATCTGATGATGATAATAATAATAATAATAATAATAATGATAGTGTTAATGATGTTGGGAGTATTTATTTGCCCTTCAATACCTTGTAAATAGTTTTGCCTAGTGCATGTTTGCTTAAAGTAAACTCAGGTTTGTGCAAAACACGCTCCGTGGGCTAAATCTGGCACACCATACTACATGTTCCTGACGCCAGGCTGATTTAAACGTATTACATGCAATTAAGCAACTAAGCTGAGAAATTATTTGCAACAATAACGTACTAAGTAAAAGCTAGTTGTCACAATCACACGGTAAATGCTCAATATGGCGCACGTACCTAAAAATATTGTTTATCTTTGTTATGGACGATCTGTCCATTTCCGTTGTATCAGAGGTGGACAACGTTTTCAGGATGAGGACTGGATCGAGTCCCTCTGATGCGAGTAGTGGAGGGGTGAGGGGGCGTTATATTTTTCTTAGACCTTTCAAGTTTCAAGAACCTTCGAAATTGTTGACAGGAAGCGCCACAAACATGTCCTCACAGACTTGCCGCGTTGTAAGTCTTAAGTTTTTAATTTATTGACTCGGACATCATTTATTTCAGCGTCAGAGGTTTGACAATAATCTTCTCATTACTGTTTAGCATTTTATTTTACAGTTTGGCTGAGATATCTTCTGATTTAATATTTTGTGAGCTCAAAAAGGGGGGGGGGGAGATATGCTTATAATTATCTGATGGTGTTCCTCCTTTGCAAGCGAAGATGAGCAAGTCATGAAAAACAATAAATGTGATGAGATAGTAGAAAAACAACGTAAGTAGTGAAGCAATAATAAATCATTCGCTGGCTGACCAGCAAAACAGGTCTTCGGGTCAGCCCGCTTGTTATTCGTAGTTGGAAATTAAAATTACTAACATGATTCAGCACGACAATCAGAGCACATATGGGAAAGCCCCCAGTGCCGTGACGCTTGTTCCTAATCAAGAATAAAGACCCAGCCTTCAGACAGTAGTGTACCAGGATTCATTATCTTGGAAGGACTAGAATACCGCCATAACTACTGAGCAAATGCGGTGTGCGACATTAGTCACTAAGTGAGCACTTATGAGACACCGTGTGCTATAACGTTGGTTCATAACTCAGCCTATATTTACTTTTTTTTAAAAACATAATGCATATAACACTTACATTGTCTTTAAGTTGTACTCTCCGATGAAAATAGTATCGCGAAGTAAACTTTGGATCCATGATAAAGGTGGCCACTCCGGGTATACCTGGATTTAGTACCTTCTGAAAATATTATGTAGCTTCTATTCCGTTCAGTCATTACCATGTGAACCTGAATTTTCTTACTAGAGTGTTGTGGTGTGTTCTTGATACAGGTCTTTTGGTTGAAACGTCAATATGTGAGTTAGCCCGTGTTTCCGGAAAACGTCATTTCTTGGTTTTCATGTTAAACCAGTTGGATCACAGTTTTGCTGCAGTAGTGACCTCTTATTGATGTATATATAATAACATCGCGGTAAGCTATTCGATAGGAAGATGCTTGCTATCACCGGGTTACAACGTGCCAGGTTCAAAATCACGTTCGGACTAAACAAAAACGTTTCGTAATTTCTCGCTTGTCACGACCACTCCTCCAGTGGACTCAACTGTAAATGAGTACCTGACGCATGAGTTAGGTGAGGTAAAGACAGCAAGGAAGGGAACTGGCCGCCCCAATTGTAGTTTCTGCGGCTTAGTATATGAGTTTATTTTCATCCCCGACGGCAGATGACATGGGACCTACCTTTACCTCTTACATCATAACAAAGTTACACACGTTTAGGAGCTGCACATTTATTTTCTCTACCTTCACTAGAAAGAATGGTAGCCACTAGGAGGAGGAGAAATTAGAAAGTTGACAGTGAAAAAGTAAATAAAGGTTAGTATTTGTAAGTATTCGATATTACTAATTTAGCAAAGTGGAGCTGTGAAACATGGACACCTAGACAGTAGTGACAAAGTATTACTTCCATCGAAATGAGAATTGGTCATTGGGAACCCTGTTGTATTCGATCCCAATTAGACTTGTGTGCTCATCATTTCCCATCATTACCTACTAGTTTTAGCTATAGTCTGTCGCGTCCCATTGAAAGGATATATAAACCTGTGTTTTACGTAAGTCTAATTGTTGTTACGTTTCACGCAGTTACTTTGTATTGACTGTATTCGATCCCCACTTATTACAAGCAATGAAACTTTTCTCGTGTGCCATTTTATTGTGGGTGGAGAGGGGATTCTCCAAAGTATTCTTTCATACTAGGTAATGACTGCAGCAAAACAGAAATCCATCAGGTGAAACTAGGAAACATGGTAGTAACGTTTTGCTAATGGCTAGAAACATAAACAATTACACACGCTTCATTTATACAAAGAAGGCTGCCATTCTCAGCGTTGTACACTGATTTGAGAAGAGTTCTCTTAGTCGAAGACAAGTATAATAATAAAACTTGGGCTCAGGTTTGACGAAACTGTCTCTTTTATATTGCGTTTTCTTTTTAAAATAAATGTTTTACTCGTATTATCTTTGGTTTTAAGAAGACAAGATTAAGTTCTAGACTTTGATCTGCATTAAGCCAAACTGTACTTTGTATTAAAAAAAGACGCTAATCTAGGAAAGACTGTTTATCAGAACTCCGTTACTGCACTACACGCAAACTCGGTTGTCATGATTCTACACTATATTTATATCAGGTGTGCATACGAATCCCTCGTCAATTATACAGTCATGTGATCTCATCTGTTACAATCAACAATAAAAGACCTGCGGTTTCGTTACAAAATAGCCACTTTGAATTTAAAGTTGACTTCTAAGATGACACATTTGACTTTTCCCGTGATTTTCATTGGCTGTCGATGGAAAGTATACAAAAAGTGACAGGTGAAAATTTTGGGAGAAGTTTAAAAAACAACTTTAGAAAGATTTTGTCCAATGCGTCTGTATGTATTATATTGATGCTTTGTCACGGCTCGGCGTACTCATCTTTCAAAAGTTACAGTACATGACCGTTTTCCGAACTGTTCATTGGTCACTTTATGTCTAGAGCAAATAAAAATCACCAAGAAAGTCAAAAAGCATTATTGAAGTACGAAACTGATGAGTCCATGGGACTGTATAGTTGACGAGGAACTCGCTACAGCACACTGCAGAATTATCAGTCTTGAGACTCTCTTATGTTTATGATATTATGTTTGTATACGAACTAGATAACTGAATTCTGCATTTCCATACGGAACAAAGGTCATTGGGAGTTCTTAAATGATTACAAAGCTGGACTTTCAACCCAAATCATGACTGAATCCTAGATTTAATACGTTTTCTGACTTGTGAAATATTCAAATAGGCGTGCATCGTGTAGAAGAAATTGCTATTCCGGTGTTGCTGAACGTGTCGATGATTTGGACAGGTTACAGGCGAGTATAGCGCACCACGAAGGCAAGAGACAGGGGATGGCCGAGGTCTATGGCAGCCAACCTTCTTTGCGGAGACGGCACTTAATAATGATGATGAACTTCCAAGCGCTACTAACACATTGAATAGTATCGTTGCTACAATATAGACGTTTGGCTATCGAACAATGAGTAAATTGGAAGAAGTTGATTTTATGAAAAGTGGAAACTGATAAATCTACCTCCTAGTTAACAAATAGGAGAATAACAGAATATGTACGCATGAATGTTAATCTTAATGTTAATCTTAAAAGACGTATATATATATATATATATATATATATATATATATATATATATATATATATATATATTAATATGGAACTGTTCATAAATTATATCAACTTTTGTCAATTTTTGACACCCTCAAATGTAAATAGATTGTCAAGATTTCAGGGACAACCCCCCCCCCCATAACATAATTATATCAAAAAGTTTAACAATCACCCCTCCCCCCTTCCCAAGATATTTGGTGCAGACCACATATGAAATAACAACATAAAACAAAATTTGTTTTAAAATACATACAAATTAATTATTATATAAAAAATAATTAGTTCACGTCAACATTTATAACCAAAGTCCCCCTTTTTTACATTGTAAACAACGTCCAAATATTTACAGAACCCCCACCCTCTTTCCCCGTCCCATCCCTCAATTGTCGACGTAATCTATGAAAATACCATAGCACACTACAACCTTTTGGGATTAGCATCCGTCATTCCTATGTGTAGATATGCTTGTATGTTCTGTCAATTTTCCATTTCTATTTGTTTTGTCGATATCGTGTTGCTATTTGGTCAGTCGTATACTGAGTTCTTGATAAATGCATTCTGGTCGAAACGTTGATTGATTTTGTGTGTGTGTTCATATGTGTTTTCTGTGATTACCAAAACTTCATTACTCTGTTTCCAAGTTTAATGCGATGATCAAGAATAATGCGATGGGTGGAGTCAGTGTTACATTATTATACATGATTATAAAAATGAATAGCAGAAAGTGAACATGAAATACAAAGACAAATAGATCAAGTCAATAAATCAAGTAATGAATATCGACTGGATATAAATATCCAAAAAACAAAAACCATGATAATCAGCAAAGACACAGAAAAACAAGAGCTAAACATAAACATACATGGAGAGAAACTACAACAGGTAAAACTTTATCAATATCTTGGACACATAGACACAAATGATAAAAAGAGAATTGAAATGGCTAAAAATACCTTCAATGACATGAGGCAAATAGGAACATCTAAACAAATTACAAACAAGTTAAAAATGAAAATTATAAAATGCTACATCTATTCCATATTAATGTATGGCTCAGAAACATGGACACTAAATAAACAATTAGAAGACAAAATTGATGCCTTTGAGATGTGGGTATATAGAAGAATAGGGAGAACATCATGGAAAGAGAAGAAAACAAATAAAGAGATACTAAAGACACTTAATATGAAGAAGGAACAGCTAAGAGAAATAAAGATCAGGCAAATAAAATACTTTGGACACATTAAAAGACATGACACCTATTTAAAAACCATACTTGAGTGAAAAGTCAAAGGGAAGCGAGCACGACGTAGGCAGAGATACAAGTGGGAGAGCAACATCACACGATGGACAGGTTACAGTCTAGCAGAGTGCACCACCAAGACAAGAGACAGGAGATGTTGGAGATACGTTACAGACGACCTTCGTTGCGGGGACGGCACTTTATGATGATGATGATCAAAATGAAATGTCTACTCGTAATTACAATCTTCTATTGAAACATATTTAGTAGTACTTCTTGGATGTTGCCTTTCTATCTATTTTTACTTGAATGGGATTATATTGATATGAAAGTAATGAAATACCACATATGTTTGTGTCCTTACTGATACTTGCGTTCTTGTTATTGATAGTATATTATTACATATTGTGTTGTTTTTTTCTTCAAAAAAAATGTTTAGACCTTCTGAATTTGATTTTGTGTTAAAACTGTGAGATATTGATTGTTAGAGGGTGTCTGTAAAAAAATTTGTGTTAAACCTGTGAGATATTGATTGTTAGAGGGTGTCTGTAAATAATTTTGTAGCAGCATTTCTTCATTTTATTCCATCAGTTATAGTTTCCTATAATATAAGGAAGGGAGGGGGGGGGTCGACTACATGAACTCATTCACAGAACGTCCTCACGGTTGCCCCACAGTTCACTTCTATTTCTGTCTCTTGGGGGTCAGGTTGTAATCCTCAAGTAGCCAAAGAGTGGACATATCTGCAGAATGCGTTCTGGAGTCTGGGGGACCCTTTTGACTTAGACATCGGTCATTTTGGACAACCTTTATTTTGTGGAGAATTGCTTGCAGTCTACATTGTCCTCTGCGGAGTCTAAGAAGGTAGTTTGTTGTGACCCCAGCATTTGAAAGCAGAGAACACTCCATAGAGAGTTGTCGTATTATTTCGTAGTGACATAGTGGCGTCTAGTATTATTAAGAGAATATAAGTAGTAGTAACAGTAGTAATAATAGTAGTAGTTGCAACAGTAGTAGTAGTAATAGTCGTTGCAATAATAGTAGTATTTGCAATAGTAGTAGTAGTAATAGTCATTACAATAATTATTAGTAGTTGCAGTAGTAGTACTAGTAGTTTTAATAGTAGTAGTAGCTATAGTAGTAGTAGTAGTAGTAGTAATAGTAGTAGTAGTAGTAGTTTCATTAGTAGTAGTAGTAATCGTAGTAGTAGTAATAGTAGTATTAACAGTAGCAAAGTGATATCAGTAGTAATTATAATTGTATAGCAATAGTTGTAATCGTAGTAGTAATATTAGTAATAATGATAATAATAATAATAATAATAATAATAACAATAATATTAACAATTATAATAATATTGGTATTAATATTAGTATCGCCCGTGTGTTGTCGGGGTCCGAAAGGGGTGCAAAGAATAACAACACTGTTTACCTTCCATGCATGTCGTAAAAGACGACTAAAGAGGTTATGGAATGGAGTTGGCTGTCCCATCTCATATAGGTTTAGTGACCCAAAGCCATGCTGAAGTCGGTTGTGTCAGGCCGAAAACCGCAGATATCGCAGCAATGCTGTAAACCATGACACAACGCATTCCGTTCTCCCGACTACATCCTGCTAATCTGCAGGAATTTTAGAACGAACGCAGAAGAAGAAGAAGAAGATATTAGTATTAACAGTAGTGGTAGTAGTAATAGTAGTAGTAGTAGTAGTAGTAGTAGTAGTAGTAGTAGTAGTAGTAGTAGTAGTAGTAGTAGATCGCATATCCCCTATATGGTCGTAGTGATGCTGACATTGATGTGTCCTCATTTAGTTCTCAATTTCCTCCTGTCATCTACAGAGCGGACAATGACGTAAAATTTCAGTACTGCCCATCTTTTAATATTATCTATCCATCCTGATATACGAATTATTCACCATAGAAAATTTGATTATATTTTGATTATTTAGAAACTAATATAAACAATGCGGGGGACTGCGCAGTTGAGATCAAGAGAAGAACGGAAATGGCGCTGGCAAAATTAAAACAGATAAAGAAACTATCATCAAGTGCCGTCTCCGCAACGAAGGTTGGCTGCAACGTATCTCCAACACCTCCTGTCTCTTATCTTGGTGGTGCACTCTGCTAGACTGTAACCTGTCCATCGTGTAATGTTACTCTCCCACTTGTATCTCTGCCTACCTCTTGCTGGCTTCCCTTTGACTTTACCCTCAAGTAAGGTCTTCAATAGGGTGTCATGTCTTTTAATGTGTCCAAAGTATTTTATTTGCCTGATCTTTATTTCTCTTAGTAGTTCCTTCTTCATATTAAGTGTCTTTAGTATCTCTTTATTTGTTTTCTTGTCTTTCCATGATGTTCTCCCTATTCTTCTATATACCCACAACTCAAAGGCATCAATTTTGTCTTCTAATTGTTTATTTAGTGTCCATGTTTCTGAGCCATACATTAATATGGAATAGATGTAGCATTTTATAATTTTCATTTTTAACTTATTTGTAATTTCTTTAGATATTAATAATTTCCTAATGTCATTGAAGGTACTTTTAACCATTCCTATTCTCCTTTTAACTTCTGTTTCACATCTGCCATCATTTGTGACTATGTGTCCAAGATATTGATACTGTTTTACGTGTTGTAGTTTTTCTCCCTGTATGTTTATGTTTACCTCCTGTTCTTCTGTGTCTTTGCTGATTATCATGGTTTTTGTTTTTTGAATGTTTATATCCAGTCCATATTCATTACTTGATTTATTGACTTGATCTATTAGTCTTTGTAGTTCATGTTCACTTTCTGCTAAAAGAACAGTGTCATCTGCATATCTAAGGTTGTTTATTATTTTCCCATTGATCTTGAGTCCTGGTATTTCTTCTATATTTTTAAAGATATTCTCTGTGTAGATATTAAATAGGCTTGGTGATAAAATGCATCCTTGTCTTACCCCTCTTCTTATTTCTATGTATGGTGAGTAGCTGTTTTCACACCTTATTGATGCAGTTTGTTCCCAATATATATTTCTAATCACCCTGATGTCTTTTCCATCTATGCCTATTTTTAAAAAAAGAAACTATGGCAAGGTACTAACATAAGAACCAAATTGCGTTTACTACGAACATGTGTATTTCCTGTGGCGACATATGGATGTGAAGCATGGGCACTAAATAAAACAGTGACCAAGAGAATAACATCATTTGAATTAAAGTGCTATAGAAGAGTTTTGAGAATACCATGGACAGCGAAGAAAACAAACCAGGAGGTGTTACGAACAATTAACGATCAGGAAGGCTATCTTCTGAACATCATGTTAAAGAAAAAGCTAGTTTTTTTTCGTCATATTAAGAGGCACGACGGCATGGAGAGAGAGTTACTGGAGGGGATGATAGAAGGCAACATGGGCAAAGCCCGACCAAGACGCCGTTGGACAAAATACATTTAAGAATGCCTGCGCCTGTCACTGAAAGATGCAGGGCAACTTGTTCAAGACCGCGGAGAATTCAAGAGATACATAGGAAAGACTAAGTTCTGAAAAGACTACGTTCTGAAAAGAATATGTCAATTGATGATCCTGATATATGTTATCTACTGCTTCTTCCATCCTCCGTTGTTTTATACAAGATCGTTTTGACATGGTGTCATATTAGGTCCGAACAATTTTAGCTGTTCCGTTGAACTATTGGTTTTAGCCCTAGGTCATTCTTTGAATCCTGCATACATGGACACTGCACGTAAAGACATGAAAAATTTCCAGATAATAAGAAACACTAGAGTTGAACATCCGACTAAGGAAAATGCAGAAGACGAAGAAGTTCAAGTATTTGTTACATATGTTCAAAATAATAAAAGTTTATGGATTACAAGAATCAAGAAACCATTAACAGTAACGCAAGACGCATACCAAAATGTTGGGATAAAAACTTTCGTTGCTGTATGTTTTCCATGGAGGTATTTTTATAGTAAGAAAAAAAGTCGCTATGTTGTATCAGTCGCCACGACGTGTACAGGAAAGATTTTTATTTTTCGTAAAGATAAAACCATGTCCCAAACGATTGTTTGAACCCACGATATCAAAAGCGCACGGTTCCGAGACCGGTGTTCTAGCTATTCGACCACGTGATCCACTCCGAATACGAAACTCGTTGCGAATTTGCTGTCATCATTGAGCCGTGGCTCCTGACTTTACAGGCCTCATAGCTGAATTAATATGTGACCCCGTTTTTTATGTTTTTGATTATTGTTGGAATTTTCATTGGTCGCTATTTACATACTCGAGTTAATGTTTACGTTTTAGTAAACAAGTCTCCTATATACGGCCGACGGTCACGACTGAGCAGAGACCAAGCTAATATTCTATGCAGCGTTCCAATTTGAGCATATGTACAGCGTGAATAAGTAAAGTAACCCATAGCATTTATTAATGCCGTAGGGGTGTGAGATGTTAGCGATCTCACATTTCAGAGGCTCTGCAAATGAGGGCGGTAGCCATCTCCTCTCCCTCGCAGTCTTTACTTCCCGGATTAATCCGGTACTCATTTAAGGCTGGGTCGACCTGGGAGCCGTTGCGATCTTAAAACATTTCCGCCTCAACTAGGGAATGAACCCAGGACCACTCATATGCAAAGCCAGTGCGCTAACCACTGCGCTAACGCGGCTCCTGAAATAACAGCGTGAATACTAATGTTCGAATATCAGACCAGATTATCATTCACCATCATCATCATTAAGTGCCGTCTCAGCAAAGAAGGTTAGCCTGCAAAAAATCTCCAATATCTCCTGTCTCTTATTTTAATGGTACGCTCTGCTATACTGAAACCTGTCCATCTCTCCCACTTGTATCTCTGTCTACCTCTTGCTCGCCTCCCTTCGACTTTACCCACAAGTAAGGTCTTCAGCAAGATGTCATGTCTTTTAATGTTTTGTAGATTATCATTATGACATAACAAATGACGAACTGACATTAGTTATCACTAATGTTTTCATCTTCCAAGCTCCATTGTAGCTTCTTGAGAAATAGTGTTAGTGTTAGGCTGGTATTTTTCATTTACAAACAGCATACCTAGGTATGATGTGGTCAACATCACGTCGCCACTTTTACTTTCCCAAAAGATGTGATACACATTTCATTATGCCGCGTATACCTAGAAGACGCTAATGATGATTTAAATATTGCCAGCTTAACAGGATATTGAACCTTGAACATCCCAACTAGAAACCAGTGCACTAATCACCGAACAAACATTTCCTATGACTTTAATAATAGGCATACACTATTTAAGATAGACAACTCTGTTTGGTGTGGATACTAATTTAGATGGCGATTTATTCTATTCGAAAGTGAAAAACAGATTTGTATCTATAATTTCTATCTCCTATGATGACCTTTTCCATTCTACGCTGCTTGCTCTGAGTCTAATAGGATCACTGTTTTTCACCATTACTAGCAGATATTAGTAGCCACTAGCATTGACTAACTCCTTTGTGTTAGATTTTAGAAGATGTTAGTAGTCACACATATTGACTGACTCAGTTGTGTTACATGTTAGCGGGTTTTAGTAGCCACTAGTATAGACTAACTCCGTTGTATTAGATGTTAGAAGATGTCAGTTACCACTAGTATCGACTAACTTCATTTTGTTAGCAGATGTTAGTAGCCACCAGTATTAACTCCTATGGGTTACAGAACTATCACTTATATTAGCGGACCAGTGTGGCAACTATGAGTTACAGAACTATCACTTATATTAGCGCACCAGTGTGGTAACTATGAGTTACAGAACTATCACTTATATTAGCACGCCCGTGTGACAACCAAAGCCTGGATTTCTAGTTCTGGGTGTATATAATAGTGTCCCCACTGTCTTCTTTTCAAGGACGACGCTGGAGGCGACTAAGGAAAGTTGAAGGACAGATTAACAACCTCTCACCTATGGAAGAAATCATTAATGTTACTGCATGTTTTGTCACAATTTCTTACTTTCGCGTATATCACAAGATCCTCATGGATTACGAAGGGATGCTGGCCAGCGAAAATTTCAACTTCAGCCATTTGTGGCAGACTTCGATGTGGTGGGGATTGTTAAATGTGCCATCACTGAATTTTGGCCAGCAGATTTGACAGAAGAATGAAGAGCTGGCCCACAAGTGCATGCTGCGATCCTGGCTTTATGTGGTGATCCTGGAATACTGCTGTAATGCAATCCCTCCCTTCGGGGACTAAACATACATTCATAACTAAACAACACAACACAACCATGCCTTCGTGACAACAAACTTTGTATTATTAACGTTTGAGTGTCACCTCGATTACTCAGCTAAAAACCTGCACTTTTGTCAGAATGACTATTTGCTGTAAGAGCTATATTAGACCAAACATTACAAACAGAAGAGTCAGAATAAAGCCAAAGTTCACATCTAAAGGGATTACTGTATCATCATTTTCATCCGGTTAACAATTGTAAGGTGTGTTTATAGTTCACAATGTATGAACAAATACATTACGGATTATAAAAACACATGAGATTGAAGTAATTCAACCTTACCTTTAATTTGTACAATCTGAGATTGTATAAAATTTCCACATCTAATTCTTTCGCTGGTTTTACAATCATTGGTGTCTCTGTGATAAAGTAACAACTCTGGAATGATATAGTTTATCTTCTTTTCTAGTTCTTGAAAGACACCACAATTAAACACATGAAAGTCGCTTGCAAGCATTTACACAGCTGCATCATGAAATAGTACAGTAGAAAAAAAAATGACTTACGATGTTGCCAGATTAAAATTTTAGTTTGAAACCAAACATTACAAACAGAAGAGTCATAATAAAGCCAAATAAAATAAACAATATTTTGCATGCTCGAATAACATTGAAAGTTCTAAATCCAGTTTATGTTTACATATTTTTTCTTTGACTTGATCACTAGCTTGCATGAAACTAATTATCATAGTAAATTGATCTAATAGTTGCTTTATCTAGTCTTTATCTAGATCTTCTTCTTCTTCTACTCGTTCGGAGTTTGACATGTCTACACAGCAAGTCCTGTTTTCTTAATAAATGCTGCTGTATTTGAAAGCTCCTCAGTGCTCCCATACATCTTTCCATGGATACCCATCTCTGCGGGTCAGTGTTCTTCCCGTAACTGGTTTAGTGTATTGCAGTCTTGCAGGATATGTTTAGCTGTCTGTGCTGCCTGCCCACAAAGGCACAGTGATGATGGGACCAATCTGAGTCTATTTAAGTGGCTGTTTAATCTGTTGTGTCCTGTTATGAGGCGGAAGATAATAACCTGCTCTGCTTTGTTGAGATAGTGGAAATTGTCTTTTGGGTGGTCGACTTTTCTGATGGCTTTGATGAGGGTCTTCTTTTCTTGGTAGGTGATTTCTTGGTCTTTCTGTTCCTGTGTTGTTCCATCCTTTGCCAGTCTGTCTGCCTCTTCATTTCCCGGTATGCCACAGTAAGATAGTATCCACTGTTGTACTACCTTTCTTTGGATGCTCACTTCTCACATGGCTTTCTTCAGGTCTGGCAGTTTATCGCTCTTAAGGGATCTAGATAAAAATAATACAGACTACTTCATGTTGTCAGAGATTTCTAGTAATCTAGTCGTGTTTTCTTAGCCATGCAGCCATTGTGTGGTTGTTAATAACTATTTTTACACTTGTCTGTTAAGTTGATTGCTATTTTGCTGATTTAACTCTGTCTAACACAAAAATTTCATGAAGTTTATAGAAAAAATAAACTTAATAAATGTTAACAAAAATTATTGTTTCTATAAAGAAATATCAAGTAATGTTCTATAAATAAAGTTAGTAGCATATTTTTTTAAGAATATATTTACGTTTGCTTTATAGATTACACCAAAGAATTCGACTAAGTAAAACAAGACCAGATTATCAAAATGTTAGAAGATGGACAGTAAAGATCTTAGAATGGTGCGCAATATATACTGGTAACAAGAAGCAGCCATGAAAGTGGATAATATAACTGGGAAGTATACAAAAATAAAAGAAGGTGTACGTCAAGGATGTGTATTGTCACCAGATTTAGTTTCTCTCTACAGCCAGAATATCTTGAGATTAGTTAAGAATATGTCAGACATTAAAATAGGAGTACACAATATCAATAATCTACGATATGCAGATGATACTGTGTTGATAGCAGAAAGCCAAGGACATCTCCAAGATCTGTTAAACAGGACGATGATAGAAAGTGAACCACAAAAGTCTTAGTTTAAACATAAAAAAGACAGAGACAATGACAATATCAGGAAATAGTACCCCCACCAAATAGTACAATAGTATTAAATGAGAAAAACTTAAAGCAGGTGAATAGTTTCAAATATTTAGGAACATTAATAACTTCAGATAGCAAATGCAAGACCGAAATTATACGCAGAACAGGACAAGCAAAAGCAGCATTCCATAAAATGAAAAATATCCTATGCACCAAGTCCATATCAATGGATACTAGATAACGTGTCCTCAAATGCTACATTGAACCAGTGCTACTCTATGGAAGTGAAACATGGACAATAAATAAGACATCACAAAATTCATTGGAGGCAGCGGAAATGTGGTATATTCGAAGAATGTTACGAATTCCTTTGGACAGCAAAGATTACTAATGAAAAATGTCTTAGAAGCATGGATGTGAAAAGATGCATTATTGAGAGTATAAGAAAAAGACAGTCAATATTTATTGAGTACATAATGAGAAGAGGAGGCATTGAAAATATAATGACAACAGCATAGATAGAAGAGACAAGATCAAGGGGACAGCTGAGAGAAAAGATATTGGACAGTTTGACTAAATGGCTTCGATTGACGACACCAACAGAGATTATGACATATTTGAGAAATCGATGTACATGGAGAAATATGATCGCCAAAGCCATTCGGCACGGCACTTGATGATGATGATGACATTTTTATTAAGGACGTAGCTATAGACTTAGCCCTTTTTTTATAGGCAAGATAAATACATTCAGTGGATTGTCATCGCTTTCTGAACGGTCTGTATGTACAATTACCTGTAGCGGAGATTTGAAATTGTTTTTTCGAACGAGTATAGAAAGAAGACTTGTCAACTTCATTAAATAGGACTTCATTCTTTCCTTTTTTATTATTGTTGGGCTTTTGTTTGGTCACTAGTTATATTTTTGGATTCGCCATGGCTATTTCTGGCATGTTATCGCTGATCGAAAGATGTTAAATGGATTTCCTCTAACACTTCATCTTAAATGTTTCTAGGTAAAGGTTAAATAGTATTTGTGAAAGTCGCATGCCAACATTAGTTCTGAAAATTTACCGATTACCGATGTCTATAACAGCAGTACTTTTATATCTTTATATAACATCTCTATAGCGACAACGTTGTTGTCGAAATTAATTCTCTTAAACACTTGAACACTATTCCCACACAAAAATTATTTCTTCACATACACTAGTTCTTCTCTCACACACAAATATTTCTGTTATACGGGAATTATTTTACCACACATTTGAAAATTTCTTTTGCGAATGAATTCTTCTCTCACATGAATTTTTTTCTCACACATTAATTCTTCACACACAACACACACATGGAATCCTATCTTACATATTAATATTTCTCTCTCTCTCTCTCTCTCTCTCTCTCTCTCACACACATACATACAATCCTATATCACATATTAATATTTCTCTTACTCTCTCTCTCTTACACACACATACATACAATCCTATATCACATATTAATATTTCTCTTACTCTCTCTCTCTCACACATACATATCACATATTAATATTTCTCTTACTCTCTCTCTCTCTCACACACACATACATACAATCCTATATCACATATTAATATTTCTCTTACTCTCTCTCTCTCTCACATACACATACATACAATTCTATATCACATATTAATATTTCTCTTACTCTCTCTCTCACACACACACATACATTCAATCCTATATCACATATTAATATTTCTCTTACTCTCTCTCTCTCTCTCTCTCACACACATACATACAATCCTATATCACATATTAATATTTCTCTTACTCTCTCTCTCTCTCTCTCACACACATACATACAATCATATATCACATATTAATATTTCTCTTCCTCTATCTCTCTCTCACACACACACACACACATACATACAATCCTATATCACATATTAATTCTTCTAATACTAAGAATCCTATCTCATACATTTATTCTTCTCACACACATATAAATCCTATCTCACACATTAATTCTTCACACACAACACACACATGGAATCCTATCTTACATATTAATTTTTCTCTGATACATTGATACTTTTCTCACACGTGTATCACAATCTCACACATTAGTTATTCTCTGATACATGAATTCTTCTCTCACACATTAAATTTCACGCATGATTTCTTGTCTTATGCACGTGAGTTCTCTCACACATATGTGTTGTTCTGTCACACATGTATATTTCTCTACCTACCATACATTCCCCTCTCACAAATATGTATTCCTTTTCTGTTTCTTAGCTTTGGAGATATATTTTCTGTACACTGTTTTTATACCTGTCAAAAATATATGAGTATTGCTGTTCCCGTTAGGTAGATGCAGGTAAGTTGCGAGTGGCTTGTGTGATACAGTTGCATGTCATTGCTGTCTCCACGTCATGTTCAGGGTGGGTTTTCCATTCACCCTCGGAGTCAAATTCTGATCATCACAGTTGTGAGTCCAGCGATGTCACGTCTCAGCCATGCGCCACTAACAATTATACATACCTAGAGTACAGCTCTTGACGATAGATTTGTACCACTTACCGTGAATTACGCTCTTTTCAACTTAAATAGTTAATATAATTTGATTATGTCAGAGCTCTTGTCACAGTTAAAGCAGCCCAGCCATCACGACCTCTGAGGACAAACATAAAGAAATTAACTTCACTGCGCTCTGTCACCCTTAACAAAGCAATTAGACGCGTGTCTAAATCATCACTCAGAGCTCTTATCTCCGTGATCCAATAATAACTCCAAAGGACCTCTAAAAATCGTACTGTTTTGTTTTGTCCTTAACCATATCCTTTACATTCAAAATTGTTTCAACCTTTCTTTTCAATGGCATTACGTGTCTTCTTTTGATTTTTTTTCCCACGACGATAAGAGTTTACAAAACTACTGTAATATACGGATCATATCCAACGCCAGCTGCTATTCGTATATTCTCTGGTATCAGTTCTGTCCCAAAACTTCAAAGTTTCATGAAATTAAAGTCTTTGTTACAAGAACATACGCTACTTCAGTGAACATGAATAAACAGAGACGTCTACTTCATCGTTTGTTTTCTAATTGTCTACATTTAGGACTCTGATAGAGGTAGCAGTCAACTCCCGGCACTGGGTAGTGTTGTCGTAAATGGAAATTATAGACCTGATCAAGTCAACATCAACTTTTTGAGCAGAAATAGACAAGCCATGATATTTCGATTGAGAACGGCCCGCTGTTGGAAAAAAAAAATATCAATTCGGCATCAACGACTGTGCAACTTGCTTCTTTGGAACAAAGCAGAACACATACTACAGGACTGTCCCATCTTCACCACTCACAATCTGGCCCACAGGAGCGTTTCTGCGAACCCTATTGTTGGGATTAGTTGGGAACCTACAGCGACCGAAATCAAATTACTCTGACCTATATCTGACTGGAGGCATGGCACGCCGCACCTGATGATGACGATATCTGACTGGATTCATACTAATTTCAGATGTCGTGTAGTAGCAGCATACGCGTCTCATTTATTGTCGTGTAGTAGCTACATAGACGCGTCATCAATTGTGGTGTAGTAGCCGCATAGACGCGTCATCAATTGTGGTGTAGTAGCTGCATAGACGCGTCATCAATTGTGGTGTAGTAGCCGCATAGACACGTCATCAATTGTGGTGTAGTAGCACCGTACACACCTGATTGATTGAGTAGCAGTTTAGATACGTCATCAATTGTTGTGGAGTAGCAGTATAGATGCGTAATCAAGTGTTATTTAGCAACAGGAACCTACAACAACCTAAATCAAACAGGAAACAAACCGTCAACGACCTAAAACAAATACATGACCAATGCCGGACAAAAATGCATGCTATTTAATAACAGACGAAGATTAACCAAAGTGAGTTTGACCCTATCAGTTCCTCATTGTCAACCTTATGCTAAAATATAAATATCACTTTTCTGTACAAGCACTTATAAATGAAAACATGTATTTTGTATGTAGTTCTTTATATTTCAGTATAAATCTAAGTATCTAAAAGTGTTTAACAAGTGTGCTAATTGGACTGTAGCATGTATCGTATGTCGTAAAAAGAGACTCGAATACTCAAATTCTCAATCCACTCCATATACTCCCTGTAAATACCTAATAGAAAAAATACAGTATAGTACCCCACCAAATAGTAAAATAGTATTAACTGAGAAAAACTTTGATAATTGACAGTTTTAAAAAAAATTTATTTTACTTTTATTTATTTTTTTAAAAGAGACTAGAGAGGTTGGATCGGAAGTTGTTTGCAACATTTCATAGTTAGTCAAATAGAATTTTTTAATGTGATCCTGAAATAGAATGTGTCAGTTCGTAAGGCGCAGATATCTCAGCATAGCTACAAACAACGATACAGTATATTCAGTTCTCCTTCCTGCGCACTTCTAGCTGGAAAAAGTTTCAGAAACATCCCAGAAGAATAAAGATATAAATATATCTATTTCAGAAGAGATTTTGTTCTTGAAACTTTAAACTGTACTGGAAATAAGAGTTTTTCCAGCGAAATCCGATTCTCAATAGATTTTCCCGTGGAGACGATTGTGTGAAACTGTTTTATTCACCAGACCAGCATATTTTGTTATATCAAGATAAAAACAGAACAAGGACTGAGTAATTATCCCTGACAGATAAGATCCTTTGTGTATTTAGCATCATGGTGCTTGTACGCAACTCACTTATCTATTCATTGGTTCTCTCATTACAACGACTTGCAGAATTTCGTGTTCTGATCTTTGTATGTGAGGTTTGCATGGCTTGGTTTACTCCTGTAATATGAAGTGAGTTCATTTGTTAAGGATACTGACTATGGCAGGCCTTCGTTTGGTTGACAAAAGGGACACATGGTACGAATACTGATTTTGTTGTGCACAAAAGGCATAATTTGTCCGATATAGGCTTAAGCATCAACTATCTCTATTGGGGAACTTATTCGGCAGATATAGGTTCAGGCATAACTATCTCTATTGGGGAACTTATTTGTCAGATATAGGTTTAGGCATAAACTATCTCTATTGGGGAACTTATTTGACAAATATAAGCCGTGGAAATGGTTAAATTTATAATAAAATGAGGAAAGCTTAATAAAAGAAAAATATGTGCTATACTGTATGAAACATTACAGGTTGGATTGTGTAAGATAACATTTGTTCACATTTAAATTCTCTAATTTAGATGGAGCTCTGGTAATAAGCAGAACGGAATATAAAACATTCTGGCCAATATCCCTGCATGTTTAGAAACACAGACAAAGTAAAATAACTCAAACATAGACACCATTGTTCCGATCTTTCTGATACACAACTTGCAACATACATCTTAGATGTATACCTGGCAACTCCAAGAAGGATTACTTTTCAAATATCTTTCAACCGTTAAATTATTTACTTTGACAACAGTTTAGCCTATATAATCTTTAGCAAGCACTTCCCTCAGGGTGTGTCAAATTAAAAATCCGTTCTCAAACTCCCACAGGATCTGTCTTGTAGCAGGACAATGGTCCTACTAGGTTCCCAACAGGATGTAGTCCAGAGAACGGAGATTCGTTGTGTCGCGGTTTTATCTTCACCTACTAAATGTTATTCGTTACTTTGTTGGTATCACTATCCTTACCTATCTTTGTTTATATTGGTTATGATTCTACTTACGTCACTTTTTAACAACCAAAAATAGAATGTCATGACATTATGTCAATATTTATTGCCTTGTCTGACAATGAATAATTCCTATCTCTGTTATCACCATTATGGGTATCCCGCTATTTCTGATAACTCGAGCTTCGGTACCAAACAACTATCAGAGGCGGCCCACTCTCTATATAGATTGGGTTTTCAAACTCAGTATCAGTTAATGAAGTTAAAATGTTACAAAACGCCCACGAAATTTGTCTAGCCGAAATTCTCTTTGTGAGAATCACATTACTTACCAACTGGTGTGCAGTTACTAATTCAAGCCCTCCTATAGAATAACGCCTGCGCGTTGATTTCACACGGCGCCACTAAAGGCGACATACGCGACTCATCAATTATCACTTCGCATGAGTATGTATGTTTGTGTATGTTTATGTCTAAAATTTTTGGTTCAAAATCGCCTAAAAAGAGAAAAATGTCAAAATTGTCTATAGACTACTAAAAACATGCTGAATTGTCAAGAATTTTTACCTTTGTATAACTTGCATTACATCTCTCCAATTACCAACATTCATTTATTTCACTATGATACATATTTTTTTTTAATTTATTTCTTTTAATGGCATTTTGCGTACATTACGGGAAGTAGTGGTCATACTTTTAACGAAACGAATACGTCCATTATTTAACGAAACGAAATATCGATAAAGACGAATTTCACAGTAGCTAAGACTACTGGCAAATCTAGTGATTTCCCTGCTACACACTGCGAGACCCCCCCCCCTCCCATTTCCCCTTTGGATGACACTGGAGGACGGAGTGGCTCTCAGTGCATAGCGCGCGGATCGATGCAGACCTATCGACTTTTCAATCTGAGTTCAACGAGGTCACGAAAGCTGAATGAAACTACACATAATATTAAAAAGTTGAATTATGTTCCTCATAACGAACAGCATTTTGATAGTCTGGGGTTTCTCGGTATATGAAATCAATTAGATTACTTACAAATTCTTTGCATAGTTAAATTGTACATCTTGCTTTTCCCTATCTAGTAACTACATTTCTGTTAAATTATTGTTCCAACTATTTTCTAGTGGTTTTTTTGGCTACCACGAAAATGTGTGCTCTTATTGTTTGGTGTATCAAGTCTCACGATAGTGACTAAGAAATTTGAATACAGCGTTATTCTATATAATAGTAAGAATATTATCCAATGTTCTTCTCAATGATTTGTGTTTAGCATTCCAAGGCTAATATGACTATTTCGTGCAACGTGTTTCTCCATACCACGCACAGTCGTCTCTTTGATACCAGAGGTTAAATATCGCGTATTTGATAAAAGTAATGAATGTTCCAGTGCAAAGTTCGATTTATTTGTGACATTTCGAAAGCCGAACAGATTGCGTCATCGCGAGAGGCAGTTATTTCCTTTTTATAGGTCACTTTCGGTACACTTTGGAAACCAGCGTATGAAAAGTTAGGAGTAGTCTTTTGCAGTTGCGCAGTCATAATCTGTTGGCCTGCTACAGTTGAAAGGTCGACTATGAATGTCACCACCAAGATTTTAACATATATTCGGGGGAGGGCAGTTATTACCACGACACACACACAAATATGTGAAAAATGTCAAGAGGTTTGTTAAAGATAATACGCAATCAAGAGGACAATAGAACAATCAGGTACTACCAGACAAGAAAAGAATGTTGTCAAATCAGCGCACGACATAAGGTCGTTAACATCAGATCAAGTATCGGTCACCACAGCCATGACATGTTCAACAAGATAATGTTATGATGAATGTGCTTGTAAAAATGACATTGGGATTAATGAAATTGTGATGAATCTGCTTGTAAAAATGAAATTGTGATGAATGTGCTTGTGAAAATGACATTGGGATTAATGAAATTGTGATGAATCTGCTTGTAAAAATGAAATTGTGATGAATGTGCTTGTGAAAATGACATTTTGATGAATGTTCTTGTGAGAATGACGCACTAGCTTTTGAACATTGCCTAAATATGTGTCCAGCGTCAAATGTGTCAGAGAAAATTGAGGTGACTGTCACATGGACACTTCAGTATACGTTCTTTGTTTGTCCAGTTCGAGACGAGGCATTCACCAATGCCATTTCACCGATGTCGTTTCACCAACACCCGTTTTCCCGACTGGTCCGTTTCGACGACGGCCAATTCGCTGACAACACGGGGGCTCGAGCAACACGGTGTTTAGGTTTAGCAGGTTACAGTTGTTTTCTGAACGATCCAGATGGGCAACTTATTACACCTGAAGTTGAATCCCGTAAAAAAAATTTTCGCGACATGCTCTGTTCCTCTCAAGCATTTAGCTAGAAAGGTACCACCACTCGACAAGTATCCCCACTCGACAAGCATCACCACTCGACAAGCATTACCACGGGACAAGCATCACCACTCGACAAGCATCACCACTCGACAAGTATCACCACTCGTCAAGTATCACCACTCGACAAGCATCACCACTCGACAAGTATCACCACTCGACAAGCATCACCACTCGACAAGTATCACCACGCTACAAGCATCACTACGCTACAAGCATCACCATGCTACAAGTATCACCACGCTACAAGTATCATTAAATACAGAGATAAACAATGTTGGAGATCTATTTCAGCCAATATTCGTGCTACTGATGGTCAATCAGAGGCGTTAACAACGTACCATTAAAAAATCATGATCAAAACAATGAGAGAACCAACACGAACACAAGATGACTACAAAATTATTATTAGACTAGAACAAGTTGTCAATCTGTGTCTTACAACAGGACACAACTGGCTCCGCAGCCAGGTGTATACACAGTTCAAGATTCGCAGCATGGTCATGTGTACGTGTGGTAGGCACCTCAGACAGTAGATCATGTTCTTCAAGAATGACCAGAATATGACATGAGGAGGAAAATTCACTGGCCCAGAGAAACAAAGTTGGAAGAAAATCTCTACGGATCTATGTACGAGTTACATAACACAGTCAAGTTTGTAAAATAGACAAAACTCCAAATATAAGCACGTTCCAAACGAACGAAAGAACGGGGAAAAGCCAATAGTCGTTGCGGAGACGAAATATCATCTGATGATTAAGTTACTATTGCTGTCAACTATTGGGTGACTAACACTATTAAATAAATGAAATTTACTATCCCGTATGTAACGATATTTTGTCTCACTTTGAATCAGTGCTGCCAACTCCGTTCAACATAAAAGCACTAGAAATACCTCTAAAAAGCGCCAGAAAGTACTAAAAACAATTTTGAAAAAATAAAAAAATAAAAACAATTATTTTCCTTAAAATAATACAAGATAACACATTATAATTTAGCAATATCAGTTAATCTGATAAATATTATTATTCCAGATTGCATAATCACAGTCAAACAAATTATTTTTTTTTCATTTTATGTCTTTTTCCTGTGCATTTAGTGTTGTCAACTTGTTTTTGACAAAAGGTAGCATGTAGCATTTTAGGAGCTCCTCCTGTAGCTGCTCCTACTATAGCTAGTGGCTACCCCTGCTGTAGTATGTTACACAGCTAGTTGAAGAGAATGGCACACACATCTAACAAGGATCAGATGAGAAATTTCAGACTTTAATTTTGTGTACACTCCATTGTTTACACCTGTCATGACAGATGCATTATCAGTGCCTAGTGCAACTAGTATTTGCAACTCAAGTCTATTATTCTTCAAACATTCGTTTAGAACATCGCATATTGCTTCAGAGCTACAGTCACACAGTTCTACTAAGTCTAAACAAAAATAACATTAAAATGTTTTCTTTTCACGGAAAAATATCTTATTGCTGTACCAAGCAGCTTAGTGGCAGTAATATCATTGTATTCATCAATTAATAAGCTGAATTTGCTATTTCCAATATCAGATATCAAGTCTTTTTGGAAATATGTTGCGAGCACATTTGAAATAACTGCATTATACTTTGATCTCCTAAGCTTTAGGTTCTTGGATCCTTTACTGTCACCAAACTGTCCCCAAAAATGTACGTGAACATTACAGAATTCACTTAAAATGATTGACTACTCTTAGGGAACAATGTCCAGCTACGAACAAAGATATGCCTGCTTCTGTTGCTTTAACGTCATTGCTGATAGTGTTAAATGAAAGTTGTGTTTGTTCATGGAATGGCTGTTTAGCTTTCTTGTGTTTCGTTGTCTCAGCGTGTCTCTCAATATCGTTTACCCTCGCGGCTATTGTACACTTACATTATGTATAATAACCATTCGTGCCATCTCTTTCAACTCTAATTAACCATTTTTTAAATCTCGAATCATTTAGCCACTGTGCCCTGAACCCTGAACTGTTGTGGGTAGTTCTTATTCATTATGATACACAAATGTAAATTAAATAGTAATTTAGTCACAGCAAAGATCTTGGAATAATTGTGAATATGCAAATGAACAATGGCAATTTTAAATTTTGGCACTATTTACCACTTATTACGAGTTCGACGTTTTAGTGTTCACAAAAATGTTTAAAAATAAACCAGTTTTTGAAGAAAGCGAAACAAATTATTTTAAGAGTTCAAAAAGCACTACGTAATGACAAAATGCACTAAAACGCACCAAGAAATTTTTTTAACGCACTAAAATAGTGCGGCAGCGCTATTTAAAAGATTTTGGCACCAGATGATATGAAAAAGCCCCATATCTGGTATGAAAAGCACCAAAATGGCAACCCTGCTTTGAGTTAAGATTAGATATCCAGGACAATAGATCACTAAATTGAACCATACCTACGTGCACACATCCTGATCTATGTATCCCGTTTCATGTATATGTAAGGTATTTCTTAGAAATTTTGCGGGTGACGTTTTTAATCTGAAGAAACGATTTTGTACTATTTATCTTCGCTCGCATATTTTCCGGGACACATATGGTAATAAATAATAGCGGTACTATGACCTTCAAAGCATGTTGTAAGAGTTGACAAATGAGGTTTGGAGATGGAGTTGGCTGCACAATCCCATATGTCAAAGTGACCGAAAAAACATGCTTAAATATAGGCCTATTGTGTCGGGCGGAAATTCGCAAACATCGCAGTTCAACTGTAAACATTGACGCAACGTATTCTGTTATCCATACTACATCATGTTTACCAGCAGAATTGTAAGAATAAATATAAAATAAGAATGTTTATTTTAGAATGCTTAGATGTTGGCTTTGACTACTTCAATACGTTAAAAATTACAGCCAAAAGGGAAAAATCCCTTAAAACAAGAATAAAACATAAATGATTAATAACACCAACCAAAAGTATTGTAAGATATACAATGTTCTGGAGCTCACGTGGAAAGAGAAAACGAGAAAACAAATAAATACCTGCAGGAATGCATGAGATACAGATAAACAGAGGATTCGTATGGCATGGAAAGAGCTGGAAACAATAGTTAAACATGATGTTCGTTCATCGGTAATAATAACCATTTGGTTTTATCCACTTCATGAAATTCATTTACAGATATGACCATGACTATAAGTTTATATGTGACTGAAAAACAATATAGGTCCTTGGACAGTTTGGGCATGGGATTATCACTTTATATCACTAACTCTTCTTCTGTCTACCTTGAAAGCGCATGACCTTCTCTATCTCACCATATAGGAGTATTTTTGGTAGACGGTCCTCGCTTAGTATTCCTTTCACATGGGTCTGAATGTATATTGGCATTCCATGGCTTTCACTCCACGGGGTTTGCTCTGGTACAGACCTTAAGGGGCTGTCAACTTCAGATGTGTTTTGTGCGTGGCATCCTGATTATCTGTGCGCCTTTTGGCTGGATGCCTACGTCTTCAGCACTCTGCTTACTAGGGCAGGACTATGGTCCTGCTCGAGTGGGACTGCCCGACCAGTCTTAGTTTCCAGCCCCTGATGGCTGAACTAAGCCCCATCACCTCTGCACGGTGCTGGTCTCGATGGAGTGGTAGACGGTGATTTGGCATACGTTCTACATGACCAACCCAAGGAGTTTGTGTAAGTGTCGGAGTAGTAACAATACTAGGGAAACTAGGAACAATGATATCCGAAGTCTTATCTTGTCATTAATTTAAAGATAGAATAAGATGGAAGATATTTGTTCAGGATATACGCTTCATTTGTAATCGTAAAGTGTATAAATAGATATATCTTAGACGTCTAAGATTTTTATGTAACATTCTCTCGTGCAATTAAAATTTCCTCCATTGACTGATATTCCCATCATTGCATTAGGATATGTGCTTTATAACTGACAAGAGAAGCCTCTTATTCTAAATCAGTGTTGGGCAACTTTGATGGCTTCTATGGCCGGTTGTGACTTTTCACTACGTCCGGGCCCAAAGACCATATTTATAGTCCATTTTGCAACATTGGCAGCATATAAAACAAATGTAGATGTCATTAGAGATGCTGGAATCAGAAAACACATGATATCAAATATTTGAACCACAGATTCAAGATTTATAAGGCATATGATAAGAGCAAAACTTCAACATTTAGTACCATACGGAAGATCAATGGCATATCAGATAGGACAAGAAAAAAGATGGGCGAAATTGGGACGGGATAATGAAGTTTTGCTATTTACTGAAAACACACATAACAAACAGACGTTTCGACCAAAATGCCATTAACAATAACACTTTCACAACAAAATACGACGTGTAAGAACGGCACTATTGACTTTCAGATTCACATGGAAGAGCTAAATAGAAAAATAACCCGGATGATTAAAATCTGGGCCATTTTGGTGATATTCTGTTGTTCCGTTACTTTTCTGTCTATTTTGTCTATTTTCTGTTCGCGTTATTTCGTCTCTGACCATCTAGTATTTATTCTTCTGTGTTATATCTATATTACGATCTGTCACAGGAACGCCAATAGAGTCGTTCTTACTCGTCGCATTTTGTTGCTAATGTTTTCTTGATAAAGAAATTTTGGTCAAAACGTCGATTTTTGTGTGTCTTTATGTGTATTTCTGGTGATTAGCAAAGCTTCATTGCCCTGTTCCAAGTGTCTCCCGTTGGATTTCAATTTTTCTGCAGTTCGTATATATTTTTTTTAAAGAGATAAGCCAACCGCTGGGTTGTCATATTGGCACCGAAGAATGTCACCAACTGAACATTGGTAGCATATTCAGGACGTGCTTATCAACCGAGCACTTTTCGGCTGTAGTGAATTTTTTTTCAGAGTGCCAGACCTTTCTCAAAAAATCTTTTTCAGAACAGAAAGAAGACAATTCCACCACAACAGATGTCAGCCAAATTTACCTTGCAAGAACTAGAAGTTCAAATCAAAACACTAAAAGAAAAAAAATCAACTGGACCTGATTATCACAAACTAAGTCCTAAAACATCTTGGCCCTTTTGGCAAAAAACTATCTCTTCAACATATTAAATCAACGTTGGGATAGTAACTATATACGCTCAATCTTGATAAACGCACTTATACAGCCAATACTGAAACCAGGAGAAAAAAACGAAAAGATCCAGAAAATTACAAATCCATCAGCTACGTAGGAAGACTAATGAAAATATTAATTAACAGAAGACTAATATCGTTTCTGGAAATTAACTCAATATTGACTCCAACTCATTCAGGATACAAACAAAATAGAAGCACAGAAGTCAACTAATTCACATCACACAAGAAATAGAGAATGTCTTTCAGAAGAAGCAAAAACTAACAGCAATGTTCCTCGATGTATTAAACACCTTCGATACAGTGTGGGTCTAATACTAAAAATCCTTCAAGCAGGGGTCACTCACAACATGTTCTCTTGGATCAGGACTTTATTACATCTCAGAACAGCAAAGGTACAATCAGACACCCATCTTTACAGAACATTCAAATTAAGAGACGGAGTTCCCCCAAGGAAGCGTAATTGCACCAACCTTCTTCGTAATCTACATAAACGACATTACTTGGTGCTACCATTGCACCATCTTGAACAACCTACACACAAAAGATGTTGCAGTTTGGTCTTCCACAGACTTCATCTCAACAGCTACCTATCTACTACAACAGACAGGCAAGAAAGTAGACAATTGGACGAAAACTCGGGTTTAACAATAAATCACTCAAAAGCTATGGCAACTATATTTTCTCTCTCACCGCGCAAAAGAAAACATTCGTATAAAAAGAAATAACCAACATAGTGCCCCTATCTGATTCATCAACATTCCTCGGAGTTACATTCAACACTTAAACTCACACTGCAACCAAACATCGGAAAAATACAAACTAAAGTCTCTCAAACACTTGCAGTAATGAAAAAAAACTAGCAGGTACGTCCTGGGACGCGAACATGAAAATACTAAAACACTTATATACAGGAGCAATCAGAACAACTATGGAATACGTCTTTAGCTGCTGGACTTGGCAGTTACAACTAACACAGAAAAACTAGACAGAATTTACAACATGGACTTCTAATAATACTTGGAGCATTATAAAAGTCGCCCCATCACAGAAATGACCAACATTACACAACTAGATATACGAAGAAAATACGAAATTATCTTACAATATGAAAAAACAAGAATGCTTAAAGACACACTCTAAACACATCATGTTCAATAAACAGTTAATAACAGGTTTCTAAGGAAAACTCTAAAACACATAGCACGAAAATCAAGTATGTAATATGCTGAATCATTAGAACATGATATTAACATGTGCGAGACAACTGCCATACCCATAGCTGTTCAAATACTCAACAACTGACATGCTCACAGATGTTTACATATTTAACAATGCCAAGTTCACAGCTGTTCAAATACTCAACAACTGCCATGCCCACGGCTGTTCAAATACTCAACAACTCCCATGCTCACAGTTGTTTAAATATTTAACAATGCCATGTTCACAGCTGTTCAAATACTCGACTGCTGCCATGCCCACAGCTGTTTACCTACTCTTCAACTACTATACCCACAGCTGTTAAAAAACTGAACAACTTAGAGTTCATAACCAAAACAAATTGCAATTTTCAGTGATTTAAAAATTATTCTTACAAGCTATCCACAATACCAAACAAGACAAACTAATTCACAACATCAGACAAAATCAGTTTTACAAGCCATCTAAAAATACGGAACAACACAAACTCATTTTCAACATCAGACAAAATCAGTCAAACCGATACTCACATAAAAGACGAGATCGATCAACTTTTTAAGGAACGAACATACTATCAGACTTATATTGTATATATATTGTATGGTACAAAATTACAAATAATAGTATACAAGAAAGTTTCAACGTTTCAACCTTAAGGTCTATTTTCAAGAAAAAACAAGACAAAAGTAAATAGTAAAAAACAGTACAAAATAATGACACTATCACAAAACGTATTAGACGGCAGACATTTAACAGTAGTGACATCAAAGGTAACAATGACGTACTGGTAAGTATACATATATATACTTGTATTCTTATAGAGATATGCATTTAAAAATATGGGGAATAAGAACAAAATAAAAGAACTATGCCTGAAAACATCCCCCCCCCCCCATTTCCATAAAAATGTGTTCGCAAAAACAGTACGACAGATCTACATTATTTCTTTCAGTCTTAGGGAGATGTTTCGAATTCAAATGTAATTAGTAGTTAAAATAATATTGTTGATGTCAACTTTTGTCAGACTACCCCCTTTTCAACAAATGCCACATGTTTTTAGACCCACTTCCTCTGCCATATTTTTGACGTAATTTATAGCCCCGTTTTCGCATGTCAAACATTGACGCTGACTAAAGACAAAAGAAGACTCACTTGTGAAATGAAGTGTATAAAAATGTAGTTGATAAAAACATACAACTAGCGATTATCTATGTCAAAGATATGGAAGATTTGAAACAATGGCAAAATATAGACGTGAAGAGAGAATATGATGTGTTTCCGTCTTAATCTGTAGATTAGAAGTCGTGAACCACGAGCATCTAGAAATACTTACAAGTCTTCTTCTTCTTCGGCGTTCCTTCTCAAACTCCCGCTGGATTTCTCTTGTAACAGGACCATGGTCCTACAAAATTTCCAGTTTAATGTAGTCCAGAGAATAGAAATGCGTCGTGTTGCCTTTTGTTTGCGCCAATGGCCCAACACATCCCTCTTCGGTGGACTAACAAGTCTAACTACGAATTCATAGTAAGGGTTGGCTGTCAATAAATATAGTCGTATTTCCTTGAGATTGTTTACATTCCCTTCATACTTGTATCTTTGCCTACCTCTTGCACATCTCACCTCTACCCTACTCTCAAGTAAGGCATTCAACAACGTGTCATACCTTTTTATATGTAAAAAAATATTTTATTTTTATTCGTTTAGTAGTTATTTTTTTCATACATATTGTTTCCATAACCTCTTTGATTTCTTCCCTTTCAATGAAATAATCCCCATTCTTACAATCCACATCTTAGAGGCACCAATTATCATCTAACTGTGTGTTCCTTATTCTTGTTTTTGAGCCATACAATAGTGTAGAGTAAGTAAAGCTTAATCCGAAAGCTGAAGTCTCCTGGGTATGAAAGAAAGTTCGGAGAAACCTTCCCATTTCACATAGGAAGTAAGAGCTACTCACTCGTAATTCACTCGCAATACATAGAGTTCTCAAAGAAAGAAAAAGTAGTGCCTGGTTTGAGTGCTTAGAGGGTACATAACAAGTAAAATATTTAGTATTCAAAACTACCAGAGTTAATGAACTTGTCTTCCATACATTGAATGCTCCGAAGCTGTCAGGGGCGGTCCATAAACTACGTCAAGTTTTTACTAATTCTTGACACTCTCCCCCCCCCCTTGTCAAGAATTCGAGGACCTCTAGCTTAAACATGTCAAAAATAAATTTTTTCTCGCTCCTAAACTTAAAAATGCTGTTAGTAGAAAATGTATGAAAACACTGCATGATATTTTCAAATTTTTGATAAAACATTTCAAATTCAAACAATTGTATTAGTTTATTAAAAAACAATATCATTCACGTCAACTTTTTTCAAACACCTCTTTCCCCTTGTCAATAAATGTTAAACATTTTCAAAGCCCCTCACCGCTTTTTGTTGACATAGTTTATAAACAGTCACACACACAGAACGAATTTAACTGCAATACATAACTTTCCGACGAACAACGAAGCTCTTTTACTATTTTAGCAATGATTGATAGTTGTTACAAATTTATGTTTATACTCAAATGATCCCATCTCTTAGAAGACGAAAGGATGTTGAGAAGATAGATACCTTGCATATTAGAAGACATAATTTATGTCTTTGAAATGTGGATAGATAGAAGAAAAGATTGAAAATCATGGAAAGAGAACGAAATAAATAAAGAATTATTAGGGTCTAAAGGAAATAAAGTTCAAGCAAATAAAATATTTTTGACATATAAACCTTAGGGGGAGAAAGAGGGGAGGGGGCACATATCAAAAGACATGATACCTTGCCGTTTGCGACTTCTGGACGACGTTACTTGAGGGGAGGCGAGTAAGAGGTAAGCAGACAAACCATCATGAGATGGACAGATTATAGTCTAGCAGAGTGCACCACAAAGACAAGGGACGGGGAGGTTTGTTACAACAAATCTTCGTTGCACAGACAGCACTTAATGAAGATTGTAGGAAACAATAAACAAGACGTTTCGACTATGATACTTTCGGTATTTTTACTCCGTTATTATTTATGGTAATATTGCATTTGTCATGTCCTATTTGTTACATAAGTCCCTATTTGATAAAATTGTTGGTTCTGAGTTTTTTCAGCACATTGAAAAGTCTCGGACAAAACAATAACTGTCCACAAATGCCAAGATGCCAGAGGACATTTTGGTATGTCGCCTCCATAGCTCAGTGGTTAGAGCACTGGTCTTGTAAACCAGGGGTCGGGAGTTCGATCCTCCTTGGGGGCTTTATTTTATTTTAATATGTTATTTTTACAATCCTATAGCATAATTAAATACAATTATTCTCACATGCGATTTAAATGTATTTTTAATGTCATTCTAGAATTTACATATAAAAACATATACTGCGTATGTAAAATGAAATACATATTGTTTTCCTGATTTACAGCTAACAGTCGATAAACATAAGAAGAGGCAGTAGAGATGTGGTTCTATAGAAAAATGCTGAGATTACCATGGACTGCCAGGAAAACTAATGTGGAGGTGTTGAGAATCAAATGCGAAACGGAGCTTAATCAATAATATTAAAAAATCTTCATTTTTTGGCCACGTTTGGAGGTTTGAATAATATAGCCACAGGTAAGATTGAAGGCAACAGAGACAGAGGGCGACAACGTAAGAAGATATTAGACAGTTTAACAACCTGACACGACAGGGAAACAACAACGATCTTGATACATAATACTAGAAATAAATAGCTGTGGAGAGCCATGATCGCTTACCAAACAAAAAATACATAATATAATAATAATAAGTAATTAATAAATGGGGGGGGGGAAGCAAGTAAAATGGGAAACAATAATAAGTAGACATCGAAAACAATCTTAAGTATTGGATGTTAGCTTTGTTTTGTTGCATATTTGTTATTGTTTCCCATTTTCGCTTAATATATGTGTATCATTTCATATCATACTTCACCACTCTGTGTTTCTTGTTTGTTGTGCGTTTCTTGATAAAGGTCCCAGTAGTACCGTAATATGAAAAATGTTCTTGCTCATTTTTTTAATTATTTCTTTTTTATTTCATAGTTAGACCACATAGTACCAGCTGTACCTCAACACAACTTTGTATTTGATAGTTAGATCATATAGTAACATGGTTACATTAACTTTGTATGTGATAATTAGATCATATAGTAACATGGTTACATCAACTTAGTATTTGGTAGTTAGATCATATAGTAACATGGTTACATCAACTTAGTATTTGGTAGTTAGATCATATAGTAACATGGTTACGTCAACTTAGTATGTGATAGTTGGATCATAAGTAAAAGTAAAGTAACCCATAGCATTTATTAATGCCGTAGGGGTGTGAGATGTTAGCGATCTCACATTTCACAGGCTCTGCAAATGAGGGCGGTAGCCATCTCCTCTCCCTCGCAGTCTTTACTTCCCGGATTAATCCGGTACCCATTTAAGGCTGGGTCGACCTGGGAGCCGTTGCGATCTGAAAACATTTCCGCCTCAACTGGGGAATGAACCCAGGAAGTTGGATCATATAGTAACATGGTTACATCAACTTAGTATGTGATAGTTGGATCATATAGTAACATGGTTACATCAACTTAGTATTTGATAGTTAGATCATATAGTAACATGGTTACATCAACTTAGTATGTGATAGTTAGATCATATAGTAACATGGTTACATCAACTTAGTATTTGGTAGTTAGATCATATAGTAACATGGTTACGTCAACTTAGTATGTGATAGTTGGATCATATAGTAACATGGTTACATCAACTTAGTATGTGATAGTTGGATCATATAGTAACATGGTTACATCAACTTAGTATGTGATAGTTGGATCATATAGTAACATGGTTACATCAACTTAGTATGTGATAGTTAGATCGAATAGTAACATCGTTACATCAACTTAGTTGGATCATATAGTAACATGGTTACATCAACTTAGTATGTGATAGTTGGATCATATAGTAACATGGTTACATCAACTTAGTATGTGATAGTTGGATCATATAGTAACATGGTTACATCAACTTAGTATGTGATAGTTGGATCATATAGTAACATGGTTACATCAACTTAGTATGTGATAGTTGGATCATATAGTAACATGGTTACATCAACTTAGTATGTGATAGTTGGATCATATAGTAACATGGTTACATCAACTTAGTATGTGATAGTTGGATCATATAGTAACATGGTTACATCAACTTAGTATGTGATAGTTGGATCATATAGTAACATGGTTACATCAACTTAGTATGTGATAGTTGGATCATATAGTAACATGGTTACATCAACTTAGTATGTGATAGTTGGATCATATAGTAACATGGTTACATCAACTTAGTATGTGATAGTTGGATCATATAGTAACATGGTTGCATCAACTTAGTATTTGATAGTTAGATCGAATAGTAACATCGTTACATCAACTTAGTATGTGATAGTTGGATCATATAGTAACATGGTTACATCAACTTAGTATTTGATAGTTGGATCATATAGTAACATGGTTACATCAACTTTGTATTTGGTAGTTAGATCATATAGTAACATGGTTACATCAACTTAGTATTTGGTAGTTGGATCATATAGTAATATGGTTACATCAACTTTGTATTTGGTAGTTAGATCATATAGTAACATGGTTATATCAATTTAGTATGCAATAGTTGGATCATATAGTAACATGGTTATATCAATTTAGTATGCAATAGATGGATCATATAGTAACATGGTTACATCAACTTAGTATGTGATAGTTGGATCATATAGTAACATGGTTACATCAACTTAGTATGTGATAGTTGGATCATATAGTAACATGGTTACATCAACTTAGTATGTGATAGTTGGATCATATAGTAACATGGTTACATCAACTTAGTATGTGATAGTTGGATCATATAGTAACATGGTTGCATCAACTTAGTATTTGACAGTTAGATCATATTATAACATGGTTAAATCAACTTAGTATTTGGTAGTTAGATCATATTGTAACATCGTTACATTAACCTAGTCTTTGATAGTTAGATCGAATAGTAACATCGTTACATCAACTTAGTATGTGATAGTTGGATCATATAGTAACAAGGTTACATCAACTTAGTATTTGGTATCCGGTCCCGGGCAAGTGGTATAATCAGAATATTGTTGACATGAGCTTGCGATCCGCCATTTTGACTGTATACAGACCTTGTCACAGTTGTATTATTGACAAATCTCGTCTTGTGCTTGTCGATGATCGCCTTCCTCATTAAACTCTTTAGTTCAAGCACAACGTCGGCCTGTTGGAACAACATGGTAACTGTTATCGAAGGTTACGACTACGGGATCCTCAGGAAAATCTCAGACATCATACTGCGTAACAAACACGTGCTAGAGGACAGGAAAAAACTGCTGAATGCTTCATAGACTCCTCCCACACAAGCACCGAGTGTTGTAGATAATTCCATAGGACTCATTAGTCACAGTCGAACACACCGCATCCATCATCATCTCAGTTGAGCTGAATGGTCATCGTCCACTACAACAGTTAGAAGTTTCAGTTCCGTATTGTTGGATTTAAGTTGCAACAGCTGGTATTCTGCTCCATCTGCTTTTCTGAGCCAGTTGTTGTTTGTTGTTGTTTGTTTTAGAACCCAAGGTATTGGGAGCTATTAGCGCTTACTTCCAATGTACAGTGGGGTGGATTTTCTGAGCTTTCTTTCATACCCAGGAGACTTCAGCTGCTGGCTTATTGCAATGTCTATTGAAGGAGCCTTCTACTCAGAGGGGGTCTATAATTGTATAGATGACATGCTACAAAGCTTCCACATGAGAGCCTCAATATAACGGCTTGTCATCTACTAAGGTTTTCTGTTGCATGGGTGATTTGTTCGAGTGGGCCATTGATGAGACCCACAGACGCAGCCGCATGCGTGGGCCAGTTGTATAAATTGGGGAGTTTTTTATCATGCATGAGGGTAGATATATAGGTTCTTCGATAAGGTTTTCTCCTAAGAAAGGCTGTTTTGTTGCGTGTGTTCTCTCAATGAACTCCTCCACATAAAATTGCATCGTTTGTGTTGGCATGCTAACAATTAGATTGTTCATAGAGAACCACGTTCAATCACTTAATCAAGAGACATGCCGAGTGGAGTAGGCGATCATGCTTTTGCACAACTCTCTGTCTCTTGTATTGTTAATAAGTAAAGTTGATGACCTTTTTTGCCACAGTGTCAACACATCCAGAAATTTCTCTCTCTCTCTCTCTCTCTTCCTGTCTCTTCTCTTATTTATCTTTCCGGTGGTTACTAAATGTTCAAGTTTTACGTTTCTCATTACATGCCCTAAAAATCTTGATTGTCTGCTTCTAATTTTCGCTATAATTTGTCGCTTTACTCCATTATTTCTGAGGACTTCTACATTAGTTTTCTTGGCCGCCTATGGAATTCTCATCATTCTTCTCAAAAATCGCATCTGAGGTTGCCTCTAGCTTATCTTGAGCACTTTCGTCTACTGTGCATGCTTCGCTTCCCTAAAGAAGGATTGACTCAACACAACATCCAAGCACTCGAAATGTGTATGCATTGATATTACTCCATTACATATAATATTTCTCATTTTTTAAATGATGATTTCGCCTGTGTTGATTTAATGTTGCACGTTACAGATGTACTAATTTGGCAGTTCCAGCTTCTTCACTCCGCCTGCCTTGTTTAGACCTATTTGTTTAGACTGTTTGTCCAGTTCTGTCTGAGATTTTCCAGCCACCTGCTCCCGATCTATATCCTGACAGTAAATGAAAATGTCGACTCTGCGGTATATTCTTCTCCTTCTTCGTGCAGCCAATAGAGGAGTACAAGGAACTTTGATTCTAGTGTTAATTGTATGTACCAGTATGTTTGTCTCAGCATCTGATATTCAGGGCATTCTTGGAGTACGTACATATGTTATTTAGTTTGCTTTGCCTGGCCACATGGATGTATTGTCAATCCTGAAATATGTGTAGACCTACATATAACTACGAAGTCAGTTGTATTCTGAGGCTTAGAATTTTAGTCCTGGTATATGATCAAGTACTTCTTCCCAGAATTTGATCACCTGTGATTTCATATATTTATGCATTAAAAAAAAAGCGAGGGAGACAAGCGGAAACCTGTTAATTAATGCAGCAACATTATAGAAGATATTGTTTTGTAAATGAAAAATGTTATCGTGTTAAACAAACGATGTTGTCAATAAATGTTTTATAATAATATGATTTTGATATATAAAAACACACATTTGTGTGCCAACTTAGCACGAAAGTGCCCCACCATTCTCTGGAAAAGTGATCCAATTCACAAAAAGAGGACTGATTTGCAATTCGAATAGTTGATTCTGTCTTAAGTTGAAGAGCTGTGATATACTTCGACTTGAAGGGGGTTTAATTCCCTCTACTTAACATAAACGCTCGTATGACAACCGGGGCCTGTACTTCTAGTTGAGGGTGCAAAGAAAAGGACCAATGTCTTCTTTCCAGACATTTCGTAGGAGGCGACTAGGGAAAGTTGGGAGATGGCTGACAACCTGTCATCTGTAATAACAATTATTGTCATTGCATGTATTGCCTCGAATTCTTACTTTTCCCTTCTGCCAAATAATCCCAATGCGTGACGGAGAGATGCAGGACAACGACGATTGCGCATTTGTACATTTGTGACAGACTCCTCGGTGGCAGGAAATACTTGGTACGCAATCACTGCAGATGAGTCAGCAAAACTGACGGAAGAATGATGAACTAATTGTTCCAGGGGTATGTGCTGCACTCCTGGCAGGAAGTGTCGACCCTGGGATACTACAGAACTTGATTACCCCCGTACGGAGAGTAAAACATGCGTTCTTGAACCCCTCCCCCCACCCACCAAACAGAACATAGCTTTTGAGACATCAAACCTTACGTATGCGAACCTTGTTTACTTAATTGAGGATCTAGTTATTTTTTCAGAAGGCTAAGGGCTGTTAAGAGTTACCCGTTCATAGCTAAAGGGATTGTTTCATCATCATTAATGAACAAGAGCTAAGTGTTCTAAAGCGATAAAGATAGAAGGTAGTACTGCTAGTAGAACATAATTGAAAATATGGTAGGACATCAAGTAGGACTCCATGTAAACATCCGTCAGTGATAGTGTGTTAGTCGTCATCAAGTAGGACTCCATTACCTGTCTTCCACGTGAGTATTATTTTAAAGACAAAAAGTAGATTTAGAAGACAGCAATGATCTCATTTTTTTCGCAAAGAAAACAATAGTATGACTTACTGAACAGCTCAATTATCCACAACATTACATGGATATATTCTCTTGGTCATGCTGGGATCAGAGGAAACGAGAGAGCCGACTTATTGACAGGCAAAGCGTTGATAGACGGCACATTGCTGAGAAGAGATTAAACAGACTTGATCAAGGCAGTAATAAATCAATTTTAAGATGAAGATGATGTCAATGAGGCTGAGAACGTACACATAAAGAGAATGTTAGAAATGGGAATATCTAGAGGTGAGGGAAGGAAAAGTAAATTTTGTTGGAAAGTCTCGAAGATCATACAATCAACACTTGACCGGGACTCTGAGTCTACATACACTGAGATGGCTGCTGGAACGGAGGGCGGAGCACTTATGGGAATGCCCCGCTTGCTGTTGAACCAGTTTCTAATCAAGAATCAAGCTACATGTTCACAGCTAAAGGGATTGTTTCATCCTCATTACTCAACATACAACAAAGTAATACATGTTCAATCAAGTGCCATGCCGAATGGCGTAGGTGTTTCTCCACGATTCTCTGTCGAATATATGTTGCTTATAATTTAAGTTTTTTTATTATGTTCATTACTTTTCAAATATAAACGCTCACTGAAGACGGACGTGTTGGACCATTGACGCAAATAAAACTGCGACGCACGGCTTTACAAGTATCTTAATTAAATCCTGCTGGAAAACTAGGACCATTGCCCTGTTACAAGAGATCCAGGGGGAATTTGAGAATGAACACTGAAGAAGAATCAAAACGAAAGACTAATCATTTCTGAGAAACGTGTGCTTTATAGTTCCGCTAGTGTTGGTACTTTCCATATGTTCAAATTTCCTCTTACATCAGCGGCGCAATGTAGCAGCGCAGTGCGCGCATCTCATAAATTATGCAAAACATTCTGGACGCGTCACGTTCGGGGCACCTAAAAACATAAAGTGGAAATTACATGTAGTTGTGAATTAAAATGAATACAATTTACATACTCTTATCTGATGTAAATATTGCAATAACCATTTAAACTGCAATGTTACCTTTTGTTTTAATTTAAAAAGGGGAAAAAACTTACAACTTATTGCTTGAAATAAAAATAGCTTCATGCATTTAAACAATTATTTTCATTTACTAAATGGATTGTTGCTTTTAATGATCCCGCCCAAGCGACTGCTTATGCAAGATGGCGACAGTACTATTGGGCGAAATGTCGACTAGAAAAGTTATTGCTTACAGTTGGTGTAAGTGCTTTTCTGAACAGCCGACAAGTAGCTCATAAAGTGCAGTAATTGTCGATGTTTGTAGTCTTATAATTAAAAGTTGCCTAGCAAAGGCCTATATCAAATGATAAATTTACAAACAGGCGGTAGCCAATGTACAACCCAGGTTACTTGAGGTTACTATCAAAATTCATACTAACATTATATAAACTTTTGGAGTATCACCCCACAAGTGTCTGTCTTTTATCTTATTCTATTGTATTGTTGTAAAGTGTGTATCTGTTGCTGTTGTCATGTATGTTTGTACTTGACTACTAAAGTTAATCTACGGTGGGATTTGATTTGATTTAGTATCCCAACCATTCTAGTTCCATTATTTACATTTTCTGGTTTAAATTTCATTTTCACATTTGGACAATACTCAAGTCAAATACCACGAAAAATGAATAGGTAATAACAAAATTCAGTATGAAACCGTCACAAAGATGCATTAATTTGTTAGACCAACTCCACTTGAATGCAGCATGTTTAAATCTCTGGCCATATAATATATGAATTATATGCAATATCTAGACAGTAAATTATATTACTAAAAATTATAGATATGAATTAATAGCTAAACTTTAGTTTAGTAAAAGTGATATTGTTAGCCTACATTAGCTACAATTAGTCTGTTTGAGTGAAGAAAGTTATGTTATATAATAGACACTATACTAGATTCAACTATTGTTATTAATTATACTGTCATATATCAACTTTAAATATCTAGGATCCTCAGTCAACAATAAATTATTCTTGGATCAAGAAATAAACATCAGGACTGGTAAGACATCTACAGTATATTGGTGAAACAGGTAGACATTTGGCTGATAGATTTGCTGAACGTTTAAGAGATATCACGAATCATCGTGACTACCCAGTGGCCATTCATTTTAGTGGTCCTTCTCATCAAGGAAGCAATGACATTTCTGTTACGTTGCTATTCCTGTGACCGGCAACGTCAGTCTTTGGAGTATCGCCTCATTTGTCATATGGGAGTATTGCAACCCCACGGTATTAACATTAATCACCGTTTTGTTTAATTTACCCACTACTTATTGACAGCCTCTGACCCCTATTCTTATTATATTGTAAGGGCCTACTCCTAATTATTTGGTAGTCATATCCCTCTGTACTTTGAAATTGTTACTTTATGTGCACGCGCATCAGCTTTGTTTTTGTTAGATTTCAGTGTATTTGTAATTTTTCTTTGTTATTTCTGTTGTTTATATCATACTCCATTCTGTCAATTTTATTAATGTACCTTATTTTTGTGTAATCGAATCCTTTTTTTTTTTTTTAAATTACAGATTGGTACCCACACACACACATGTATGAATTTGTATATGCATATTATTTTACATGGTCTTGTGTATCCATGCAGTTGCTTTGGGTCTCGCATTTGCATGTATATATATGTGTGTTTATATATGTATATATATATATGTGTGTGTATATAAGTGTGTGTGTGTATAATATATATTATATATATATATATATGTTGTTGTGTGTGCAGGTACCTTTGTATGTGTCTATGTTTCAATGTGCACTGTGAAATCAGTATATACTTTTGTATATGTCTGGATGTTTGTATTTATATGTGCTTATATTTATAGTTATCTGTGTTTGTCCGGTAGAATGTGTGCATGTTTGGTTCGTGATTGTGTTTTGATGTGTATATTTTTGTTGTCTATTCTGTGCTGTCAAATGCTCTTCTTTGCACATTTCTGTGTTCCCTGTGTCTATTTGTGGCCCCCCCCCCCCCCCCTACGTGTATTGTCTTTCTCTGTCCTTTCGCCTTTTGTCTCCCGTTGGCCACTTGCCCCCCTCCCCGTTCTTGGCAGTGCTGTTTGGTGTCCCCTTTTCTTTTGTTCTGCATCTTTCATCTTTGGGAATTTCATAGTTTAGACATGTTGAACGCATCGATGTGCACTTGTGCATCTGGTGCAGCTTTTTGTTGATTTTCTGGTGGGAGAGATCCATTTTGTTTATATTCATTTTGGTCTTTTGTTCTTAACTGTTTTTGTTGTCTTTAAAGGTCCCAATTGGACAGACACTTTGACTGTTGTGTTTGTTCCTTTTATTTATTGTTATTTTCTATATTTTATTATTTTATATTGATATAGTAACCTATTTACTTTATTTGCATTTACCTTACAGCAATGAACAGACCAACAAAAAAGGTCTGGGGGAACAGAAAATTCACAATAAAAACTAAACTCCTGGTTTACCAGAATTCAGTCCTCAGCACCCTTCTTTATGGCAGTGAAACATGGGCAACGTATATGCATCAGGAGAGACACTTAAACATGTGGTGCCTACATATAATTCTTGGTATTAGTTGGCAGGACAAAGTCACTAACACTGATGTATTAGAAAGAACAGGCAATACCACAGTATTTTCTATGACTGCACAGACTCATATGACTAGGACTCACTAGGAGGATGGCAGAATACAGAAAAAGAATTACATCCTGGAAAAATATCTTAGGTCGATATCTAGGTGAACAAAGATGTGTGCAAATACAATATGCACAATACAGGCATTAATATGGAATCATGGAAACAAGATGATGTGCTGCACTTCTTAGAAGACAAACAGGAGCACACGATGGTACAAGCAGGCATGTGATAACTTGTATATACAGTGGAAGACGCTTTGTGGCTCAGATTGGTCTTGTGAGTTACATATATCATCGCCAGGGATCATAGATTATATTTCTTGTAACGCAACAATAATACTAACTGCACAGAATAGCTTTGAACAGACAGAATTGGAGCGTTCTTACCTCTGCGCTAACTTCAGCGCAAAAGGAAAATGAATAAATGAACAATAATACTATCATCTGAAGTGTCAGAAAGGTGCCTACTCTTATATATATCAAGTGAAAAAGAGGAACATCATTGCCACATCCTGATAATTTATTGTTCAGAATCGACCAGTGTAGCACAGCGACACTAACAAAGGTACTTGCATTGCTGAAATCTCAGAAAATTGTGGGAAAAATTATAGCAGTTTGTTAAAGACACTTAGGATCATCAAATATTATATAGATGAAAATAGGCAGAAGTGCCCTGTGCAATGACAAGACCAAAATAAATTAAATCATGCCTTACGTGTGTGGCAGAGAAGTTGGAGCATTGCTCTCACAATTGTGAAGTCTAGAGAGGGTAAATTTAGTTTAAAATAAACCATCCTGTACATGTTGGCGACAACAAAGGCATGCATTCGTTATCACAGAGCAACCAGGTTAGTAAAAAAATATCCGACCCATTATATTCTATGCCTCCAATGTCATGAAAAAAGTGGATGTGTTGGACCATTGGTGCAAATAAAATTGTGACACAACGCATATATATTCTCAGGACTACATCTTGCTTGAATCTAGTAGAAGCATTGTCCTGCTACTAGAGATTTAGTGGGAGTTCAAGAACAAATACTAACAATATCAAGTGGAGAAACTTTATTTACATACACCACATAGCAATATTCTACAATGGAATACCCCTATAAAGCTTCCATCCTTTTGTAACAATTTTCTATTTAATAACACTTCTCAAAATCCCCAATTACATTTATTCGTTATTGCCTGTAATGTCAAAAACTGCATGTTTCCAGTTAAGGAGCTGAAGGGAGGGATTTTATAGCTAGTGATAATGGCTGCATGCTCTTGCTGTCGCCACGTCATGTACAGGGTGTGTTTTTTAATTTACCCTCTGACAGAAAAACTCAGTCCTTACCGGGGATCGAACTCTAGACCTCACTAGTGTGATACCATATATGTAATGTATGTAGCGAATTCCTGAGTTCCACAACAGTGCATATTAGTATTTGGTCCTTCTCCACTTTGTTACTTTAATTTACTGCTGTCTGCCCCCTGTGCGGCAAATTTAATTTACTGCTGTCTGCGCACCATATGACAACAGTAATTTACTGCTGTCTGCCTCCCGTGTGACAACTAGGGTCAGGACTTGTCACCTGTAAAAAAATCATCGTCACATCCTGTCTCAATTTCTTATTTTTCACTTCTTTCACATAATCCCCATGAATGACAAAAAGATGGATGCCAGTGGATATTGCAGCTTTGTCCTTTTGTGGCAGACGCTTAGGTGATGGGGAATGCTAGATGTGCCTTCACTGTTGATGGGTCAAATAATCCAACAGAAAAATGATCAAATAGTTGGTCCAGAGGTGTGTAAAGTGCTCCTGGCAGGGCATGGTAATCCTTGGATACTGGCACACCGGAATGTCTCTCTTCAGGGACTAAACATGCATCCATAAACTACCCCATATACATCATTGCCTTTGAGACTTTATATGAGTCCAGGTGTCACTCAGTTATACAACTGAGAACCTCTGCTTTTGTCAGAAAGGCAATGGGCTGCCAAGCTACACCTACTCACAGCTAAAGGGTTTATTTCATCATCATCACTGTTGTCAGTTTTTCTTCCACAAGTTTTCATTGACAGATCATGACCGCATTTTTGGGACTGCATTGACATTGAACATTTATTTATAGCAGAATACCATTGTAACATATTGCTCTGCATCGACAAAATATGTATGTAATTACAGAAATTCGCTATATACAGAACAAACAATATAGTATAAATATAATTGTATATTTTAAAAAGTGTTGTTATATAGGGAAATATGTTATAAAAGAATGCGCTATAGTGAGATTCCATTGTATATACATTTAGAAATAAATTAATTGGGGATTTTGAAAAGTATTGTTAAATAGTGAATTTTGTTTTCAATATGTTGACTATAAAGTGATTCCATTTTATAAACAAGATTTATAAGATATATAGTACAACAAAGTTATGGGTTTATTAATATATTGATATCATTTTTATACAGATGTTTCCATTTCATCACTGTTATTCATTTGTTATATCTGTTATTCATTAATGATGTTACCCATCTCTCCTAACATCACTGCTGAACATCTCTTGCTGACATCTGTCACACCACCAATGAGTGTTATCATTTTTTTAATTCCTCTAATGCAAGCTTATTTTAAATGTCGTATAAATCTTTAAGTTATCAACAGCCTAGTTGATAGTGAGCTTGCTTGCTATCAACAGGTTCAGGTGATACAGCGTGCCAGGTTCAAAATGATGTCCGAACAAAAAAAACAAAAATCTGAGTTGTGATTTCTCGCTTGATGTGACCACTCCTCCAGTCGACTCAGCTGTAAATGAGTAACTGATGCATGAGTTAGGGTAGGTAAAGACAACAAGGATGGGAACCTAATAGTTGCTGCGGCTTAGTACATGAAGAGTTATCTTCATTCCCATGGCATATTGCTGCAATGGAACCTACCTATACCTTTAATACATCTTAAACATTGATACACAATTAGTTGCAAGCTTGCATGTATTTGGATGTCTGCATAGAAAACCTTGAACATATCTTCTACATACACATATACACCCCTCTGAGTAGAAGGCATCTTAAAGCATTGCATATTGCTGATCTGATAGCTTTTGGGGAGTCCTTGTTGATATGAAAGAAAACTCTGGAGAAACCCCCATTGCATAGCACATAGGAAGAAAGCTTCCATCTTCTGTAATTTCTGAGAAAAAAAATATTCCTCCTACTTATAGTCTTCTTCTACATTAGTTCTCAAACTCCTGCAGATTAGCAGGATGTAGTCCAAAGAACAGAAAGCATTATGTCATGGTTTACAGCTTTGCTGGAATATTTGCACCTTTCAGCCTGGCACATACAACTTTAGCATTGCGCCTGGGTCACTTGACCCTATATGGGATGGGTCAGCCGAATTCACCCCATAACCTCCTTAGTTGCCCCTTACAAAACACATGAAGTGTAAAGAGTGTTGCTATTCTTTGCTTCCCTCTGAGGCCGGCAACACATCGCTGATGACATGCATTCAAATCCCTTTATAACAACTTGGCCTGGACCTACAAAATATTTATGTAATTAAAAACAATTTTCTATGTATGGTACAATAAATAAGGAATAAATATATAGCCCAGAGCAAAACATTAACAAAGTGAACAGAAATGAAGTCACAATATTTTGACTGAGAACAGGATGCTGCTGTTTAAAATAACACACTGAAACAGTATCAGCAACTCTGCTGCTTGTATCTGCAGAGCAGATTGTCCCAGTTTGTCCTACTACAGGTTATCCCAGTTTCGTTGTTCACAGAATGACAATCTGGCCCACAGAATCTTCTCAGCAAAACAGTTGTGGGGGGACCCAAGATGACCTAACACAAACTAATCTATACATGACTAATATTGGACTGGATGTTTTAACAATTGATCACACAAGAACAAGAATTGAGAATTTTTAAAAGTGTTGTTATATAGGGAAAGTTGTTATAAGAGGATGTGCTATGTAGGGGTTCTACTGAATCTGTTACACACATTTCCATGTTATACTGAGGGTATTTAACATTAATGCAACACAACTTATTTACAGGTCACATGCGCATCTATGTTAATTTTCTAGAACATCATTTATACATACACCTGAAAGATATCCTTCTATAATGTCTGACATTTTTGTCACAGTTAAACTACCTTCAAAGAACATATGACTTAAAAACAGTGGTTCTCAACCTTTTTTTTTAACTGTGCCCCCTTTCTGGAAAACTTTTTACTGGGCCTAAGGACCTAAAAAAAAGGCGGCATTCTGCAAAACATATTATGTATCTAATTAAATATCTAAAGAAACTGGCAGGGTACTAACATAAGAACCAAGTTGTATCTGCTACGAATATGTGTGTTTCCTGTGGTGACATATGGATGTGAAGCATAGACACTAAATAAAACAGTGGCCAAGAGAATAACATAATTTTAACTAAAGTGCTATAGAATTCTGAGAATACCATGGACAGCAAGAAAAATAAACCAGGAGGTGTTAAGAAGAATTAACGTCCAGGAAGACTGGCTTCTGAACACCATATTAAAGAAAAAGCTAGGTTTTTTTGGTCACATTAAGAGACACAACGTCATGGAGAGTGTTACTGGAGGGGATGATAGAACGCATCAGGGGCAAAGGCCGCTCAAGACGTCGTTGGACAAAAGACATTCAAGAATGCCTGCGGATGTAACTAAAAGCAGCAGGACAACTTGCTCAAGACTGCAGAGATCCATATGGAAGACTACGTTCTGGAAAGAATGTCACCTGATGATGATGATTAAATATCACCCAAACAGTTAATTTTCTGTGGTCCCGCTAGATGGGTCTAGAAGTCCCCAATATTTCCTTTCCTATTGAGAACCACTGCTGTAGAACGTTAGATAGTAGATATAGAAATAATTGTATAGGCAGTAGCAGCAGTACATAAAAATGAAGGGGAAACAAGTTATTGTGTAACAAAAGAAAACTCAGTGATCACCTTAGAGACTTCTGAAATGAACTATTTCATTTCCACATATAGCACTGAATAAGAAATTAATTAAGGCATTATGTAAATAATAGAAGATAGTCGCCCTATGTTGAGTTCTGGCAGTGGATTCTTGCCCTGAGCTTGTGATTGGAATTCATCAGTGAGATGATTCAAGAAACTTCTTCTTCAGCGTTCATTCTCAAACTCCCGCTGGATCTCTCCTGTAGCAGAAAAATGGTCCCACTAGACTTCCAACAAGATGTAGTCCAGAGAAAGGAATTGCGTTGTGTCGCTATTTTATTTGCGCCAATGGCCCGACACATCCATCCTCTGCAGTGATTCAAGAAACAAAATCTGAAGTTATTCCCTGATTGTCAAATACCTTATCCTATTGGAGACATGTAATAAACTCGGAGGCACCATGTGTATTTGTGCATATACAAAAATACAATATTCTGGACATCTGTCAAAGTGGACTGAAAAGTTACTGTGCAGACAGAACAATGAAGTATCTGCATATTATCATACCATCTTGGGCTGATATTTACAATATCACACGCTGCGACCCTCATAGGTTATGGGTCTCTTATTAATACCTTATTGTTTCTAGGATCTATCTAGCGTAGTGGTTAAGCTGTTTGTCTTGTGTTCAAGAGGTCATAGGTTCAAATCCGGCTCATGTCATCTTGTGTACAAGGTGGATTTTTGGGGGAAATCCCTGTACATTATTCCTTGAAGCTACAGAGTTACGTGCTATAAGTGGTACTCTAGTCAGGCGGTTGCCGCTTCATTGAGAGTGATGGAGTACATATGAAAAACTGGTTGCAGTGAAGTCAATCTTCTACATCTTTTCAACCCTTTGAATCTTACTGTTTTCGTCTGTTATAAATTTAAATTACTAAAATGTGATTCAGTCTTAATTTACTTATTAGTTATTAGAACCAACGTAACTGCATAGGCCTACTGGTCAGACTCATAGTGACCAAGTATCGTTCAACATGTTAAAGAATATAGTAAAAAAAAGTAAAGTAACCCATAGCATTTATTAATGCCGTAGGGGTGTGAGATGTTAGCAATCTCACATTTCACAGGCTCTGCAAATGAGGGCGGTAGCCATCTCCTCTCCCTCGCAGTCTGTTAAAGAATGTACATGTTAAAGAATATGCATACAGCTGAATTTTGTAGTTTCGATACCTTGTACAGTGGAATCCCTCTATAACGCATTTTTAATAACAAATTTCCATATATAACAAAACTTTTCGAAATCTCCAGTTATATTTTGTCTATATTGTTTGTACTGTCAAAATCATCAGGTGCCATGTCGTTGGTGTAGGCAGTCATGGTTCTCTATAGCTCTCTATCTCCAGTATTATGTATCAGGATCGTTGTTCTTTCTCTGCCGTGTCAAGTTGTTAAACTGTCTTGAGTCATCTTTAAACACAATACTCTAAAGATGGTAGAGCAGTAATTTCCCACTTGTCTTCCACCAGTTTGTTTATGGTTTGTGGGAGCCACGTTAGCGCAGTGGTTAGTGCATTGACTTCGCATATGAGTGATCCTGGGTTTATTCCCCAGTTGAGGCGGAAATGTTTTTGAGTTCGCAATGGCTCCCGGGTCTACCCAGCCTCTAATGGGTACCGGATTAATCCGGGAAGTAAAGACTGCGAGGGAGGGGAGATGACTACCGCCCTCATCATTTGCAGAGCCTCTTAAATGTGAGATCGCTAACATCTCACACCCCTACGGCATTAATAAATGCTATAGGTTACTTTACTTTTACTTTATTTATGGTTTGCTCCACTAGTCTTCGATCCTATTGCACAATGTCTAAAAGTTAATGATTAGCATCTTTATTTGTGTTTTATTAAAACTTTAGGATCTCCCATGAGTAATGTTTCTAAATTGTTATAAATTTCATTTATTACGTGTGTTACTCATCTTCAAATTCTGATACATTTTATTATTAATCTATATTTACTCTGAATATACTAGAAATCTTGGCTATGACAAGAAATCTTTTCTTGTTGATACTGATTTTAAGCATTCCTTTGTGTGTTTTGTTGGGGTGTTACCCAAACATAATTATTGTAGCCATCAACCCAGCATTTTTTTACTGTAGCGATTTTATAGGCAATATAAATACGTTCAGTAGTTTGCCATTGCTTTCTGAATTGTCTGCAGCAGGATTTGAACTCTGTACCATGACACCACCTCAACTGGATCACTCATGTGGTAGGACAATGGGCACTACTAGATTTCCAGCAGGATATGGTCCAAATAGTGGAGATGCATTTATATTTCCAGTTTATATTTATAGTTTATATTTCCACAAATGGCCCGGCATATCAGACTTCAGCAGTGGTATGTGTGCATTCAGTGTCTTATGAATTCCAATGAATGGTGGACATCCGTAACCATATCGCTTTTAGGACAGCCTGTGTGTTACACCCTGTTTAACAGCATCATTCATCCAGTATGTTAAACCTTTTTTGTCATCCATTTGAATTGTGACTATAATTTTTACTTGATATTATAGTTGCTGTCTTGGTCATTATTTGCTTGACCACAAATGCCTAATATACACATTATGCATGACCATGACGCAACTTACATTTCTGCAAAATATGCTATTGATCATTCCTATTTGATTTTTTTTTTATTTTTCACAGAGTCATTATTTACAATGTCAGGAACACTGGTTTCAGGGGCATCCTCTTCAGCAACTACAGGAAAGGAAACCATGTCCTCCACAAACCAAACTCATCTTCACATCCAAACCAGTCCCCATACTCCCATCACAGATAGACAACATTCTCATAGTTCTGAGCCTTGTTCACCACAACCGATGTCCCCAGATCCTGTCCATGATCTTCCATCAGAATTATTACAGGCAGGATGGAGAAAGTTCTGGAGCCGGAGAGAAGGACGACCATACTATTTCAACAAATTAACAAATGAGTCTTTGTGGGAGACCCCTACTCTTGGAGTTGCTGTAAGTATGACTTTTTATATATGTGTGTATGGTTGATGTGATACTCTTCTTAACAGAGCATCACATGGATTACTGTCCTGGTCATGTGGTAGTCAAGGGCAATGAAAGAGCTAACACATTGGTGGGTAAAGCTATAGTGATGAGAAGAAACTGGGCTGAATTATGAATTAATTAGAGTAGCCATGATGAAGAGAATGTTTGAAAAAGACACAATGTACATGTTCAGAGAATGATAGAAATGGAAGTGACCAGGGGAGGAGGAGAAAGTGTGTCCTCAGTGGAAAAAACCAGAAGAACCAACAACAGACTGGAAGATTGAGATTATATACTTTTAGATGGCTGATTGAATGGAAATGCCCCTTGTGCAGTGATGATGGTTCCTGATTAAGAATGAAATCAAGAATGGTTTTTGATATGTAAGTATTGACATAAGTAAAAACAAATTTGGTGTGTACAACTCTGAACTATGGCAAAGGCTAACTTTGATGTAATAGATTCACCTACTACTATTCACCTTTAATTTCCTGTGGAGCATATGTTCTCAACACACCTCTCACATTTTGCCATATCATTATTCATCACTTCCCTCTATTTCTATGTCCTACTAAACCTTTTTTGTATCTATCTAGTTCTTTTCTCCAGGTATTAATTAGTATTCCTCTTTCCGTGTTCCCAGAACAATGCCTGTCTTAATTTTTTTTACCGCTAGTCTCTTAGTGTATGCCCTAACCATCTTCAATGGTTGGTTGGTTGGTTGGTTGGTTGCTGATCCAGCGGTCCATGGGCTCATGCCCTTTGACCCAATGCTGTTAAATGGCATTATATTGCTGGGAAGAATCCATCTTCAATGCTTCAACACATCTCTTTAGTTTATCTCTATTGGTGTCTGTTTAGTTCTTCACAAGAGCTTATTGGTTGTCTTATCATACCCTTAAAAACTTTTTATTCTATGTAGTCATCCATTTACATAAATATGTGGCTTTATGGATCAGCACTGATTTACTTTTTAGTTGAATATGTGATAAATGTCAGCACACACTAAAAACTCATTACTGACAAATGGTTAATTATGGGAAGATGTGTCCACATTTTTTACGAAACAAACCATACATTATTTAATTAAACGATCCTTAGTTAAAAACACATACAATGCAGCATCCATTTATCTGCATGCAATGCACTGAGAGGCCCCCCTCATCCCCTCCTCTGGAAAGACCTTGGGCTGGGGGGGGGGAAGAAGGAGGACTTCTCAGTGTGTAATGAACTGAAAAAATGTATTAAGATATCAATGTCAGACATTCAGAAAAATTGGTTTTCAACGATTTATGGCAACTGGAAAAAGCTATGGAAAAGATCAGGTACAATTCTTGACATCCTAAAATGTCAAAATCAAAACTGACAGTACACCACTGTGACAGATTTTCTGCTCAAGATTCTTTTTGTCTAGTTATATTTTAGTCCAGTTGAGAGTCTTCTATGTCGAATCTGAGTTGCTACCACCAGAAGATTTTGCCTCAGCTCAGTTTACTTTGATGAGTTCTGGCCTCACAGTTCAGAGACTTGGACAGTTAAAATATATATTTGGCGGTTCTGTATTCCTCTCTCTCTCTCTGGTAGCCACTAAAAAGATCAAGGGGAGAAGAGATAGGGACGACAATGAGAGAAGTTGCTAGATGGACTAGTATTGTAACACAGTAGAAGTTCACCAACCGAGCTTATTGACAACACAAGAGATAGAGATTCATGGAAAAACATGATCGTCTACGCCATTCGGCATGGCACCTGATTGATTGATTCCTCTCTCTCACATGGACATATATTTGTGTAGGCCATCATGAACAATTATAGGTGGCCCTAGCTTGATTAGTAATGTTTAGTAATATTGTGGCGTCTCAGAACTTTGGTAACTCATTTAATTCTTCTTTTAATTAGTCTTACCCTGTCTCTTGCTGTTTCAATTTTCATGTTTTATGGTCTTGCTGCTGACCAAAATGAGTTCATTCTCATTAAGTGGTCTAACCTTTTCAGTCTTGTTGCTAAAAAAAAGTATAAATAATAACCAATCTGTCAGAGGATACCCGACAAGGTGGAGAGTGCTACAGTAACAAAAATAATAAGAAATAACACCTATGATAAAGATTTCATCTTATTTTTGTTACAGCAGCACTCTCTACCTTGTTGGATATCCTCTAACAGTTTGGTTATTATTTATACTTAGTTTTTCTAGCTGTTCATGTTATTCTCAGCATTCTTCTATAGAACCACATATTTGTTACCTTTAATGTTTTACTATCCTGTTTATTTATTGTCCACCATTTGCATGCATATGTTATAATTGGTGCTATGTATCTCTGAAGACCTAACTCTTTTCCTCATCTCTAGTTTAAGGGACACATTATACAGTATATTCTTCATTTTTAGGAATTATGTTTTTGATTGTCCTATTCTGCTTTTTTTCTGTGTTGTACTTTTTCCATCTGATTTGATCTTTTTCAGAAATTCTTTAATATTGGACATCTTTGAGTATTTTTGATCTCTGTTGGATGGTAAACTAGAAAACGCACCCTGTGCATGACATGCTGACAGCAAGGGCATGCAGCCTTTATCACACAAGCCGCCCGTGTGTTGCCTGGGTCCAAAAGGGGAGCAAAGAATAGCAACACTGTTTACCTTCCACGCATGTCGTAAAAGGCGACTAAGGAGGTTATAGGATGGAGTTGGCTGTCCCATCCCATATAGGGTCAGTGACCCAAAGCCATGCTGAAGTCAGATGTGTCAGGCCGAAAGCCGCAGATATCGCAACAATGTTGTAAACCATGACACAACGCATTCCGTTCTCCGGACTACATCCTGCTAATCTGCAGGAGTTTGAGAACGAACGCAGAAGAAGAAGATCACACAAGCCACATGCAGCCTCCCAACAACTCCCTTACGGAAAATATGCAATATTGACAGTTTTCTTAATATATCGAACCATTCACTTTGATCTAGCCCATGTTTAGAAAGAATCAGATGGCTGTTGCATACATGAAAAGGATTCATGGTGACCTCTGTCCTGCAAGCATATGTTATTTATAATTCTCCTTGAGATGCAAGGATTCATTATAAATAGTTCCCATACACCAACTTCATAGGCAACAACAGACCATCATCTTTCGACTTAGAACTGACCAATGCAAACTCCAGGGCTACCTTTACCAGATCAGGGTGGTTCATTGAAATAAATGTTGATGTATTGATTCCTGAACACATACTCCAAGACTGTCCAGATTACAATGAGATGTGAGGCAAGACATGGTCACACTGGACTGAACTGAGGCTAAAAACTTTGGGACAGCCGTTCTGACCTGGAGAGGGCTGCGAGCTTCATCCTGGCAATTAGTCTAAAGAATAGCAAGCCCAAAATAATCCTGAATGCAAAAGATTATGAATAATGAGCAAATTGACATCATATGTGCAGGATATATTTCTTCTTCTTCTGCGTTCATTCTCAAACTCCAACTGGATCTAGCTGGATCATGGTCCTGCTAGATTTCCAGCCGGATGTAGTCCAGAAAATGGAAATGCGTTGTGTCGCCGTTTTATTTGCGCCAATGGCCCGACACATCCGTCTTCGGCGGGGGATATATTTCAGGATGTTTTATTTTTTCCCTTTGCTCTTGTCATTGATCTGACTCGCATCCTTCACTACCTTTTTCAAATACCGGTATATATTTTGCATTGAGTTCCATTTTTCTATGTAGGGGTGGGTGTTATTGTAACTGGTTAACATATTTGATATTAAAGGTTCAAGGCTCTATTCAGGTGTGTCATTAGAATGGCAGGTGCTGAGAAAATGATTGCCTTTGTCACTACTGGCAAATAATTATTTAAATGGGAGAATGGCTCAGAGTTGAAGAGGGAATCAAGTTATCAACAAGTTGTCATTACTCTCCAGGTAATGTAGGAAGTGATGCAATGGAAAAGCTTATCTTCAAAATAAACAACTTACATCTGACAATGCTAGAGAAAATGGTGTTGTTATATACATGAATATACTGTTCAGAGGAGGATCAGGCTGAGGAATCTCAGTCATTCTAAGAGGTAGACTCATTGCTGGTAGGTGTGAAGTATCACAACCACTGGTATACGGTTGGAGATCGAGGCGGTATGGTTCTCTGAAACCATTATTGTGTTGATAGCCATTATTGTGTTGGACTCTTATTTCATGATCCACAAGATTCAGAATGGATTTATGTGCATGAGGGGATGGACTACATTGGGGTTTCATATCTGCAAGGACTTGCTTGAATATTTTGCCCTAGTCATGTTGGAGTTCAAGGAAATGAAGAGCTGACAAACTGACTTCAAGAGCATGTATTGTGACAGGTGATAATAGACATTTTTAATTCCCTGTGTATGCGTTTTTTGAATGAAGACACCATGATAGACAAGACTGTTATTAAGAGATTGGTGGAATATGGAATTTGATGGTAGAGGACAATTAAGAGGTATGATGAGGAATATGTACAATCAATGGGCTATGGAAACTATCAACATACATGTCATTTTCCATCTGCAGAAAAAAGATGGAACGCTTAAGGGGATACCTGGAGTGTATAACTGTTAGTTCAGAAAGTCACTCTAATATCTTTCATTGACCATATTGAAGTCATGCAGTCATATGGACTGTGTGCTGAAATGTTACCAGCATTGGTACCAATGGTCATAGGATTTCACATGATTGGATGGGATGTTGAATGTCTGCATATAAAATGGTGGAACATGCCTTCTACATATACATATAGATTTCTTCTGGGTAGAAGCTCTCTTCTGAAAACATTGCATACTGGTGAGAATTTTAAACTTCTGGGTAATGAAAGAAAGCTATTGAAATATACAATCTTGTATCTGTTTTATGTAGATATATTCTGATACTTTTTTTTAAAATCCCTCTTTAGCATGACCCTCTTACTGACCCTCTCGGCATCAATACAGCTGATACATCACATGCAGTTGCAGAGACTCCAGTTCCAGGATCACTAGACAAAAGATTGAGTCGGCCCAGCACAGAGATTAATCCAGCTGTGGCAGTGATGAAACGAAGAGCAAGTGCAGAGTTATGTATAGGGAGTCCTCTGAAAAAAGCGCAATTGAATTACAAGTAAGTTTCACACACACACAAAATATAGCCAAGTTTAGTATGAAATTCATGAATATTTCTTAATTTTATCTTAGTAAAATATACATTAAAAAAAAAATATAAACTAAAAAATCCGGTTGTAACTTCATGAAACTTGATGACATGTAAAACAATATTATTTAAAACATTTAAAAACAAAATTTAGAAACAATATTATTGGGTACTTAACAATTGATTAATGCGCTGTGCGCCCAACAACAAATCAGAAGCACTGACCCACATCATTCTTAGAGTGAACAGAGTTTAGTGTTTTGTATGTCACCTCCTTTTTTCTTGGTATCAGCAATGCCTAAAATGTCTAGACATTTCTTTATCATAAATTCTATCAGCTCTGGTGTTTTATGGTCTTAATTTTATAGCTTATGTTGTAGGTTTAATGCAGTGTTTGCACACTGCCGGCTTGCAAGGCTCTCGAAATGGGATGTTTTTCACTGACTGATTTTCATGTCAGGATATCAATGTCTTTCTCTACCGAATAACTCACATTTCATATCCAAATGGAGTACATATTATAATAAATCCATTAGAAAACAATTTCTTAAGTTATTGATACTTGGTTGATACAGTAAGTTCACATTTATCGAAAGTATTATCGTAGCTCATTCACAAAACCTAAACTGTATCCATCATCTTGAACAATCAACCACATCAGATAAATGAATACTATAAATGGGAAAGATTGAATTGTATAAAAAAAATCAGAAGCAGCAGATAGGATTTGAATAAGTTCTTTCAGCTGCACCTATTCCCCTTTCAACTTGAGCTTCCTTCAATTTGGAAAATGTGTTCACCCCTTTTTTGAGGCAAATAGATACCAGTTGAATGGATCAAGCTCACATCCCATCTGCTGCCTTCTGATTATTCCTGCTACAAGAGAATTCTGGTGGGAGTTTGAGAACGAATCTCTTCTCTCCCCCCACAACAGAAATTATTTTTTTCTGCAGTACCAATTTATATTATTCTTTTTGTGGTCAAAACTTGGTTGAAAATTATACTTAAAGGGGTAGGGATTAATATATTTTGAGATGAGGCATAAATCAGAATATGTTGGAAAAATAGCTTTAAAAAATTGTATAAATTAAATGTTTCTCAATATATATTGCAATAATTGTTTGTCTACTAACCCAACTATTTGAAATAGGAAAAAGTCCTCCATTGGAGAAGCATATGTTCTGGGCCTACATTAAATAGAAAAAATGGAAGACAAAGGAATACCTGAGAGAGAAGAGTTAGAAATGGATATGTTTGTTTCGATTCCCAGGGATTATTAGTTATGAAGCTCTTGTTTCCCATATGCAATTGGTGGGGAAGGTTTTCTAGAGATTTCTTTCAAACCCAGAAAACGTAACTGTCACCAGTATGCAATGTTGTGAGAAGTCTCAATGAAAGTATAATTTACAATGTAATTATATAATCATGTTTTTCTGTTTTAGACCATTTTGGAACTTTGATGTGCCAACAAATGCTGTGACTAGAGAGAAGGCACCTCTACACATGCCACCTCCACACCCAGAAGTGGAATTATTTCGTTGTTCTCTTGTAATGAAACTACGACAGATCTATGAAGAGTTGTGTCATCGGCAAGAAAGTAAGTTATTGTCTATCACAATTTCGAGTTTTCCACCTACCAACTATTAATTTTATTCTGGTCTAACCTTTAGTACGCGTTTGTCAAGTGCACTCAGTGTCTGTTTAACCTTTACAAAGATTTTTGTCCAGTATACACAACTGTTGCTATTCGTTCATTCACATAATCGTTAATATGTGACAGAAATCAGCAAATAATAGTTAGAAATAATATTCTACTTCCTGTGTCGGCATAGTGTTAGGAAAATAGGATAATATCGGACAAGAAATTTTAAACATCTAAACATCTGTCTAGATAGAGTTAATTGGACTATAAGGCCATCAATAAATATAACCTTTAGCACGCTGAATTAAAATTATGCACTTTCTCCTGCCAAAGAATTGTTTATTTAAACAAATTTTGTTTGTTTGTTGGTATTTGGATAACACAATAAGCTTTTTGTTTTTAGAGATTTTACAAGTTATGGGCATGTAACTAAAGAATTGAATGCTGAATAATTTTGTATTAGTTTTTGTTTGTGTATGTCTGATATAAAATAATTCTTCCTAATTTATTTGTTATTTCATAAATAAACTAATGTTTTTAGTTTATTGAACCAAATATATTGAACCAAATAAAACACTATAAAAGCCAACAAAAAAAACATGAGGCACCTAACTTGAGTCTTCTTCTGCATTCGCTGTCATATAACCACAACGAAAATATTGCGTGATTTCCGCCGGCGACCATGAAGTATGTTGTGCTGCAAGTTCCACAGTAAAACTGTTATTTGCACCTCGGTTGGCCATTCTGTGGTTTGGATGTCCGAGGTTCAGCACATCTGTTTTCATCATGCCTTTAATTCGGGTAGTAGGCTTCCCTAGTCTGTGACTGCCTGCCTATCTGTCGCCGGGCACGCGAGTGTGTAGTGACTTTCCGCTGAGATTATTGTCGTTCATGTCTATCTCACACAAGATATTCCACCATCTATGAACTTGCCTCGTGTAATTGGACGTACTGTACCTGTGCCCATTGGGTACTGAACTGTTTCTCATCCACGAACCTGGTTCTGTATGAGGAAGAACTCAACAGAAGAGGTGGACCCTGGCTCTTTTTCCTTCTTAGCCGAGGTATCATTCGCACGACATCGTGAACCCCAAGTTCAAGTCCCACACCACGTGTTTGAGAGCAAGGCATTCTCGAGCTAAGCGACCTTGTCCCAATAGCGCCTGAGCCCATCAGGTGCTGAACCCTTTCTCTCTGCAAGTGTATTTCCGGTATAGGAAAGCTTGACAGTAGAGTTGGGTTGGGGCTAAAATTGTCCCATTTGTGCCTGCTGAGCCCATCGGATACGGAACCCTTTCCCTCTGCAAGTGTATTTCCTGTTTAACTTGAGTTATTGGTGGTCATTTCTCCATCATTAGATCTCGGCAGACATAAACATAATTTATATTCAATGCAGAGAACTATTTGGGTCTATTGTTCTCATAACATTTCACACCATGTTATTAATACTAATATCTTTTAAATAAACATAATTCTCAAGAATTTATCATCAACAGAATCACATTCCATAATTGCACTGAATTACGACTGTCATTTCACTCGATCTGCTCTGTCTGGAACTGATGATTAGAAAATAATATGCCGCTCTAATATTCCCCTCTATCTCAAACATGATACAGAAAAAGATAGTTCAAATTAGCTTGCCACTAGAGAGTGCTAATTCCTGGTCACGTTAGCCAAATATAAGCATGGCAACAAGCGAAGTACTCCGCCGACAGATGTTACAGGTAGACCGTGACTTACCATCGTCAACAGCATGGTACAGGATAATTGTCATAAAATAATTGTGGATTGTAATTCTGATAAGGAATTCTTGGGAGTTACTTTGTTTTCAAAGTAGATATTGTAGCATGTTAGTTTCACTATGAAATAACTCCAAATAAGTATGCACCTAATATATTGATGAAGACTACAAACAACACTAGATCTAAGTCAATAATGGATACAACAAGGTAAGTGACATCTACAAGTTTTATTTATTTCTTCAGCAATATTATGTTAGTTTCATTATGAAATAACATAAATACAACTAAGCTGTGTAAAAGAATGTTATCAGGGTTGCCACATCTGACAATAAAAGTGAGTAAACTTAAAAAAAAAATTTCAAAATTATTTTTTCACATTTTCCATCTTTATAACCTTATGACTCCTCTTGTATCACACATGCACAAACAAAACTTGCATCAACATATGCAGTATTAAATTCTATATTTAAATATTCAACAATTATGTAAATATCTCTAAAAACAAAAAAGTTATTGCATTTTCCAAACATCCACCAAAAATAACATGATTTGTTAAAAAAGAATTTGGTGGCAGAAAGCAAATTGCATATTTTTAGTCCGGAGTGCTAATGCCTTTAGTACACTGCATTAAAATTGAGTCTCCTCATCTCCTCTGCCATTGCATTCTTTTTGACGTCACCAGTAATTTATTAAAGGGTATTGGGAAAATGCAATAACTGTTTTTGTTTTTGACTTCACCAGTAATTTATCAAAGGGTATTTAGAAAATGCAATAACTGTTTTTGTTTTTGGAGCTTTTTGTAATTATTTAGAATGAAAATAAAGAAATAGTTACCAAAATGATGTATTAATGTAATTTTTGTTGGTGTATGTATGATATGTGATTCTTCTTGTGTGATATATTAAATTCTGAATATATTGCGTTAAATACCTAGGCCTATTCTATTTCTGATGTGATTTCAGAACCAAAGTAATATTTTCATAATATCATCTTTGAAAACAAACAAAACACACCAATCTCACTGATGTTATCAGCTAGACCTAATGATCTTACAATTTCAGTAAAGTTTTGAACCCAGAGATGATTGTAAACCAAGGGGGAACTATTAAATTACATTCACAATACTTTTCTTTACACACACGCTTGATAAAGAACTGCTGTCCCAATCCTTAGCTACATGGAGCTGAAAAACTATATCTGTGTCTGTAAAACCAAGAAATACTTCATCATCAGAAAAATATTTCTTAAAATTTGCTGCCATTTCAAATGATTTTGACGGATTGAAAAAACTAACTAAATATAAATGTTATGATCATACTTAAAATACCAATGGAAATGGAAGTAAATTATATCTATTTTCGATTCCCATGTATCCTGGATAAATGATGTTAGTTTACAATTGAGATTTCTCTATTGAAAGATGTGCATAGCAAGTGGCTGAAAATTTCAGACAGTGGTTCAAAATACAGTGACGCTGATGGAATTTTCCACCTACAGTGTGTTAAAGGATAAAATAAGAAAACTTACAAAATCTAGAAGTCTGTAATATGTAACAACATTGATCAATAACAAGTGTATTAGTAAGGATGTGTGATCAAGTTGATAGCGACTAAATAGTGGCAAAAATGTTAAACGGTCATGACCGTGGCCACAATCCACATAAATTACCAAAAATGTTATCTTGCTGTGTGAGTGACGCTGATAAATTGGTTGCTATGTACAGTCTGCCCTATTAGCAATATGCCTATGGTCATCCACCATTCAGTGAAATTTATAAAATATTAAACTTTTACATACCTCTGCCAAAGTTAGATGTGCCACACCATAAAACTACAATAAAATACTTCTCTATTACCTAGATTATATCCTGGGAATTGTTTAATTTAATTTAAATAATTGCATATTTATTTATAATAAAAATGGCACTACATTCATCAGCTTTTAATAACATTATCAGAAGAGTTTTATGTACATGTACAGAAGTTGCAGCAAGTAAACTGTTGTCATTATTGATGACATTGCTAGAAAATGATTCAGTTAGGAACTAATTATGTCATATATGCCACACAAAATTAAAGTTAATTAAGTCAGCAGTGGGAGTATTGGTAGTATAGTGTTAAATCACTTGCCCCGCTGACCCAGGTTTTGAGTTCACTCGTTATTCATGGTTTGAATTAAAAATAACTCCTGTGGGCAACAAGGAAGTTGAGTACCAGGGTTCTGGGAAAGTAGAGGAATGGTGCATGACTAACTGAGCAAGTGTGGTAGGTGATGCAAATCAGGCAGTATCTGGGCAGCTACTAACTAGTCTGCTGAGCACTTATGGGAAAAAAGCATGCTATAACTCAGCTTAACATACCTTAACTTTTTAAGTCAGCATAGAGTTATAGAAAGTAAGTAATACAGACTCATACTGACAATACATTCAAAGTATTAATATGTACACTCTCATGCTGATCATTTGCTATTTTAAGGCATTGATGCACCAGTGGATTCTTTTAACCGATGGTTGCTGGAACTGAAAGTGATTGACAAGGGCAAAGACCCACTCTTGCCTTCAGAATGTTCACCAGAGTTGTCTCAATCCTTAGTACTTGAGATTATGAATGACATCCCAATCAAGTTAGTCAAGCCTAAATTCAGTGAAGATGCTCGTAAACAGTTGTTCAAATATGCTGAGGCAGCCAAGAAAATGATTGAATCAAGGTAAACATTTCTTTTTTGTGGTGATGTAACTACAGAAAAGAGCATTTTATATATATATATACATTTTAAGTATGACTGGCTATGAGATTTCTCTTTGATTTTCCTAGCATATCTGACAGAATTGATGCCTGTGATACCTCAGAGTGAGTTCTGACATAGACCACCCACTACACAGTGAGCTCTCTTGTGTGAAGGGATCCAGGCTCAAAAGAGGTAAATTGTGGATGGGTCAAGCTGAGGATACCATTAAACAGATCTGTGTCCTAGAAAGTCAAACTCCCAGCTAGGAGCGGATACCTATTCCTATGGTCTATCAATAGGTAGTCAAGACCGTCATTAAACTCTATAGAGAGTGCTATATATATATATCATAATTATTTTACAGATGGTGGTCAGCATGTACATATATATATATATATATATATATATATATATATATATATATATATATATATATATATATATATATATATATATATATATATATATATATATATACTATACACTTTATAGAGAGTGCTATATATATATATATATATATATATATATATATATATATATATATATATATATATATATATATGTACATGCTGACCACCATCTGTAAAATAATTATGATGTCTCATTCTGGGGGTTGTTTTAATTGAAGTTTCTACTGCAATTATCATTTATAGATTGTGACCGTTTTGTATAAGTCATGAGAATGTTCTTAAATTGTTTTTGTTTGTGAATTTCAGAAATGCTTCACAGGAAGGTCGTAAGGTGGTCAAATGGAATGTAGCAGACACTTTTAAGTGGTTACAGAAGCGGTACAAAGCATCTTATGGTGATTACCTGGTTAGTACATACAATCCTTTATGTGTGTAAGGCTGATTTTGGTCTCTGTTTTCGTTGCTTTTTTTCATTCTGGTATTACTTTCATTGATTTACATTGCTTATTACAACAATAAGAGTTATACTTTTGATTTCTTTGAGCATTCCTCTTTATGGAGAAGGGCAAATTAAAATATACAAACGGGCTCGACAGGGGAGCAAAGAATAGTGACACCTTTACCTGTCATGCATGTTGGTAGAGGCAACTATGAAGATTATAGGGTGGACTTGGCTGTTCTATCCCTTAGAGGGTCAAAGTGACCAAGCAGCATTGCTAAAATTGAATGTGTCAGGTTGAAATGTGCAGATATTGCAGCTAAGTTGTAAATCATTACACCACATATTCAATTCTCTGGACTACATCCTGCTAATCTGCAGGAGTTTGAGAATGAATGGAAAAAAAAGATAATATATACACTGATTTTTATGATGATGTTGATAGAACTGAGAGTATGAATATGCTGCTAATGTTCCAGGTGGTGTATTTATTTTCAGATTCAGATTGGCATTATCTGTGATGGGAATTTTTCCAGAGCTTGTTTAAGTCCTACATGAGTGTTTTATACAATGTGGCATATAATGGGCAGTAATACAAGCTCAGCAGTTTTCTTCTAACTTTCTTTGACTTTGCCATGACTTTTTTGCGATGTGAAGACATGATGTACATAACATTATTGATTCCGCTTCAGCAGTCCGTAATATGTGAGATTACATCTGTAAAATTGTATAACAATAATGCTTGCATAAAACACAAGATTGATTAGCTTTACAATGTGAACGCACAGACTATCAATCAGACAATAGGGTATTGGTACGAAAAAATACAAATAACAATACAAGACATTTTCAACATTTCAACCTTAAGTTCTTTTTCAAGAAAATTCAAGACAGTGAACAAACAATAAAAACAGTACAGATAATAGCACTATCACAAAAGCATTAGCAGACATTTAATAGCAGAGACACCCAAGGTAAAAATGACAACGCATACACAAGTATTGTCATAGTGGCATGCATTACAAAAGATGGAGAATGAGAACAGAATAAAACAACTATACCTGAAAATAACATGAAAAAACTGACAAAAAAGGTCCACCGATCTAAATGAAAGTGAAAGTGGCCTTAAGAAATTAAATGGAGCAGATCTGCACTACATAGGGACATGTGTAGCAAAAACAAACCATGCCAAAATGGTCTGAAACATTAGCCCTGAGGTGACTGGACCATGATGTCATTAACCTTTAGATCCCTGAATTAAAATTATGCAATATCCCCCTGCAGCCTGACTTATTTTTTGGAAAATTTGCATTATTGATGGTGTGTGTTTTGAAAACGCGATAACTTTTTTGTTTTAAAAGATACAAAAAAAACATGAAGAAATCGCATATAATGTCCGTCCGGTCAACACTAGGTCTATCCCGACACACAACGTAATTATTGTCCATGCACACACGTGGCACCCCTGATACATATTATTTTTGTGTTTTTGAATGAATACACAAACATTCTTATCAAATAACAACATGTTAAACACAAAAAAACAACAATTAGAACATGTAGTCACGATCACTTACCCATGCCACGCGGTACTCAATTTGATAGTAAAATACGGCAGAAAATGGCTAAAGTCATTCTAGAAATGCGTTGACAAATTCAACCGGCTTTCTCTCTCTTACAATGCTAATGTGTAAAGGAATTTGACCTTTAAACTGTGACATATTTCTAGCTTCATGTGGCAGGAATTCTATGTCATATAAGCTTTAACTTCGTGAAGTTCCGTACTCTGCAATTGAGCGATATCATATGGCGCATGATTGCGACCACAGGCAAGGTGGGACGCACACTCAAGGCGCAATGTTGCAACCATAGGGTCCGAAAGGTTAAGAATTTTGTCACACATATAGGCAACCAGAGGAAATTCTTGGAAAATGGCACGAGTTTGAGGATCTGACTGGAGAAGGGAATAATGTTTGAACAAGATTCTATGGACAGTTGAGTTAGGGGATGAAAAGTGAGGACATGTTTACCTCTATCAGAAGAGGAGGTACCCTGAGAATTAGTCTAGGTATTATGACAAGAGAATTTACAAACAGTAGTCCAAAACCTCCACAAGGATCTGTAATCATATTGTTTGTTTTCATAGTTTATCTCAAACCAACTAATTCTATAATGTTTATCCAGGAGCGACTGACGCACTTGAAGCGTCAGTGTGAACCACATTTGTACGAGGCAGCAGGGGATTCTGTGAAAAGAATAGTTAGTAAAATTTACAAGCTATCTGCAGAGAATACTCAAAAGATCCAAGAAAAAACATGGGAGGTATTCAAAGAGCATAACATAACAGGTACTAGAATTGTGAAATAGCATGTCTTTAATTCACTCATGCCTGAAAAAATTTTCTTTGTGTAATTTTTATATATATATATATAAGCATCATTATATATTACGGGCAATGTAATTGCTGATCTGAGTGCATTGTATGACCTGTGTTGATGTTGAGTCTTTGACTAGATTCTAAATCTATCTCTCAGTTAAAATAACGTTCTCCTCATTAACGAATTACATAATTTTCATATGATATTCTTATTGATCAGTTACATAATCATCAAATGATATTCTTAGTGACATGTTACACAATCATGAACTAAAACTTGTCATTGTCACATTTATATTAGTGATGCATTTGGTCAGTTCCCATTAGCCTGTATTAACCGATAGCTCACACATTGGAAACATGTATTCTTGCATACTCAGTTTCTGAAGGTGAATGTTAGAGATAAAAATATGTACTAGTGTCATTTATGATATACCGTTAAATTCTGAATATAAACCCATCCGATTGTAGGCCGATAACCTAACTATCCCTTCCCAAAAGTGGAGAAAGTCGAAAGTCCGACTATAGACCGACATCCCCAACTTAACAAAGCCGGCAATAATGAACTTCATCATCATAAGAAAGAACCGACATGCTAAATGGAAATTAACACAAACTTTTGCAACTCTAAGAAAATAGCATTCCTTTCATTTGCTTCACTCACGTAACTTGAATGAATCAAGGAATGAAACCCCGGTGGCTACTGTATTCTGGATCAATATATCAGAAAATAATGAATACCCGGTAGGCTGACTTCCCTATCCATGACTATAGATGGTTTATGAGGTGGCGAGACTTTGGGGAACAAAGTTTTTCCTGAATGAATTGTCTGTGTTGGGTGTCTGGGCGTTATGACGCGGAACAGCCCTAGTGAATAGTAATTACTACGTAACTATTATGTCACCGGCTTCTGACAGTGACGTTTAAGTGGGAAATGATGAAAGGCAAGACAGCGAGATCACGTTTGTTTTTATAAGATACAGAAGAGTTTGAACTTTGTTCCTGGTTATGTTTACCGTGTGGGGAGAATACGGTAATAAAATAAACATAACAGAGGATTGTGAAATTGATCTCGTCTTCCACTAAATGTACAGTGGTTGGGGGAGGGAATCAATTACGGCGCAATTTTACTACAAAATGCCTATGATGTGTTGTGATTTGGAACCTCGTTTCAAATCTTCTATAAAGAAAGATTGCATTTAGTCACTTATCTGAATGGCATCACATAATGTGAGGGAAACTTGGATTGGTTGAGCCGATTGAAATGGGTAGGGCCAGTAGGCCATCTGCGGCCTCAGTGGGCTGGACTAATTAATAGAATATAAGGCTGACTTAGCTAGCCAAGAATACTGCACAAGTAGTTTAGCTTCCAGTTCATACATTTTTATTGTCATTGATTTTATTCGTGTTTTATAAGAAGGATGCCTGGACAGAAACGAACATCGTATACTGCTGGTTTTAAGTTGGATGTTATCGCTTTTGCGGAGAAGTCCAACAATTCCATGGCTTCCCGCCACTTCATTGTGAATGAAAAGCAAGTGCGAGAATGGAGGAAAAAAAAGGAAGAATTGTCTTTGATGCCAAGATCAAAGAGAGCATCACGTGGCCGTACAGCTTCATTCCCTGCGCTGGAGAAGAAATTATCAGAATGGATAATGGAGTCTAGACAGAACGGATTAATTATAACCCGCACCAATATTCGAATCAGGGCGCTCTCGATATTGAAAGATCCTGCATTCCAGAATAACAAATCTGAGGACTTCGTTGCGTCAATGGGATGGTGCAATCGCTTTATGAACAGACATCACTTGTGTCTACGAACACGCACTAAGCTGGCGCAAAAGTTGCCGAAGGAGCTAGAAACAAAAATTGATTTGTTTCAACGTTTCACTATCAACCTGAGGAAGAGATTTAACTACGATCTATCTCAAATAGGAAACATGGATGAGACACCTGTCTGCTTTGATATGCCTTCTAATCGCACCGTTGAATGCAAAGGTGCGAAGACAGTTTTTGTAAAGACAACTGGGCATGAAAAAACTCGATTCACTGTTGTGTTAGCTTGCATGGCAGATGGGTCACGTTTGCCCCCCGTGATTATATTTAAACGCAAGACTCTGCCTAAGGGTATTAAATTCCCAAGTGGCGTATTTGTGCGTGCTCACACGAAAGGTTGGATGGACGAAAGTGGTACTCTGGAATGGCTGGATAAAGTGTGGGGGCAGAGGAAGGGGGCCGCTTTAAAAAAACCATCCATGCTAGTCTGGGATTCATTTAGGGCGCATCTCACAGAGAAAGTGGTACAACGATGCCGTGAGATGGGGTTGTCTGTTTCCGTCATTCCTGGGGGACTTACATCCCTCTTACAGCCACTAGATGTCTGCCTGAACAAACCATTCAAGGACAGACTCCGAGCAAAATGGAATGACTGGATGGCATCATCTGATTTAGCAGTGACGAAGGGTGGTAACATTAAAAAAGTTGACATCACCACAATCGTTACGTGGGTCAAAGAATCGTGGTCTGATATTTCATCCGAAATGATCATCAGATCTTTCAAAAAGTGTTCAATAAGTAACGCAATGGATGGAAGTGAGGACGACGCTATCTTTGAGGACGATGCCGACGACGACAATGTACCAGAGACTGACGATATCCACCCTGATGTTTCCATGACAGATGATGACATTCATGAGTTATTTCAGACTTCAGACAGTGATTCGGACTTCGAAGGATTTCAATGACTGTTTCGACTGGCACCGGTAAGTTTTTCCTAAATTTTATCGATATTTGATGTTATTCTGTGTTCTGTTTTTGTGTCTACACTACAGATAATTGTGTTTAAACATTTTGCTGTACGCAAGCCAAACCTCCTATAATTTAGTCTGTTACTATCAAACACTACCCAGTAAGGCTAGACTATAAACGCCAGTTACCGTTATATAGATGTCATTTGTTATCACAGACATTATATGCACCCGGTAACTACCGGTACCTACACTTTACTGTAGTTAATAAATAACATCAGATACTGGTATACTTTTCTGACCAATTTCGATGATCAATTGAAACCTTTATGATAGAAATATATGTACTATAAACGGTAAAAAAAACCGGTAATACCCATTGCTAAAAATAGCATTTCCGGGAAATTTTGCTAAAAAAATGGCGGCGTGTTGGAAATAACGATATAGACCTAGTGAGTTTTTATCAAGAAATATCGGAGATTTCGAAGGAAATATTGTATGATATATAGAAATTAATGTAATTAGAGGCCTAGCATTATGGTAAGTACGCTCTAGATTGCTGGTGAGCCCTAGTCATTTTATCCTGGCTTAATATATCGGGACATGTGACTGTAATTTGTTTTAGTGTTTTTCTCCATTTTTACTGTGATTTGGACGTAATTTTTTTTTTTAATTTGATCTTACTCTCGAAAATAAGCCTAGGAGTATGAAGCCATCTCTGTTTATTGTCCAAAAATTCTCGGGTTATACACGGAATTTAATGGTATTTATTTAGAATAATAAGGTAATATGCATTATACATCATAAATGAATATTAGTTAGGGCCCAAAAAGGAAGCAAAGAATAGCAACACTGTTACCTGTAAGAGGAAGTTTGGGGGCTGGAGTTGACTGTCCCATCTCATAGAGGGTCAGTGACCATTATGTCATGCTGAAGTCTAATGTATTGGGTCAAAAGGCATAAATATTGCAGTTAAACTGTAAGCCATAAAAGCACATTCCATTCTCTGGACTACACTCCACTTATATGCTGGAGTGTGAGAATGAAAGTACTATTTAGTATATATGCATACACTTTTATACAAGTATGGAAAAGCAAACCTAAACATAATTGGTTGAAAGTTTATCTCAAGTTTCTACGCATACTAAAAATTGAAAGCTTCCTACACTGAAATATCTAAATCTGACTTTATGCCAAGGTATTTCCATTTCTGTGAAGTCCATGAAAAAAATTATGTGTTCCTGAGACTAAGAAAAGCATTTATTGACATTTATAATTGATACAATGATTATGTTCTAGATTTGGAAACATTTGATTATGTCTTTTAAACCTAAGACAAATAGAGTATTGCAACATTTGTCTGTTTCACTCTATATGTGTTTGAGTAGCGTTAAATTTCATTATCCTTGATGGCTCTCTCCGGAGACTACACATGTAGCAACCTTGGAGTGTTTGTCAGTGGCAACCGCTGTGACTGTAAATCCTAAAGACTGAGCATATTAAAATATTTTTATCTGATATGTGTGTTGTGTATGTGTGTATATATATATATATATATATATAAACACAAGAAGCTAACTCAGAGAAAATTGAGTTCAGTAGATCAAGTTATAGCAGATTATAAACCATCCTGGTATAGGGATACCTAAACAATGAAATTCAACTTGTATCTTGACAGCCTTGCAGTAGGATCCTTTGCAAAGAGCTTTCACTGAGAGCTTTCATGTTCTTGGTATGAAAGTGTATTGTAGCTGAATAAAACCCCTGTACATAGGAAAGAACTAAATTGTTTGTAATTCCTTGGGATTGAAGCAAACTGAACATAAACTCATAGTAGTTTATTCTTGATCTAAGAGCGAGGAAAGGTTAAATGAAATCAATCTGATATACTGTTTCTGTTGAAAATAAATATTCAGTGTTTCACTTTCATTATTTATTTTCTTCACATCATAACTTGGATTGTCCAGAAGGAAAGCCTTTACCAGACCCAACAAACCCTCGTCTTACGTACTGTTATGCAGTTCAGCTGAGTATACCATCACCCAGACTTCCTGCAGTGGAGCGAGTTATTGAAAATGAGGTAGCTCAACTGAAATATAAAAGTGAGACACTGAAAATGAATCAGGAACACTTTTGGAAAATGGTGAGTTTGTTTTTAGATTTTTCATATTGCAGATAGTTTATTAAAGTTTTAACCCTTTCACCACTATGAGATTTTCCATATTTTCAATCCTGCATCACTAAAACAAGGGGCACAACTACTCTAAATTGTTGATATGATGATGTTAAAAATACATTTTCTTTCAAACTGTTCATCATATCACACTCAGACCTGGCAGACAAAACAGAAAAATGAATAGTCTTACATGAAACTATATCAAAGATAATTTAATACATATATATTTTAACACTGTATTATAACATAACACTGTATTATTATTCTGTATTTGTTACCCACATAAGCTTGAACCAGACATATTTGCTGCTTATCCTCATAATTGCAGCAAAGAAATTTAAGTAAATCCCAGATCAGATGCCTACCTTGTTTGACTATTTCCCTTGGCTATGTTGATCACTTACTATTTATCATTTATTAATTTATTTAGGGTTAGGATTAGTTATGTAAAACACAACTACCCCAACCCTAAATAAATAAGTATTTAAATTAATTATTTATATAATATTTAGATTAATTATCCATAAAATATGCAGGTAGTCATCTGATCTGGGATTAGACCAAAATTTGTGAAATTTGTATCTCCCTTTTTTTTGTTCAAAACTGGTTTTGAGAGAACCATATACTATATTGTTGTACTTGGTCTTGGCAATATCAGTAGAATAGCAATCATGTTATGTATTGCCCAGTATGTCATTGGTGCAGTGTGATTGAAAACTATGTGCAATAGTGATTGTTAATCATTTGAGCAAGGGGTATTCAGATATTTATGTTTTAAGCACACAATTATTTGAGATTAAATATAGTATAATTAGTCACTGCTGGTTGAGAACTGCGAGCATGTTTCAGGGACTCAATATGTTGACAAAGATGTGACTGCGGAGTGAAGTTTTTGGCTATGTTGCCCCCGTAAAAACTTGAAGCCCACAAGATTTAAACAAACTAAAACTAGTGATAAGTAAAAAATAAATTTACTGAACATCTACAACAAATGTTCCTTATGCTGATTGTTTTAGTTGTTTCTGGTTATAATTCTCAGGAACAACTCTATGGTCTCAGCTGTCGAGATGATCCACGGTTTGACAATTTCCTTGCTAGAGTTTGGTGCTTGCTCAAGAGATATCAGGTAAAATATTCTACAATGTGAAGATAATAGTTTAGATTAAATAGAATTTACAGGAATTGGTTTTTTATTGGGTTAACCTATTCCTATGGAATAAAATAATGAATGTGGCTGTGGTCAGAACAAAATTTTATTTGGCAAAAATACCAAAAAATCTGTGAGAGTAGATAGTGAAACATCTGATTGGTTCAGCGTGGAAAAAGGAGTCAGACAAGGATGTGTCTATCACCATATCTCTTCAATATTTATGCACAAAACATAATGAGGAATGTAAGAAATGACCAACAGAGAAATAACTTCAACCCACTCAACATCGGAGGTCATCAGATACCAGAACTTAGTTATGATGACGATATAACACTATGGCACACAGTCAAGCAGGACTCAAACACTTCATAAACTCCACTAAAGAACATAGTAAAAAACAAAATCTAATTCTGAATGGAAATAAGACCAAGATTATGACAAGTGACAAAACCACTAGAAAGTTCTCAAGCTGCTAGTTTGTGGTATTCTGCTGACTCGTTAGGTTGGATGGATTGAAGAATGTGTAAATTTTCCATTTACGTTATTCAAAAGTGACCAAAAAGATCACCAATGTAGCCATCCTGAGAGAAATTAATGTAAAAGAAAACTGGCTAAACAGCATGGTTCTTTCCAGAAAACTGCAATATTTTGGCCATATCAAGTGCCATGATAGCCTAGAGAAAACCATAATGGAGGAGATGATGTCAGGAGGACGAATAATAGGCAGAGCTTATTTGGAGGATAAAACAATGGATTTGATAAGGTAAGTATCATGTTTTATTTGTTTCCTCAGTGATATTATATTAGTTTCCTTATGAAACAACATAAATACAATAGACTTAGGTGTGTAAAAGTATGTTATCAGGACTAACACATCGAACAATAAAGGTGAGTAATGAGTTGAAAAATATTTCTAGTTTTTTTCTCTTAAATTTTCTTTTGATTTCTATTCCATTTTCTATCTTAACCACCATATCACATACTATACACATAACAACAAAATTCTCATCATTAGATTTCTGTATTAAATTATTTTTTTACATGCAAAACAATTATTTAGAAATTTCTCAAAATAATCTAAAAATTCAGTTAAATGGGTAGCAGAGTGATATGTGAACTTGACCCACAAATCAACTATTCAAACTAGATAGTTTAAATGCATACTTTTCATATAGTGCCGGCAATACAATTGAATGTATTAGTCTGTTCTCTTTCCCAAGGTGGATGATGGTTGATAGTATCCATACTTGCTGTTAAACATAAGGGCGGTGGAGTCAGTTATCGCTCAAAGGCAGATGTTTGACCCTGGATGCGTTGAGTTATATTTGTTCAGGGTTATACTTGATGTTTTTTATCCATCGTTTTTTTGTCTTCCTTTGGCTTACCTACCAGTAGGTACCAAGTACAGTCTTGCAACATGTAAATATATTCATAGACAGTTACATTTTTGTGGATTCTCTCTGCCATGTAAAATCTCTTATACAGAATCATATAGTCTGTGTTTTGCTGTGTCCTAAAATGGTAGTAGAGAGAGATTTGTAGTGCTGACATCTCTAATGCATGATATAAGCAGTAACAAAAGGGCTTGATTACCATATTCTGTAGATAATGAAAGTGACTAAAAATGGAAGAGAAAATGGCTGGTGTGTAAGTCCATATGTTGTATTAAGCAAAAAGAAGGAAAAACTTTTGTTAGAGAAATTGGCTGGTGTGTATTCATATGATGCATCATATGATTCATAATAACTTGCAATTTATCACTATTTCTCCATCAGGCGTTTTTTGGCAGTGGCCCAAATGAAGGCAAAAGCAGTCAAGGTGCCCTTCTGCCAGCTGTTATGGAGTGCCTTCATCGTGTGTTTGGTGTCTCATTTGAATGTTTTGCTTCACCTCTTAACTGCTACTTCAAGCAATACTGTTCTGCCTTCCCAGACACTGATGGCTATTTTGGGTCAAGAGGGTATGTTTTCATGTTGCATGTATTGAGCAAAATGTATTAACTCTATAATCTGCCAATAAAAAGCTAGTAAGGAAAGTTGAATGTGAGGCTGGCTTGGCATTAAATCTATGAGATGCTAGCTTGAAGTGAACTGGTGTGAAAGTTAACGTTTCATTGTTTTGTTTTGTGGTCCTATGTTTTGTCAGTAAGGTCATTTGCTCTTAAGAGCTACCTGCTTATAGCTAAAGGGATTACTTCATCATCTCATGAGTCTACCACTAGATCATTTTAATTAGAAACTTTCATTAGTAACAATGCCTATACCCTTCTCCAACAGACCTTTCCTGAGCTTCTATCCAACCAGTGGATCTTTTGAAGCTAATCCTCCATTCTCAGATGAACTGATGGAAGCAATGGTTGACCATATGGAAAGTTTGCTCAGTGAAACAAATGAACCCTTGTCCTTTATTGTGTTCATACCTGACTGGAGGGATCCACCCACTGAAGCTCTCATACGCTTAGAAAACAGCAAGTAAGGAATCTTTCATTGTTCATTGTCAGATTAGCACAGACATTATTTACGTTGTTACTTTTTCTTCTTAGTTTGATGAATTAAATCCATTATTTGATGTTTTTTGTGGTGAGTGAAATGTTTGGTGATGTGTTGGACCATTTGCACAAATAAAACTGCGACAGCGCATTTCCATTCTCTTTACTATATCCTGCTGGAAATCTAGTAGGAACATTGTCCTTCTACAAGAAAGAACCAGCAGGAGTTTGAGAATGAATGCTGGTCAAGAAAAACACTCCATGAAAAGAACATTCTTCTCTCCGTACTTTGTTAATGCATTTTGTGATATCCACTAAAATAAGACACATTTATTTTCCTTTTTTAATACAAAGTATAAAGCTGTCTTTGCAGGCAGACTGCACCAAATGTTCTCTTAAGTTGTAAGCTGCCTGTGAGACTTTGTTTAAAATGAACATTTATGGTGTGTTATTGGTTTTTCAAGAGCTGAGTGATTCACACAAAGTACAGGGCTACAGCTATTTATTATAGGAATATATTTTTGAATCAAGATTTTGAATAGTTAATAGGTTGTTGTGACACATAGTTGACATGTTAAGTTTAGCAAACCAAAATTTCCGAGCCACTACTCTGTACAGTGACCTTCACAGCATGCTGCAGCTGGGCAGTCTGGGCAAGGATTGAATAAGGAACATAACTAAGTACTAAAAAAATGAATTACGCAAGTTGTATGTGTCAGGTCAAGTTGTTCGATATCACAAACAAACTGTAAAATATGAAGCAGCATATTACATTCATTGGGGTTGTCACACTGCCGCGGGGAAGTATTTTCAAAATAAATGCTGATGGGGTACAAAGGAAACGCATTGCTCTAGGCAGACCCAGGGTTAGCAGATAACCAAGATCCCAAATGTACCTCCTCGCGGTGCACCATGGAAACAGAAATACAACAGCTCGAGCTGATTCTGGCCAAATCATTTGGGGATCGTGTCCGAGAATGTGAAGGTAGCAGTTGGAAAGAGATTTGGCTGCATAAGAAACATATCAATATCTCAGACACCACCAGCATCACCACATACAGCGACACTGTCGACATACAGTGACGCCAGTTAGTCTAGTCCGAACATTGGAGGGACGGCCAATGTAAAAGGCACGTAAAGGCAGATGCATGGCGAGAGACAAATAGATGTCATAATGAGTACAATGACACAATGAAAGAGCAGAACAACGCCAGAGTGCAGCGCAAACTGCAAATAGAAAGGAAAAGTTCCTAGAAAAAGGGAACTATAAGCTCTGTTAGCTCGAGATGAATTTTTAGTTATCTGTGCTCCTAAAAGGCAGAGACCCAGACCCAATCATGGGCGTTTGGAAAAGCAAGAAGACCTGACCCAACTCTAAAGTCGAGTTTTCCTAAATTATAAATATGCTCGCAAAGAGAAAGGGTTCCGTACCCGAGGGGCTCAGAAAAAAAAGGGACAACGATGGCAGTCCTGGCCCAACTCTACTGTCAAGATTTCCTACACCGGAAGTACACTTGCAGAGAGAAAAAGTTCACTACCTGATGGGCTCAGGCACAAAAGGGACAACGATTTTAGCCCTTGCCCAACTCTACTGTCAAGTTTTCATATACTGGAAATACACTTGCAGAGAGAAAGGGTTCAGTACCTGATTGGCTCTGGCACTTTTGGGACAAGGTCTCTCAGCTCGAGAACGCCTTGCTCTCAAACGCGTGGTGTGTGACTCGAACTTGGGCGATGGGTTCATGATATCGGTGAACGACGCCTCGGGTAGGAGGGCGATCGAGCTAGGGTCCAACTCTTCTGGCGAGTTCTTCCTCATACGGAACCAGGCTCGCGGATGAGTAACAGTTCAGTACCAGATGGGCACAGGCACAGTTCGTCCAAATGCACGAGATGAGTTCATAGATGGTGGAACACCTCGTACCAGATAGATGCGCTCGACAAGCGTCTTGGCGAAGAGGCACTACACACCAGTGTGCCCGGCGACAGATAGAGAGGCTGTCACAGACTAGGGACCAAACCCGAAATAAAGGAATGATGAAAACGAATGTGCTGGACCTCAGACGTCCAGGCCACAAAGTGGCCAACCGAGGTGCAAATAACACAGTTCTACTGTGGAACTTGCAGCACAACGTACTTCGCGCTCCCCGGCGGAAATCACACGATATATTCGTTGTGGTTACATGAGAGCGAACACTAAAGAAGAAGAATAAATGCTGATGATTATAATGATGATATATATTTTAATTTTCTTACCAAGATTTAAACCTGTATGAGCAGTTGTCTTTAATAATCAATTAACCCATTAGAGTTGTAGGGATACTGTATTGGATGCTTGAACACATATTCAAGCAATTTCTCCATATATATTCCAGCAATTTCTATCTTCAGCGATGCGAATGAGTGTGGAAAAATCTTGACCCCTCTAGTCTTTGTTGTCTGCCCATGATTTTCGTTGGGTTCCTCTGCTTCTTCCACCTTCAACTCTTCGATGCAAGATCATCATTTTTGACGGATACATGTCCAAACCATACAAGTTTTTGTCATTTTATTATTGAAAGTAGTGATTATTGTGAACCTGCTTGACTATATTTTATGTCTTGTTTATGCACTTGTCTTATGTCTTTAAAAAACAACACATAAAATCTAACGTCAAAGAATTTGAAATTTTCAATGGCATAATTTCAAATAATGAACTCGCATTGTTTGGACATGTATGTAGACATGATTCCTTGTCAAAAACAATAATGCAGGGAACTGTAGAAGGGGGAAGAAACAGGAGGGCAAATAAAGGCATGGACAGACAACATCAAGGAATGGACAGGAATATTTCCACACTCATCCGCATCGCTGAAGGACTCTGTGTGCTGAAGCATCCAATGTGGTACCCCTATGACCCTGAAGGGTTACAGGTTTATTGATTGATTGATGTCATAGTGAATGTTTGCATTTTCTGAATGAATTTGAAAACCCCAGAGTTATTTCAAGAGCAAAATCCTACTTATTGTAATGCTGTGCATGGATTTACATTATTTTCTATATACTGTATATTTCCGTATATGAGAATTTCTATATTTTTTTTCATTATTGATATAGGTGGTTTGGCTTATATATGAGATCAATTAAAATTATTTAAAAAATCATTGCTGGTAGAATCACCACAAACAGTTATACAGAGTACAGTCAAATAGGCCTAAGGTAGCAGGAAAAAAACTTACAGGGTATGAAGTCATTAAAATCCTTTGAAGTCAGAAATAGTGAATTCTGAAACAATTCACAAATTTCAACCTCTGTCGCACAAATCATCAGTCTCTGCCTCACTGACTACTAGTACATTGTCAAACATTGTCTAGCACCTTTTGAAAGGTGCAATAATTTTGGACAGAATAATTGATCATGAATTGTTTGTTTGACCCACTTAGCGATTATAATGATGTCAGCTTTTTTTTGTGTTACATTGCCACCCGTATTCACACAGAATGACAGTATTCATTTTGCTTGAAGTCCTTAATTGGTTCTAGTGGCTGCAGGAGGAAGGTAAGGCTCCCGGAAATTAGATGTGGGTATGCATCACACACAAACCGTGACCTTCGTCAGTACGCTGGTCATGCACAAACACACCACTTAGGTAGTCTTGCACTGTTTTAAAACCTTGCGGAGGGTAGCAAACATGCCCCATATGTCATACAACCAAAATCAACAGTGAAACATGTTCTCTGTCCAACCGCCTTTACAAAAACTGCCTTCACACCTTTCCGTTCACAGTGCAGTTTGAAGACATCTAATAGCCAAGATAAAAGTTCACCTGTTCTATTCATTTACTAGGATTCTGGATTAGGAACAAGCGTCACAGCACTGGGGTCATTCCCATATATGCTCTGCTTGCTGTTCTGTCAGCTGACTAGGATTAAATTTACTGTATTGTCTGATGATACCGGTAGCACTGCAGCACTGAGTGAAGGGATGAATAAAATATCGGGGAACACTCCAGTGGCTGGCAACGCATCCAGGCAAAGGTCGCACTGTATTATCCTCATTGTTGCATTTTATGTGAGTATAGGTAGGTTGCAAATGGAAGAAATGACCTTGCGTCTGACTGTTGCTAAAGTTTTCCTTTTAGCACTATGTCGCTTGTCCCTTCATTCTTATAATAATTAGATTCCACAGTATTATTACCTGTATTATTATTATTCTTTTTCTACCTTGACATGGGATTTCGACCTTTGTCACATTTTGGACATTAAAGTTACGATCTCGGCTTATACATGGATTTGCTTATACACTGAGACGTGCGGTATATAACAAAATCTCACCTTCCAGAAATTTAATTTATTTCACAATTAATACACATAAATGACATGTTTACTGTATTTTCATGTCATTTTGGAATATCGTACTATCCCGGATGAGCTATTCTTATTAACACTATCGCTCTGGTTGCAATATTTTTACAAATAACCCAAATATTGGAGGATGACCGACAAAAAGGAAGTGCCGCAGTAACCATACAAATAGAGGTAAATGCAAATAAAGTAAATAGGTTACTATATCAATATAAAATAATAAAATATAGAAAATAACAATAAATAAAAGGAACAAATACAATAGTCAACGTGTCTGTCCAATTGGGACCTTTAAAGACAACAAAAACAGTTAAGAACAAAAAAACCATAACGAATATAAACAAAATGGATTTCTCCCACCAGGAAATCAACAAAAAGCTACACCAGATCCAAGCGGTGAGAGGAAAATGGAATGATATAATAATAAACCTAAGCTAAGTGAAAATGAGAAACAACAACAAGAAGACGACAAAAATAATGAAAGGTAACGGCTAGAAGACGAATATAAATAACCCAAATATTGGAGGATGACAGTCCTTTTTGTTGGTCATCCTCCGATATTTGGGTTATTTACACAATATTTTTGCAGTATACCAGTTTCGATTATCGATTAAAATTGGTCCCAAACGGAAATTCGTCAACTGTTAAATTTGGTCAGTAAAGTTTTAAAGGCTAAATTAGAAGTTTAAGTAAAGTACTGTAAAGCTCTTTATAAAGTTAAAACAAGCTGAAGATTCAACCAGCTTTTCTCTATGTGTACAGGTTTAAAAGAAAACAGCTTGTTTGTCCTGCATTTGAACATGAATATAGAAATGGTTTTCAACATCTACCAAGTGCAAGGTAAACAAAACCTGAGTTTGCATATTCTTGATCGTTTGTTCTGTCTGAAACTACTAATGTTCACTTTCATATGTTCTTCAGGTATGTCACATAACAGCATCATGGCACATTAATCTATACATTGTGTGGTTTCTGTTTTTCCAGAAGGCTGTACGAATGTGATAACTGTCACTTAAAACAAAAAAAACCTATATATTATAAATCAACTGTTTACTAACAATAAAGTGGTACTGCAGTAGATTATTGCAGGAAATAAGGCAATTGATAGACTGACAAAAGTGGGTACAAAATTTGATCACAAGTATCATTGAAGAAAGCAAATACTATCATTAAAATAAAATGCAAAACATGGAGCCAGAAAACAAGCAGCAACTTTCAACATGATCCCATCCTGCAACTACAAATTGCATCAGACTATCATCTTCATGCTCTGCACAGGACACTGCAGTCTACAAGCACATGTCCACAAAACAAACGTTGCCCAAAATAATGTCCATGTCAAGAGGGTCCCACAGACTCCAGAACACATCTTGCAGACATGTTCACTCTTTGGCAACCTGAGAATTAAAACCTGACCACAAAAGATAAAACTGGACGTTAAGCTGTAGGATATCCAGAAGGACCTCCTGCTGATGATTGACTTCATGTAGGCAAACCACCTACTGTATAATAGGTGACCATACTGTTTAGCATCTGAAACTGATAACAGAAGAAGGATAACTATAAGTCCTCATTCATAAGTCATGCAAGAGACCCGTGTGAATATTAGCTTATTGTTTTGAAGTACTAAGTGTTTGAGCTAGTTAGCATTGACTTTTCTGACCTCAAGAGGTTCTGCTAATTTAGATGATGTAGTATTAACTCATGAATGTTGCCTGCATAGTAAACTGTGAGAATCATGATCAACATTTCAGCAGTTATAGCTATACACTAACTGATAAATCATCAGATACTGTCTCCGCATTGAAGATTCACTGCAATGGACTTTCAAAATCCTGTCTCTTACCTTGGTAGTGTACTCTGTTAGACTATATTGTCCATCATGTGATGTTTCTTTTCAACATATATCTCTAGATACCTTTTGTTTGTTGCCCCTCAACTCTACCTTCAAGGTAGGTCTTCAACAAGGTGTCATGTCATATCTGTGCTATCAAAATATTTTATTTCCATAAATAGTAATTTTTTCATATGTACAAGAGCTGTTCAGTAAGTTCTGGGAAATATATTTTTTTGGGAGGAAGGGGGGAAGAGAGGATTGACAAATGGGGACTTATAGACTAGTTGATTTAATCTCCTTCAGACAAGCTTCCTTGTGATTGTATAAACTTATTCCAGTGCTCCTGCCACTGAAGGAAACATCTCTTGTAGGCACTTTTCAGAATAACCTTTGCATCATCACATTGGCTTCATCTTAAATTTCCTCAGTTGCATCATATTGGTGACCTTCAGTAACTCTCTTTAGTTGAGGGAGAAAGAAAAGGTCACACAGAGAAATATCGCATGAGTATGGAGGCTGTGGGAGGAATAGAATATTGTGTTTCATCAAAAACATGTTTATAGTTACAGACCTATGTGCAGAGGCATTATCGTGATTCACAATCCAATTGCTTGTGCACCAACTCACAGGGGATGTCTGCGCACAGTGTTGCAGAGGTGTTGCAGTACTGTTTTGTTGAATTCTACAGTAACGCTCTGTCCTCTAGGAATGTATTCATGATGAACCATCCCATTAATGTCAAAGAGCGCAATCAACATGGACTTGACCTATTGTACCTTAGTTGGACGAGTAGATGATGATGTCTGCCAATGTGTGGTCTCTCCAAAGTTGATGGCAGCATTTTGAAAGTTTCAGAATATGCTTTTCCATGATAAAAGCAGAAATCAATGTACACATTTTGTTGAATGTGGAATTGGAAGTTGGTAACTTCGAGCATGCGCTATGTGACATTCATAAAGGAAGTTCAGGGGTGTCAGCACATGCTTGAAGTTGCCAAATTCCAGTTTGGTACTAGGTTTTCACATGTTCTAGGTCAATACCATCACACTGCATATTACTGTTCTCAAGAAAAAATATAATTGTCCTGGGAGTTAGTGATCAGTCCGTGTGTGTGCATGCGCAAGCGCTTTGTCAAATCTCATTGTAACAACTTGCCATTAATCAACAATATATATAGGTAATAATGGAAATTTGCTGCATACAGTGCAAGCAATATAGAATAAATATAACGGGATTTGTACTAGTTTTGTTAAATATGGAAATTTGTTATAAATGAAAGTATGTAAAACATTGGGATTTCACTATATATATATATTTGCAAATAACATCAAAGTTACCACTGTCTAGGTTGTGCTCATGTAGTAATATAATTTACAAGTATAGTGTATAATTTTATTTTTTCCCTTGGTGTGACCCGTGTTAATTCAAGTTTTATTTTTCTATCTAGACTTGAACTGAACTGCAAAGCTGCATTTGGAACTCTTATTGTATTTCTTCAAAATGATGCTGGCTATGCTAGATGGACTCCAACTACAGATAAAATCAAAGAACTTGTTCATGTTCTCAAGCCAAAAGATCCTATCAGTACACCATCGACAGTGCCATGAAATATCTTGATCATCCACAGGTGAGTGGTATCACCTGTGAGGTCTGGACAGCTTTAATACAAAGCTGCTCCACTAACAGAGATTGACTTGAGACTTCATGGCAAGCGTATATGAATTATAAGCTGAAGTTTTGATTGACCACCTGGGTTGATTCTACCTCATTAGCTGCTCATATTTCATTGTGCCATTTCTATTAACTTATATTTGAAATAGCAATCAGCTAGATGAAGAATCTGCTTTGTGTGAGCACTCAAACACACAAGAATCCAAATAGTCACTTGAGAATCTTGATCTCTACAGATACACAGACATACAAGATGAAATTATGAACTGCAGAAGAGAAGCTTGATCTCTGCAGATACACAGACATGCAAGGTAAAATTATAGACAATAGACACACGAAAATAGAAAATATGAGTGTAGACTGCAGATGAGAATCTTGACCTCCACAGATACATGAATATGCAAGATGAAATTCTGCACCATAGTCACACATTACAACAGAGAGTAGATTACAGATGAGAATCTTGACCGCTGCAAACATACAGCAAAATAAAGATTAGATTATTGATGAGAATCTTGACCGCTGCAAACATACAGCAAAATAAAGATTAGATTATTGATGAGAATCTTGACCGCTGCAAACATACAGCAAAATAAAGATTAGATTATTGATGAGAATCTTGACCTCAGCAGATTCACAGACATTCAGGCACACAATGAACAATTACAGTGTATAAATCTGAACATTTGTCAACATACAGAATTGCAAGATGAGAACTGTTAGCATGTTTATGTTTATAACAATTATTTTAATTTCTGCTGACAAACATACTAAGTCGGCATGACCGCAAAACCGCAAGAGACAATCATAGGAATGATGGCTCAGTTGACAGATTTAATATGTGCGATGGTAGATGGAGTTTTGTTACATACAAAAATGGCAGGAAGGTGCTTGAGAAATCATCTTAACATTCCACTAAACATGGAAATTGAAATAGAAGCAGTGAAAGTGACACTCAGTGGGTGCCAGAAATACCAACTCACACTGTGATACTCCCTGACTCCCAAATCATGCTTAAGATTTAAGATAGAAATCTGCATGTTAAGACAAGAATGGGTTACATTTTTGAACTACTCAGTTGTCCCAAAAGTATTTCATGGATATACTGCCCAGATCATACAGAGGTCAAGGCTACAAAAGAGTGGAATCATTGCTATGGCGGATGGCATAGTAATGAGAAGAGATAAGGTTGGTCTATTAAGGGCAGTCATTGATTTACTATAGTGTGAAGATGATGATGCTGGAGATGATACCGCACATATAAAATGAATGACAGAAATGGTGGTGGTCAGGGGTGAGGGAGTAAGTGTGTTTTATCTGGAAAGATAAAAAAAAATCACATAATGAACATCTGACTGGGACTTGTGAGTCTGCATATTCTTGGAAAGTTGCTGGAACAGAGAGGAAAGAATTTATGGGACTCAACCAAATGCCATGATGCTGGTTTCTAATCAAGGATCACGATAACCTGAATTCAAATTCCACAGATATACAAGCTTACAAGATGAGAACCTCAATTCAAATTCCACAAATATTCGAGCTTACAAGATGAGAACCTCAATTCAAATTCCACAAATATACGAGCTTACAAGAACCTGAATTCAAATTCCACAGATATAAAAGCTAATAAGATGAGAACTTAAATTCAAATTCCAAAAATATACCAACTTACAAGATGAGAATCTGAATTCTAATTACAAAAATATACAAGCTTACAGGGTGAGAACCTCAATTTGAATTCCACATATATACAAGCTTACAAGGTGAGAGCCTCAATCCCACAGACATAGAGACATGCAAGATTAGAACCTGAATCAACAGACATACAAGTGTGCAAAATGAGATCTTGAATACATAGAATTACAATGTGAGAACCTGTATTCCACAGACATACAAACTTGAAAGATGAGAATCCTAAGCTCTGTATATAAAAGCCTTTCAGAATGCGCTTCTTAACTTTGATCCACATATCGTCAATGATTGCAAGGTTACAATCTGCAGACATTCAGCCGAAGACTATAAAATGTATGGTCCTGTCCTCTCAAAATAGCCAACCCTGCAATATAAAAGATGGAAGTTGATATTATCACAGACAGTAGATTTCAGAGGTTTTTCCTAATTGAATATATTATAGAACTGATCTGTTCTTACTGAACATGGGGCATAATGTTGTCTTAATGCAACATATGACAAGATTAGTTTGTTTCAATTGAACTAAGACAATTTGCTGTATTTTTCTATACAAGGGATTGGTTGTTTTCATAGAAGTTATGATGGAACTAGTTTTTCTCTGTTAAATATATGGTAGAACTACTGGCTGAACTGGATTATTTGACACTTGTTTGTACATGTATTTATTTAGCTTGTGACAGAACTAGTTTAACATTATTGATTATATGACAGAGCTAGTTTAACATAATTCATTGTGTGACAGAGCTAGTTTAACATGATTGATTATGTGACAGAGCTTGTTTAACATGATTGATTGTATGACAGAACTAGTTTCATATGATTGATTTATATGACAACTAGTTTTATATGATTGATTGATTTATATGACATAACTAGTTTAATACGATATAACTAGTTTCTTATGACTGATTATTTTTATGACAACTATTTTTAATATCATTGATTATATGACAGAACTAGTTTCACATTATTAATTATATTATAGAACTAATATATGGCAAAAAATAGTTTTAGTCGATTAGTATATGAGAGAACTGTGTTCTTTTTAATCTGAACTTATGGCAGAACTGGTTTTATGGAGTTTGTATATGGTTTAGCTGTTTTGTCATGAATATATAACATCATAGGTTTGCCGTTGTTGATTATGTGACAGAATTGGTTTGCCTAGAATTAATGTATAAGAGAAATAGTTTTCCGTGAATGTTTGATCTGGTGGCTGGTTTAGGTTATGAGATTATGACACAACTGGTTTGTCATGATTGAACTTATGACAAATCTGTTTTGGCTAGATTGAATGTATGACTGAATTAAAATGTCATGATTGTATTTATGATAGAATTGCTTATAATGGAACTGTTTATTTTTTAGTTTCTCCAATTATGACAGGACAATATTACAGAATATAAATTAAATATTTCTGAAACAAAATATACCCCCACACTTATTGATGGAATTTATAATATGGATGCATACAATGTAAAACTGACAATTTGTTGGCAAGTGGTGTCAGTTCTATGAAAAAGTTTGCTTCTGTTTTTTTTTAAAGTAAGCCCACTAATATGCACTGAATTTACTTGTGGACTTGTTTATTTTATCATATTCATAATTTTATGTAAACAAAATCTTTAAGATCTCAACTTATATTGTTTGTAGATACATGTTTGATATGGAAAGTGAATGAATTGAATCAACATCTATTTTTTTAAAAATTATGTCATTCCTCATAAAATTGTTATATTTTGTCATTAAAAAAAATATTGATCATAACTTACTACATTAGATATCTTGGTGTGTGATTTTAAAATAAAACCTGACTATGGAAAAAGTGTTTACACAGTTTTTTTGTAGAATATGTTGTTGGTTTGGAGATGGTATTTCTGTGGATTTTGTTTTGGTTTTCTGTAGAACTTATATTGTACAGTGTAAATTATTCAAAAAATGCTGAGTTCATCATCATTACTATAAAGAAATGCATTTAATAAATTGAGGCACTAAGTGAAACAAATACTCATAACACTGTCAGTAAACGGAAAGTAAAAAAATACATTGAATAAGTTGAGGCATAAAACAAAACTAATCATTATAATACTGTAAATATAAAGTGACAATGGTGCAGCAGCTGTACCCTCTCAAAAAAAAATGATATATTTAATACAGTTTGCTAATCCTAACTAGTAGTGGAATTGATCCGGATAACAATTACCTATTCATGTTATGAGTACCAATACTTTTTTATGTGTATTCACATCACTAAGTACAGAACAACTCTGAGCACTGTGGAAACTGTGTACACACATTCTTTAAGTCAGGTATTATTTTAGAATTTCATACCAATGTCTTGAAAGTAATCTCATTTAACATTTTACTTGCATTTGTCAATAACACACCTTTATCACAAAATTAATTTTGTTAACAACAGGTTTATGTGTCAACAATATCAAGTTTTCCTGTAAATACTATCAAATCATTCATCAAAATCTATATTTCTTTTTTTTTTATACAGTATAACAGTATGGAATTATTAAGACCAATGTATACGTAAGAAATATGTAGAGATGTGTGCAGGTGTTCAGGAACCATTGCTTTCAATAGTAAAACAATGAAAACTAGCATGGTTCGGACATGTATGCAGGCACGATTCCTTGTAAAAAACAATACTGCAGGGAACTGTCGAGGGTGGAAGAAGCAGAGGAGGACAAATAAAGGCATGGACAGACAACATCAAGGAATGGACAGGGCAAGATATTTCCACACTCATCCGCATCGGGACTCTGTGTGCTGAGGCATCCAATGTGGTACCCCTACGACCCTGAAGGGTTAAGGGTTTATTGATTGATTGATAACAGTATGGAAATGACGGAGACTTAGTTTCAGGATGAACATCTTGAGTTATTACATTAAAATTAAAGTGTCTTTTTTTGACCTCATTATGACAGAGGAATACAGCATTAGGTTCATATTTTTACTGCCAATTACACCTAGGAATGAAATAGACAGTATCACACTTGTTTTCTTTATTTTCATTTGAGATGTCACCAATTTTCTGAAGCTAGGTCAAGCTAAATGAAGTTGTTGGTTTAACCCACTCAATCCCTTAGCGGGCGAAATTGACCACTATATATTCATTACTGTAATGGCCGTTCTCGTCCAATTGATACATGGTCATTTATAATTGTGTCCTTTACTGTTTCCATGCAAGTAGATATGTTAAATTTAGCCCTGACGTGACTACCGGTAATGGCAGCTTCCAGTGTAGTTTTCTGTTCATAAACAACATGTCATATAGGAGCTGTGAACTTGTGAATATGATCTTCAGAATTCTTCAAAACTTGGTAAGAATGGACCTACTTATGATTCAGATGATGTTGATAGGCAATTTTTAAATGGAATTTTATAGAATGTGAATGGATCAGACATTGATGGGGAATTAGTCCAGTATTTAGTAGTTGAAATTATCGACCGTCTGTAGTGTAGACCTAATTGATGATCTGTGCCCCATAAACCTAGTGATGATTGAGAATAATCACTGCAACTGATCTATGTCAATATTGATAAATTTTCTGAGAAATCAGATCCTGTAAATGACATTTATCCAGATTAATCTTTTTTTGATTATGACTAGGCCTATCTTTCACTATTTCTCTGTGAGTCGATCTTTGAGGTTAACGCAGAACAAACGAATGTGGATGCTGGTATCCAAATTTTCTAGGCCTATATATTTAGAGTAGTTAACAGTTACAGAATGAGTTGTCATGCTGTGTAAGGGAGATTGCTCTGCAGCTTTAATTTGAACATATATCAGCAAACAATTGGACACAAATAAATGAAATGAACATGAAACTGGTACTCATTTTGTTTCCTCTTGCATGTTCCATGACAAGTAAACTTGTCTTACATAACATTCACAAAGATGTGTTCACAGATCAGTACCTCTTCCATTTATCTGTTAATTGGATTTTGAAACATACAAATTGAGTGCAAATTGTATTATATATTAATGTTCTTGCACAATCACTTATAATTTTTGTGGAGCTGGTCCCTTTGCCCTCGGAATAAATCCCAGAGTTTTATAAAAGGTGCCAATATCGCAACTAAGCTGTAGACCAAGGCCAAATGTATTATGTTCATTACACTACATTCTGATAATCTGCAGAAATTTGAGAACAAATAAGGAAGAAGTACAGATGATGTGATAATATCATCATCATTCTTGATTAGAAAATAGCATCATTAGCACACAAGGCATTCCCATAATGTCTCTGTTCCAGCAGCCAATCAAGAGTGTGTAGACTCGAAGTACCAGTCGGGTGTTGATTATATGATCACCAGTTCTTTCTAAAAAGAGTACATTTTCTTCCCTCTTTCCTGATCACTTCCATTTGTCATTCTTTGTACGTGTATGTTTTCAGTCTCTTTGTCAACATTTTGCAAGGAATTTATGACTGCTTTAATTAAGCCAGCTTTATCTCTTCTCAGTACTGTACTGTCACTCGCAGCATTGCCTGCCGATGAGCTCTTTCGATTCCCCTGACTCCAGCTTGACCGGGCAATATATCCATGTAATGCTTTGGACAATTGAGTTGTTCAATAACGCAACCAATTCCTTTCTCAGCATGTTCTTTTCTATCTTGCGCAGCATGCTTTGAGAGTCTATGAGTATTACCGAGTGGTTTAATGTTGCAATTATCAACCAGTTTAGTGCAGCAGTAACTCTTTCTCTTCATCCTCATGCTCGATGTGATAGTGGAGTATGCAGATGATCTCTCAACTTGTCATTTCTGTCAACAAAAGACTCATTATCAACCATCATCATTTTCCATCTTGAATTATCAATGTACTTTGATTAGTTTGGTGGTAAGAGACCATTTTTTTCAATTGTCTACCAACATAGCCATTAGTTTTAACCATTGAGTCAGGCTCCATGAGTCATTAACCTTGTAATAGGATATTAAATGAATAAATATAGTACAGATGATGTAATAGTGTCATCAATGTCAATTATCTTCTTTGATCAACTTGAATTATCAATGTACTTTTATTAATTTGATGGTGACAAACCTTTTTTAAATTGTCTGCCAATATTTACTTATGCAAAACACAAGGTTGTGAGTTTTACGCAACACAGACTAAATAATGTGTACATAAAATATTGATAACTGTGCATAAAAGACAGACTAAATCAATGTTTCAACCAAGAAAAGATACAAGACAAACGGAGAACATACATTGAAATGTCACATAGTGAATTTTTCCCCATTAGGATGTTGCAAGGTGTTTGTGAGTGGCAATAAAGGCTGTATGACCTTACTGTTGCCACATAATGTACAGGGTGAGTTTCAATTTACTCTCCAACTGAAAAAAAAACAGTTACAGAAAAAAGAACCAGATTTGCATGCATTGAAAATAGTAATATCTGATTTGTTCTCTGTTTGTCTTGTATTTTTCTTGATAAAGACCCAATAGTTGAAACATTAATTTAGTCTGTTCTTTATATTGTTATCTACATATTTTCATATGGTTAGGCATATAATCAGTCTACTTACGTTGCATAAAACTTCACGACCTTGTGTTTTATGTAAGTAACTTATACAGTTTTACTGCAGTTTCACTTATCAAATGTGTACCAATATTGTAAAATAAGTTTTACAACTGTTGGTTGATCTATCTATATTTGCATGTGATAGTGTTTTATGTATGTCCATAAAGTTGATAGTGAAGTATTTATGATTTTTATAGGGAAAAATGGAATGTGTGATAATGCAACGTGTGATGATTGAATGTGTGATGGTGAAATGGATGGTGATGGCATGTGTGGTGATGGCATGTGTGGTGATGGAATATGTGATGATGGCATTTATGGTGATGGAATATATGATGATGTAATGTGGAGTGATGGAATATGTGATAATATAATGTGACATTATGTAATATGTGATGATGTAATGTGACGTGATGGAATATGTTATTATGTAATGTGACGTGATGGAATGTGGAGTGATGTAATGTCTGGTGATGGAATGTGACATGATGGAATATGTGATGATGGAATATGTGATGATGGAATGTGACGTGATGATAGATAGGACATGAAGACTTGCCATTGTGTTCAGTTAGAACAGTGGTTCACAAACATTTCCCTCTATGCCTCAATTCTCCCCCAACACCCACTTTTGGGCTCCAATTTTATTCCACACCACACTTTCACCATTTCGTAAGGAACAAAAGTATAAATAGTTTTTAAACATTTGGCAGCATGGTGTCTTGACATGTTCATATACAATTTATATTATTTTTCATGAACAGTACTTTTATTACAATATCCCGCCGAAGACGGATGTGTCGGGCCATTGGCGCAAATAAAACGGCAACACAACGCATTTCCATTCTCTGGACTAAATCCTGCTGGAAATCTAGTAGGACAATTGTCTTGCTACAAGAGAGATCCAGCGGGAGTTTGAGAATGAACGCTGAAAAAGAAGAAAAAGAATTACAATATAGGATTAATATAAAATAAAATAAATGAAACAGGTAATTTCAATTAAGTAAAAAAGAAAATTTAGAAAAAAAAGTTAATTGTGAAGGATGGCACTGTTTTGCATTTATAATTTTCTTAATGTTTGGTCTTATATTAGACAAGACACAGTGAAGAATAATTTCAAATTTTTATTTGCTACAGTAGTCATTTTTTGCATTTTCTGAAATATATTTTCTGAAACATGCTTATTTTTATAACCGAATAGCAATCATGTCATTAATAGGAAAATTCTAAAATATTGCCACACATATCTTGAGATCACCTCACTCCTCTCAGGGGAGTGGAGATGCACTGCCCAATTTGTGAACCACTAAGTTGAAAAGATGCAGCTTATATTTTTGTCTATAAACTGGTGGCAATATAAACACAAAAAAACAATAACAGTTTTACATAAATGTGGAACAACCAAACAAACAGGTAGGACTTTATCAGGTATCACAAGACAAAATATATCAGATTAAGTAAAGAGTAGAACCAATGAACTCCTCTTGAAATGCTTAGTTAGTTCTAGTACTTTGAGGGTTCTGTTACATCACACCATGTTAGATCAAATGAGATTCAAAGTTGGCAATTATATTATATGAGATCTGATTTTTTAAATGTTGAAACTTGTATAACTGAAATGCATAGTTTATGCAAAGGTTCAAGAACAGAGAAGAGAAAGATAGCCATATTCATGGTCAGAGGAAATTGGACACACGGTGACACAGGTCTATTTGATCCATGTTAGTTAAATGTTTGTGGTGATTGAAGAATTTACATACTTGCGTAATGTGTGTATCTTGATCTACATATCCATATTCATATGAAAAATCTGATTTTTTTAGAGATGCAGATTGATGGAATTTGTAAACATGTTGACTCAAATTACGAGATGAATTGGTGTCAGCTGAACAGGCTTGGTTCAAATCTTATCTGCTATCTTCTGATTTAAAAAAAATTAGGGTTGAACAAAAACACTGATAAAAAGTAATAACTACACAGAGCTGTAGTAACATGTGTAATAACTACACAGAGCTTGAAGGTGTACCAATTTAGGAGGTGAATCAATTCACTTACATGGGTAGAATCATTGAGACAAGAGACATAGGCTAAGATATCAAATGAAGAATAGCTAAGACCAGAACAAGGCTAAAACTAGGTTCCAAACTGAGGCTCTTTAATACAAAAGGATTATTCTTTTGTATGGATCAGAGACACAGGTGATGACAAAAAAAATAACAATATATAGATTGCAAATATCTGTTAACAAATGACTTGAGAAGAAACATTTCAAATATTAACCTTTACGACTCTGCGGGCGAGGTCACGCACCCGTAGGACACGCACCCTTGTGCCTGCGGGCGAGGTCACTCACCATACGATATCGCCCGATTCCCGAGTACGGAACTTCACGAAGTAATGAACAAATGCCGTATAAAGCACGCCAAACGAAGCTAGGATTACGTCACAGTTTAAAGGTCAAATTCCTTTACTCATTACGATTGTAAGAGAGAGAAAGCCGGTTGAATTTGTCAACGCATTTCTAGAGCGACTTTAGCCATTTTCGGCCGTATTTTACTATCAAATTGAGTACCGCGTGGCACGGGTAAGTGATCGTGACTACATGTTCTAATTGTTGTTCTTTGTGTTTAATATGTTGTTATTTGATAAGAATGTTTGTGTATTCATTCAAAAACACAAAAATAATATGTATCAGGGGTGCCACATGTGTGCATGGACAATAATTACGTTGCGTGTCGGCATAGACCTAGTGTTGACCGGACGGACATTATATGCGATTTCTTCACGTTTTATTAGTTTTTTTAGTTCATATTATATTAGTTTGGATATAAAACAATACATATGCAATAAGTATAGGTATTTATGAGGATTTTACCAATGTTGCCACACATTGCTCATGTATTAGGGGCGTCAAGACGATATATTTGCGATTTTGAAAATGACGTTTTCCGTTTTTCCCCCGAATTTTCAACTTCACAACTTGCTCACAACTGTCATATCACACATACAACAACAACAAAAACACGATAATATTCACTATTCATTCCTTTATTTACATGTGCAAAAATTATTTAAATATCTTCTAAAACAAAAAAGTTATTGCGTTTTCAAAACACTCACCATCAACAACGAAAATTTTCCAAAAAGAATCCAGGCCCTGGGGAGAAATTTCTCAATTTAATTCAGAGCCCTAAAGGTTAATTGTCAAGTTAAGATCAGAAATGAAGAGACTTGGATGAGAAATGCTGCATACTGTTTGCGTACAAATTATATTATGTTTAGAAAGTGAAGAGGCGTGGACACACTCTAAGGAAGGCAAAAAACTGTATTGCAAGGCGGCCATTGACATAGTATCTACAGGAGAGGAGACAGGAAAAATAGAACTTGGAGAAGAGAGACTGTCAAAGTTCACAGTGATGTAGGTATCACATGGAAAGACACAGAGAAGAAATATAAGGACTGGGTAGACTGCAGAGTTGCCAGTAACCTATGTTCTCATTAAGTCTCATGAACTTGATTGACTAATTTATAAGTGTGTGTGATGTTTTAAGAAGCTGTATACCACTCAGAACAGGTAATAGATTTAAAGTCCAGACTGATCAGTGAGAATTCCTCAGATTGAGATAGTGTTATCTACACTGATGGGTATGATTTTGGTTGACTTTGACTAACTGACTTAGGTTTGGCATGTGCGCATTGCTTGTAAACAATTGCATCCACAACTCAATGCAGAGAATTGCATTGCAGCGTATTGAGGAATAAAGCAATGCTTTCTATACAACAATAATAGCATGGCAATGGTGTTGACCAGGTTAATGATATGGCTAGAGACTCAGAATGCTAATAGATATTTGTTTTCTGAATCCATAAGTATGCTTTGAAAGGTTCAGTTGAGCTGTGTACATGTTAATGGCTGGTGTCGATAACAAAATCTGCGTTGAAGTGAGTTAACTTCAATTTTTTGCCTGCACATGCGGGTGTTTGGGGAAATGAAAGAGCAGACAGACCTGCTACTGTGACTAGTGTTAGCTCAATTTACCGTGCTGATCTTTTGAATGTAATGAAAGAGTTAGACCAGTTGGGGGACATGGGGTGTATGTCATCTTCTGCATCTATAGATAGAATGCAGGACTTGGGAGCACAGAACCTGAAGAATCTGTTACCACATGCTGAAGCACACACAGAATATGAGATCTGACCACCATGTACTTGTACGAAGTACCATTATGATCTGCCACTAACTGACTGACTTGATAATAAACAGTAATTATATAGATAAAGTTCTTTGGGGCTTGAAAAAGAGGAAACTCTCATTATGTAGCTATAAAGTCATTAAACAGTGATAATTAGTAGATTTTTGTGCTACATTAGCAATGTCATCACACGAGATAACAAACATGTATGAGACAAACTTTGGTTGGAAAACAATTACCAAAGATGGCAGAGCTAAGAGAATTTGTCTGCACTGTAAAACAATGGTCATCAGCTTGTTTGATTGCCAGTGACTAAAGACAAGAAAAAGAAAAGTCATAACTCTGTTGTCAAGAAATGCAGTACAATATATTGATGAGGATATTAATGAGATACAAAGTTCCATTTTTTAATGTGATAGTACGTTATCTTGTCAGCAGAGTGAAACAGGGTGAACTTTAGGGCATATCACTTATGTTTTTCCAGGTATTTATGAAACATATTTAGACTTGTTCATGTTGACTTTCCTATAAGGCTTCTGTTAATTCATCAGTTAAGCTTATTTCTGCTTACTTCTGTTAGACTGCTAAAGACTGTGTTTTACCACTGTTGTACTGTTTACTGCCTCTGTTATCATTTGATTGTCATGAAAGTGTATATAAATATTATAATGACTATTTCATTGTTAAAATGTATGCATAAACAGAGATCATGAAATTGTAAATATTTATTTAAGATTTTTAAAGCTTGGAGGATTGACTTCGTTGTATTCTGGTTTCCACAAATGTACTCTGTCTCTCTCAATAGAACAGCAAGGTGAATATTCAGAGTATCATCCACAAACAAGCAACTTCCAAGCTCGATAGATAAAACACAAGGACCTTAAAAAGTCACACTTGTGAACCAGACCTTTATGGTCAGATTTTAACCAGCGACCTCAATTGAATACATGGCAAATGTCTTCATCGCTACAAAGAACCTCTAAAATAATTATTTGTTATCATTTTCTTGTTTTATTTAATGCTATTTATCATTTGTTGATGTACTGTAATAATATTTTGTTTGTGTATGCACAACATTATAAAATTATCTAAGAGAAAATTCAGCAGCTAAACCTGAATCTGATTGTATGATGATGATGAGGAAATAATCCTGTTAGCTGTGAGCAGGTAGCTCGACAGCCCATAGTCTTTCTGACAAAAGTACAGGTCCTCATCAGTTGAGTAATTGAGGTGACAAACAGACTCTAATACGGTTTGTTGTTTCAAAGGCATGATTGTGTTAGGGACTTCATGGATGTATGCTTAGTCCCCGAATGTGGGGGGGGGGGGGGGGGGGGGAAGTCCCATGAACATGACCTGTCACACACACTTCTGCACCAACTATGTCATTATTCTTCTGTCATAATTGTTGACCCATCTGCAGTGATGACACATTTAGCTTTTCCTGCCATCTAGGAAATCTGCCATAAAAGGGTAAAGGTGCAATGTCCACTGGCTATGCACATCTTCATAATTCATAGGGATTATTGGATAGAAATCACAAGTAAGAAATTGAGACAAGATGCCATTATATTTTTTTTTTCACAGGTTGTCAGCCTATTTCTACCCCCCCCCCCCCCCCCCCCCCAACTTTTCTTAATCACCTCCTACTAAATGCCTGAGTAGATGACAGTGGCCCTCTTCTTTGCTTCCTGAACTAGAAGAGTCTGTGTCACATGGGTGGAGTGTGTGATCATCTTCCATTGTCATTTAAAAGTCTTATGCATATTTTTAATTAACAATCTCCCCTGATGAGTTGAAGATGTTTTCTGTTGGTGGCTTGTACCCTGTGACTGTGCAATATTTGAGCAAACTGGTTTCTGGTGTGTTTGTTACTTTTGTATTAAAAAAAAATCATAAATGTAAATACATTATTTTGTAAGATGTGAGTAACTTATGTTGTTGTACCAGTTTTTGAGCTTGTTTTTAATTTTCTAACTTTGGAATGAACTTATTCTAAATGAAGTACTGTTGGGATTGAAGTGTTTGGAAATTTGACTTCCATGTATATTGGCCTTTGGTAATAAAACCAATTACATTTGACATGGAAGTATGTTGATGTATATCACTTTCAACTTTGACGTATACAGACTTGGAACAATGTTGATCTTTGGCATAAAACATTTTCAACTTTGACGTATACAGACTTGGAACAATGTTGATCTTTGGCATAAAACATTTTCAACTTTGACATATACAAACTTTGAATTGGTACTATGTTGACCTTTAACATGAAACAATTTCACCTTTAACATATTCAGATTTTGACATGGAATTACCAGTATATTGACCTATGGCACAAAACATTCATCTTTGACATACACTATGACTTGAAGGTATATTCATAATTGACTAGACAGATTTGTTTTGTTTTTAATGGAAGATTGTTTACCCTAATTGTAAATGTTTAGTACCACACAAAAAGTATGTCACTGTATTTATATTTGTGTAAATAAACAAACTATGAGAGAACATGAACCTAAATCTCATTGTAAATAATTATTTTGATTATTTATTTATTTTTTGTATAGGAGTGTATTCTATTCTAAAATCAGGGTGCTGGTCTATCTTCTAATTCTATTAAATGTTCTTTCACTCAGTTTTACTGAACACTCCACAATTATTATTTGTTGAACTTGGTCAGTGATCTTAGGGCAGATGTCTTCTATTTTCAAAACAAACGTGAACATGAACACCAAAACAATACTGTATAAAACGTTCATTATGCTACCAATGTCAAACGTGTATACTAACAGCAACACACACAAAAACTTGTTACAGAAATGACTTGTCTATGTAGAATTTTCAAACTAAAAATAAGAGACAGAATGAGAAATGAAAACATCAGAAGACTAATAAACACAATGCCAATCCTGGATTACATCAGAAGACAACAGATTAAGTGGTTTTCACATGCTTCCAAGATTACCATCAGATAGTGCCCCTCAAAAACATTGCTATACAGACACGATTCAGGGGCAGACCGTGCAAAAGAGGAATTACAGAAATAAAAGAACAAAAACAAACATATATGAAGCACACAAAAGTGTAGTCGCCAGAGAACTCTTCTACCTCTGATGCTGAAGGCATAAAGGGGGTATGACATGTAAAGAAAGATGGTCAGTCTTAAATCTTTTTGCATTTCTGTGATTATACACATGATATCTAAAAGACGGTCTTTTAGATCCGGTAGGAACGTGCAAAAGGTCTTTAGGTCTTACCAGTGGCCACCACCAGACCAACCATTAAATGCAACAGCAAAATTCAACTAAACATCAAAATTAGATCATTAAATCACAAGTAGATCACAGGTTTGCAAATGAATAAAATATTCCACAAAGACTACATGTAACCGAACTCTTAATTTTGTTGTGTGCATAGAAAGAGTATAAAAATATGAATTTAGTTCACATAAACAAAGAGTTAATAATATGGAAGTATTCAATGAAACATCATATGATTGACAGATTACAGTCTAGCAGAGTGCACCACCAAAACAAGACAAGGGATGCTGGAGATCTGTTGCAGCCAACTTTTGTTGTGGAGATGGAACTTGATGATGATTCAATGAAGTACAAGTGTATTCTGTACAAAATACCCCGGTGTGGTCCAATGTTGACCCACGTTGCACGGTGATTAGGTGCCATCTGAGCAGACCTGGTTGATTTGCTGCTTGTTTTTTTTCTTTATTTATAAATCCTGGATGTTTTATTATTATATTAATTAGAAAAAATGTACAAGATGACAGGATTGCAAGTCTCACTCATCAGACACTCCATCATGGCTGTCCCCTTATATTATTGCACTGTCTATCTTAGATTATCTTCTTCCGTGTTCATTCTCAAACTCTTGCAGATTAACAGGATGCAATCTGGAAAACACTATATTGTGTCATGGTTTACTGCTTGATTGTGATATCTGCACCTTTTGGCCTGACACATACAGCTTCAATATGGCTGAATTCAGTTTATTTTCTCACAAACAACCATCACTTCTAACTTCTTCAAAATGATACAGTATATATATTTATTATGAATATGTTATTGCTAAATAATTAACATCGGGCATGTCCTGTGCGCAGATACCAACAGAATACACCACCAATCTCTTGAATGGATACCTACAGGCAAAAGAGCAAGGGGTAGACCAAAAGAAACACTCAGAAGAACAATACTTAGAGAAAGTAAAACAATCAATATCCATACTATCCAAGAACTGCACAGAATAGCTTTGAACAGACAGAATTGGAGAGATCTGACCTATGCGCTAACTTCAGCGTAAAAGGAAAATGAATGAATCAAATAATTAACCTTATTTTAAAACACATATTGAATGGCATCATATCTATTCAAACAGAGATGTGACATATTTATGCTGGGAAAATATAGAACTTATAGATGGACTTCAAGTGGCAGGTTTTGGGGGTTGATATGGGAAATATAATGAGGGGCTAGAAATGGGAGGACAGTTGCGTAACAATATGCTTGTTGTTAGAAAGGTTGGTCTACCTCATTATGTGTTGATTTATCTCATACTGTGTTTGTCTACCTCATCCTATGTTGTTCTACCTCATCCTGTATTGTTCTACCTCATCATGTGTTGTTCTAACACATCCTTTGTTGTTCTACCTCATCCTGTGTTGTTCTACCTCATCCTGTGTTGTTCTACCTCATTCTGTGTTGTTCTAACACATCCTATGTTGTTCTACCTCATCCTGTGTTGTTCTACCTCATCCTGTGTTGTTCTACCTCATCCTCTGTTGTTCTAACACATCCTATGTTGTTCTACCTCATCATGTGTTGTTCTACCTCATCCTGTGTTGTTCTAACACATCCTATGTTGTTCTACCTCATCCTGTGTTGTTCTACCTCATCCTGTGCTGTTCTACCTCATCCTGTGTTCTACTACATTCTGTGTTGTTCTACCACATCCTGTGTTGTTCTACTACATTCTGTGTTGTTCTACCACATCCTGTGTTGTTCTACCACATTCTGCGTTGTTCTACCACATCATGTGTTGTTCTACCACATTCTGTGTTGTTCTACCTCATCCTGTGTTGTTCTACCACATCCTGTGTTGTTCTACCACATCCTGTGTTGTTCTACCACATCCTGTGTTGTTCTACTACATTCTGTGTTGTTCTACCACATCCTGTGTTGTTCTACTACATTCTGTGTTGTTCTACCACATCCTGTGTTGTTCTACTACATTCTGTGTTGTTCTACCACATCCTGTGTTGATCTACCACATCCTATGTTGTTCTACTACATTCTGTGTTGTTCTACCACATCCTGTGTTGTTCTACCACATCCTGTGTTGTTCTACCACATCCTTTGTTGTTCTACCACATCCTTTGTTGTTCTACCTCATCCTGTGTTCTACCTCATCCTGTGTTGTTCTACCACATCCTGTGTTGTTCTACCTCATCCTGTGTTGTTCTACCACATCCTTTGTTGTTCTACCTCATCCTGTGTTCTACCTCATCCTGTGTTGTTCTACTACATCCTTTGTTGTTCTACCACATTCTGTGTTGTTCTACCACATCCTTTGTTGTTCTACCTCATCCTGTGTTCTACCTCATCCTGTGTTGTTCTACCACATCCTGTGTTGTTCTACCTCATCCTGTGTTGTTCTACCACATCCTTTGTTGTTCTACCTCATCCTGTGTTCTACCTCATCCTGTGTTGTTCTACTACATCCTTTGTTGTTCTACCACATTATGTGTTGTTCTACCACATCCTTTGTTGTTCTACCTCATCCTGTGTTCTACCTCATCCTATGTTCTACCTCATCATGTGTTCTACCTCATCCTGTGTTGTTCTACCACATCCTGTGTTCTACCTCATCCTGTGTTCTACCTCATCCTGTGTTCTACCTCATCCTGTGTTGTTCTACCACATCCTGTGTTCTACCTCATCCTGTGTTGTTCTACCACATCCTTTGTTGTTCTACCTCATCCTGTGTTCTACCTCATCCTGTGTTCTACCTCATCCTGTGTTGTTCTACCTCATCCTGTGTTCTACCTCATCCTGTGTTGTTCTACCTCATCCTTTGTTGTTCTACCTCATCCTGTGTTCTACCTCATCCTGTGTTGTTCTACTACATCCTTTGTTGTTCTACCACATCCTTTGTTGTTCTACCTCATCCTGTGTTCTACCTCATCCTATGTTCTACCTCATCCTGTGTTGTTCTACCTCATCCTGTGTTCTACCTCATCCTGTGTTGTTCTACCACATCCTGTGTTCTACCGCATCCTGTGTTCTACCTCATCCTGTGTTGTTCTACCACATCCTGTGTTCTACCTCATCCTGTGTTGTTCTACCACATCCTTTGTTGTTCTACCTCATCCTGTGTTCTACCTCATCCTGTGTTGTTCTACCTCATCCTGTGTTCTACCTCATCCTGTGTTGTTCTACCTCATCCTGTGTTGTTCTACCTCATCCTGTGTTGTTCTACCACATCCTTTGTTGTTCTACCTCATCCTGTGTTGTTCTACCACATCCTGTGTTGTTCTACCTCATCCTTTGTTGTTCTACCTCATCCTGTGTTGTTCTACCTCATCCTGTGTTGTTCTACCACATCCTGTGTTCTACCTCATCCTGTGTTGTTCTACCTCATCCTGTGTTGTTCTACCTCATCCTGTGTTGTTCTACCTCATCCTTTGTTGTTCTACCTCATCCTGTGTTGTTCTACCTCATCCTGTGTTGTTCTACCTCATCCTTTGTTGTTCTACCTCATCCTGTGTTGTTCTACCACATCCTGTGTTGTTCTACCACATCCTGTGTTGTTCTACCTCATCCTGTGTTGTTCTACCACATCCTGTGTTGTTCTACCACATCCTGTGTTGTTCTACCACATCCTGTGTTGTTCTACCTCATCCTGTGTTGTTCTACCACATCCTGTGTTGTTCTACCACATCCTGTGTTGTTCTACCACATCCTGTGTTGGTGTTATTTCAAACACAAACCAGATTTCATATTAATACGTGCGGACAAATATACGCACACAGACATGATCACCAACCACGTGGTTTGGTTGGAAACATTCATGTATTGAACATGGTAAGGAAGTTTTCCACACACAATAATGAAATTTTGCTAATCTCTAGAAACACTCAATAGTACACATAAATCGACGTTTTAACTAAAAGGTATTTGGAAAGGAAAGGACCTATACCTGTGTCATAAATCAATTTTTATCTCTGTCAACAGTGCCGTTCGTACTCATCGTTTTTGTTGTCGTACTTATCCTTGATAAAGGCATTTTGTTCGAAACGCCGGCTTGTGTGTGTTGTTATGTGTGTTTCCAGTGATTAGCAAAACATCATTACCTTGTTCCACGTTTTCCCAATGACTTTAATGTATGTTTTGTAAAATGTTGGTGGTTAAGCGCAGTGGTAGGGGGGGGGGGGTTGTGTTGTTGAATTGTGTAAGTCTGAAGATCCTAGTTCATATGTAATAATGGACCAAAGTATGTTGTTGTGTTTTATGACATGTCCTAAGGATTAATTCTAATGGTTCTGATGTTTGTGCGAATGTCTTGTAATGCAATGCCTCTAGGCTCCATGTAGTAGTGTGTCTTGTATGCGTGTTTTATGTTGTAATGTGTGTGCAAAAATGAAACTCCTTATATGTATGTTCCTGCCGAAGACCGATGTGTCGGGCCATTGGCGCAAATAACACGGCGACACAACGCATTTCTATTCTCTGGACTACATCCTGCTGGAAATCTAGTAGGACCATGGTCCTGCTACAAGAGAGATCCTGCGGGAGTTTGAGAATGAACGCTAAAGAAGAAGAATGTTTGTTCATTTCTGTGTGACAGTGTCTTCTGGGGAAAAAAAGGGGGGAATTGTGGCTATGTATATCGGTTTTGCGCCCTTGTGTTGCCGGGGCCTGAAAGGGGAGCAAAGAATAGCAACACTGTTCACCTTCCACGCATGTCGTAAAAGGCGACTAAGGAGGTTACGGGATGGAGTTGGCTGTCCCATCCCATATAGGGTCAGTGACCCAAAGCTATGCTGAAGTCGGATGCGTCAGGTTGAATGGCGCAGATATCGCAGCAATGCTGTAAACCATGACAACGCATTCCATTCTCCTGACTACATCCTGCTAATCTGCAGGAGTTTGAGAACGAACGCAGAATAAGAAGAAGAAGAATATCGGTTGTGGAATGATGTGTGTTCACTGCTCTGCTTCTGTCACAAATTTTTGTTGTTTTACATTGATATCTGTAACAGCATGTGTGTGATCTTTCTAACAATGTAGCGCTATGTGGGTTTGTGTATGAGATGTGGGTTTGTGTATGAGATGTGGGTTTGTGTATGAGATGTGGGTTTGTGTATGAGATGTGGGTTTGTGTATGAGATGTGGGTTTGTGTATGAGATGTGGGTTTGTGTATGAGATGTGGGTTTGTGTATGAGATGTGGTTTTGTGTATGAGATGTGGGTTTGTGTATGAGATGTGGTTTTGTGTATGAGATGTGGTTTTGTGTATGAGATGTGGTTTTGTGTATGAGATGTGGTTTTGTGTATGAGATGTGGTTTTGTGTATGAGATGTGGTTTTGTGTATGAGATGTGGGTTTGTGTATGAGATGTGGGTTTGTGTATGAGATGTGGGTTTGTGTATGAGATGTGGTTTTGTGTATGAGATGTGGGTTTGTGTATGAGATGTGGTTTTGTGTATGAGATGTGGTTTTGTGTATGAGATGTGGGTTTGTGTATGAGATGTGGTTTTGTGTATGAGATGTGGTTTTGTGTATGAGATGTGGTTTTGTGTATGAGATGTGGTTTTGTGTATGAGATGTGGTTTTGTGTATGAGATGTGGGTTTGTGTATGAGATGTGGGTTTGTGTATGAGATGTGGGTTTGTGTATGAGATGTGGTTTTGTGTATGAGATGTGGTTTTGTGTATGAGATGTGGTTTTGTGTATGAGATGTGGTTTTGTGTATGAGATGTGGTTTTGTGTATGAGATGTGGGTTTGTGTATGAGATGTGGGTTTGCTGTGAAAGTTATGCCATCTATTCTGATATTGTTTGTTTCCGTTATGTTATATTGAAACTGTTTTGTTTTTCCATTTACCCAGGCCCTTGATCACTTTTTTATATTCAGTTTGGAACCACTGCCTGTTCCATATGCTTTGAATGTATCCAAAATGTTTCGTTGAGTGGGAAGAAAGCAGTGTTATCCGTATAGGTGCACAACTTTTTCTCTCCTTTACGTGTAATGAAAGTGCCGGAGAATGTGGTGTCTTGTGTAATCGTTTCAAAAAAGTGGTTCCAGAACGAGAAAGTAGAGCAATAAGGAGAGTGAACAACTCTTTGTAACACATCTCATTAGCCTGAAAATCTTAATAAAAATTTGTTTACTAAGACTTGGCAGAGGATTCCAGCAGATTCCTCTGATTCCAGCAGAGGAGCAGAATTTGTGTGTAAATTCTTCTTCTTTCGTTCACTTGACACATGTCTATATCTGTAATTCTGTCTCCTTAATAAAACTCAGTCTTTTGTAATGCATACAGTGACCCTTAGAGCTTTGATTCCAGTGTTTTTTCCTCTGTCCAATATGTCTGCCTCAGCGTTTCATGCTCAGAACAATCTTGAAGTATATGTTTGGCACTCTGTGCTGCCTGTCCACATGTACTCATGACCGTGTTGCAAATCTTGAACTTTGTGTACGTGTGACTGCAGACTATTGTGTCCTGTTCTGAGGTGTAGAATTACAACTTGTTCTAATCTGGTCATAATGTGATAGCCATCTTGTGTTGGTGTTTGTGGCTTTCTTATTGACTTGATCATCTGTTTTTTCTGATGGTAGGTAATTGGTATATCTGATTGGTCAGCACCTTCCTTAGCCAGTTGGTCTGCTTTTTCATGTCTTGGTATCACCACGGATACCCTCTTACTGTGGAATACCAGGAAATGTGTGTAAATAAAGGTTCTATTCAATTTTTACACGGTATGTTTTACTTATTTAGTTTTACTTTAGTTAGTTTTTTTTAAATATTAAGTATTAAAACCACATTAGTTTATTTCTGCATCCAGTTTTTGTAAAAATAAACTTTCCCTAAAAAAACATATTCTTCTTCTTCTTCAGCGTTCTCTCTCATGTAACCACAACGAATTTATCATGTGTATTCCGCCGGGGAGCGTGAAGTACGTTGTGCTGAAAGTTCCACAGTAGAACTGTGTTATTTGCACCTCGGTTGGCCACTCTGTGACCTGGACGTCCGAGGTCCAGCACATCTGTTTTCGTCATGCCTTTAATTAGGGTGTGGTCCCTAAAAAAACAGCATATTATAGAGAAAAAGTATCCACGCCCATAGAAATATTAATATACAATTTTTCCACTTTAAAAATATTTATACATGAAGCTAATAAATTTAAAATGTTAAGTAAACATATTTTTATTATGATTTATGCACGCCCGTTCCTTTTTTTATTCTTAAAATTTCAGTTGATGACTTGTTAAAGTCATATAAAGCATATACCAATATGTTTTTATTCAATTATTTCATTATAGAGAAGCATAGAGGCATAACTGTAATGTGTATCTGTATCCGTCAACTTACACAAAAAGATTACCCCTACCTAACCCAACCAGATGAAAAGTGAACATTTATGACCCAGCAATCGTCAGCAGGTGTGTCCCTTTGACAAAACAAACGTCGCGTTTCAATAGGTACGCGAGTTTCAATATTTATGTATACCACGCACGTACGGTATTATGTCAAGATCGCATAGATTTTGGCAAAACCAAGTATTCTACAGGCGCTGTATTTACTTCCTGGTTAATTTACCAATCACAAAGTATTCTGAAATTTTATATAATAATATACAGTGTTTATAATATTCGTTCTTTTCTGAACAACATATAAAGTGTTTACAATATTCGTTCTTTTCTGAACAACATATAAAGTGTTTACAATATTCGTTCTTTTCTGAACAACATATAAAGTGTTTACAATATTCGTTCTTTTCTGAACAACATATAAAGTGTTTACAATATTCGTTCTTTTCTGAATAAAATATCATATGATGTTATTATTATTTTATCACACGTGAACACTTCATTTATTTGATATAAAAAACTAAACATTTGCAGCTTACAAATAACTTACATATTTATATTGTTTTCTCTGTAACTGCGACTTCCTCTTTGCAAAACATTGTTACTCTGTTTGAGTAACTAGTTACTTGTTACTCTGTTGTTACTCTGTCATTGTCAACAACTGTCAAGAATTCAGGGATCACAATTGTCAACAACTGTCAAGAATTCAGGGATCACAATTTTCAACAACTGTCCAGAATTCAGGGATGCACAAGAGATTCTCAGGAGTTAATTAATTATGTCGAAAAACTTTTACTTCAGCCCCTAAAATATTTTAAACTGACAAAATACTAAATAATTTCATAATTTGTTTGACATTTTTATTGAAAAATTGTTCACATTTTAAAATGTAATTGGTGTGTAAAAATAACATTTTTGACATCAGTTTTCATCCACTATCCCCCTTCTCTTGTCTGCAACTGTTAAACTTTTCCAGACCCTCCCCACACAAAGTTGTTGATGTAATTTATGGACATCCCCTTAATTTGTGTCATTGACTATTTTGCTGACATATTCTCCTTTATGGGACATGTTCTTCAAAGATTACTTTTTTCTAACCAACTCAGGTTGATCAAGTGACACAAATATGTCAGATTGCGTATTTTGACCTATTCTAGGAGCTAATCTCTCTATTTGTTGTTAGCTTGCGTATTTTGACCTATTCTAGAAGCTAATCTCTCTGCTTGTTGCTAGATTGCGTATTTCGACCTATTCTAGAAGCTAATCTCTCTTTTTGTTGTTAGATTGCGTATTTTGACCTATTCTAGAAGCTAATCTCTCTGCTTGTTGCTAGATTGCGTATTTCGACCTATTCTAGAAGCTAATCGCTCTTTTTGTTGTTAGATTGCGTATTTTGACCTATTCTAGAAGCTAATCTCTCTATTTGTTGCTAGATTGCGTATTTCGACCTATTCTAGAAGCTAATCTCTCTTTTTGTTGTTAGATTGCGTATTTTGACCTATTCTAGAAGCTAATCTCTCTTTTTGTTGCTAGATTGCGTATTTCGACCTATTCTAGAAGCTAATCTCTCTATTTGTTGTTAGCTTGCGTATTTTGACCTATTCTAGAAGCTAATCTCTCTGCTTGTTGCTAGATTGCGTATTTCGACCTATTCTAGAAGCTAATCTCTCTTTTTGTTGTTAGATTGCGTATTTTGACCTATTCTAGAAGCTAATCTCTCTTTTTGTTGTTAGATTGCGTATTTTGACCTATTCTAGAAGCTAATCTCTCTATTTGTTGTTAGCTTGCGTATTTTGACCTATTCTAGAAGCTAATCTCTCTGCTTGTTGCTAGATTGCGTATTTCGACCTATTCTAGAAGCTAATCGCTCTTTTTGTTGTTAGATTGCGTATTTTGACCTATTCTAGAAGCTAATCTCTCTATTTGTTGTTAGCTTGCGTATTTTGACCTATTCTAGAAGCTAATCTCTCTGCTTGTTGCTAGATTGCTTATTTTTACATATTCTAGAAGCTAATCTCTCTACTTATTGTTTTATATTCTCTATAAGCTAATCTCTCTATTTGTTGCGGAGCGAAACAAGTTTTCTAGAACTTTAATTTAAGTTCCTCAAGTGTTAGCACAGTAATTCATATCTAGTCATCACTTTTGATAGAGGTCTTCGTTTTGCAAAACGTGTGGACAATGTCATTCAGAAATCTAGGAAGGGTGTCAGTGCAGTTAAAATCATGGCATCTGTAGAGATGCCACAACGAACCCTTTTTCAGATGAATGAGGCAGTGGTATTATCTGTGTTAGACTGTGGTCCAGGTTTACTTACACTGTCGCAAACAGGCGGATAGACTGGAGAGAGTTGAAGAACGTTGCGATGAGAGCTGTCCTAGAATGCACAAGAGATACATCTATCGCGGCCATGAGGTTTCTCCTAGACCTACCGAGAATCAAAGACATAAAATAGCCTAAGTTAAAGTACTTCAAGGTGACCAACAAGGACCATCGCCTCTTACACCAATCTATAGACAACACAAAGGGAAAGCGTATCAAGAGATGCAGGTCTTGGATGTCAGAAGTAGATGACACCATATTCAGAGTTTGTGAGCTGGAGGAAGTTGGAAGAGGCTGTGAATTGGTGGCATTTGGCAAAGATAGAAATTTATGACAACAGTTGTGATAGCTGAGAAGAGAGTGCCACGACTAGGCAGCCAATAGAACAGAGTGAATGATCCAAGACCTTATTCTGCAGTAATCGAAGACACGTAATATAATAATGCGGCGCAGTAACGCAAGAAACAAACAGATGTGGTTGTGGTTTTGTGGTCTACCAAAATGGCAAGAAATTTGCTGAGAAGTCAGCTGCTTATCCCACTACAGCATCGAGTATGAGAATGGAAATAGTAGCGGTGACAGCAGCTCTCACCCTGGCTGGCGACACAACCACCAATAAACTCAGTGATGCTATCGGACTCTCAAAGTATGCTGTGCATCGATAGAAAAAGGGTATGCTCAGAACTAAATGGGTCACTCTTCTGAACAAAGCGCATAGTATTACATGTAAATTTAAGTAGGAAGCCAGAGGACAATTTTTTAAAAATTCTTGAGACTAACGGGAATTGAACCAGTCCGTTCTACGGCACCAAATCGCCTAGCAACAATTGCACACGCGTTTTTCAGTTCTTGACTAACCGCATCTCCAAAAAAGATGCGATTTCATCCGTTCAATAAACACGGACTGGTTCAATTCCCGTTAGTCTCAAGAATTTAAAAAAAATTGTCCTCTGGCTTCCTACTTAAATTTACTTGTATAAACAATTATTTGAAGCAAAATTGTATTGTCTATATATGTTATCCATGTTTACAAGAAGACCTATCGGCCCTTGTATAACTAATACGGATATTATGTTATGTGTTTGTTGTTACTGAGGATATTTCAATACATGTACGGGATGTTTGTTGTTGTTGTAATAGTCCTTGTCTCGATTGGTCCGTTCGGGTGACTTTGTGTGCACGATTTGAATGGCTTGATGAAATCGCATCTTTTTTGGAGATGCGGTTAGTCAAGTACTGAAAAACGCGTGTGCAATTGTTGCTAGGCGATTTGGTGCCGTAGAACGGACTGGTTCAATTCCCGTTAGTCTCAAGAATTTTTAGTATTACATGGATCTACTGCCCATGGATCTACTGTGGTCAGGGGAAACGAAAGAGCCGATGTGTTGGCTGGTAAAACCTCGGTGAATGACACTAAAAAGAAGAGACATGCTTGAATTGTTTTGAGCAGTCATGGATACCCAAAAAAGACGAGAAGGAGGTCGAACTAGATAATTTACATATTCAGAGAATGGTAGAAATTCGATGTATTAGACTAGAAGCAACGGGAGATGGTGCTCCTACTCCGTAAAGATCATAAGAAATTGCAATCAGGAACTGACTGGGACATTGAGCTTATACACTTTTAGATAGCTGACGGAACGGCAAGCACAGCATATTTGGGAATTACCCCAGTGCCGTGACGCTTGTTCCTAATCAAGAATCATTTAATTCATCCTGTGATGGACATTTGAAAGGGGAGACTTGATTTAGAATCTCGTTCCGAGAAATAAATGCAACCAAGTTTTATTTCGAGTTGGTCACTATTTGGTCACTGACTAAATAAAATGTAGTCAAACCTTTTTGCCAAGTTCTTTTTGTTGTTAAGTAAGATGTAGTCAAACTGTTGTTGGTAAGCAAAATGTAGTCGAACTGTTGTTGGTAAGCAAAGTGTAGTCGAATTGTTGTTGGTAAGCAAAATATAGTCAAACTGTTGTTGGTAAACAAAATATAGTCAAACTGTTGTTGGCAAGCAAAATATAGTCGAACTGTTGTTGGCAAGCAAAATATAGTCGAACTGTTGTTGGTAAGCAAAATTTAGTCAAACTGTTGTTGGTAAGCAAAATGTAGTCAAACTGTTGTTGGTAAGCAAAATGTAGTCAAACTGTTGTTGGTAAGCAAAATGTAGTCAAACTGTTGTTGGTAAGCAAAATGTAGCCAAGAGAACGGAATGCTTCTCCTTCGTACTGTTTGTTCATTCTCAAACTTATTCAGATTAACAAAATGTAATCATTCTATTGGACGGAATGCGTTCTTTCATTCTTTACAAAGTCTCTGAAATATCAGCCCTTTTTATTTTTCGACCTAGCACTACCGAGTCTGTTTACTCACGTAATTAATGGAAAGGTTAGCAGACAAGATTCAAGGATTAACTGTTTGGTGATAAGAGGTTCGTGTGACTAACACCCTATGCTGTTGTGACATCTATCAGTGAAAACTAACACCGTTACGACAGGTTTGGCAAGCCAAGTTTGTGTATACACTGCTAATATATTCTAAAGGAGAACAGGTGAACCATGACCGTCTCCAACGTCAACTGAAAAAAATTAGGACCGCATTCGTTACGTTGTTTTATTGTTGGGTTTCGGTTGATCATTATTTACATACTTAAAATCTCATGCCAAAAAAAGAATAGTCACGAAAAATCCAAGTATATAAATAGTGACCAACCGAAGTCCAAATAAGACTCCCCGTCTGGTCACACGACAATTATAAATAGGCTACCAGGTATTATTGGAGACGGTGGTGGGTGAACAAAGGCATGTCCAACAAAACAAGCATAAACGTGTGCTGGTTAGGTGACAAAATACCGGAATTAGTAACATTCATAGAACAAACAAACACGGAACTCATAGACATAGCAGACACCAGATAAAAAGGAAATAGCATCAAACTAGTATTAAATAACTATGTATTAATATTTAGCGGGGTAAACCCACAAGAGAAAGCAGAACACGGAGTAGTGTTCTTTTTACATCAGAACAAAGCTGACTCATAACAAATGTAGAATACACCCCAGAGAGAATAATAAAAATCATAATAATGGAACAAAAATACAAGCACAATAATACAAATATATGCATGTAATGACAAAACTAAGAAGAAAGTATATACTTTATCGAAGACCTTTCTATTATTTTTATACATTATGTGCATCTTTATAGAAGAGTAGGAAAGAAAAAATAGCAACATGACATTTGCATGGGAAGCTTACCAACAACAGTTCGACTATATTTTGCTTACCAACAACAGTTTGACTATATTTTGCTTACCAACAACAGTTTGACTATATTTAGCTTCCCAGCAACAGTTTGACTATATTTTGCTTGCCAACAAAAGTTTGACTATATTTTGCTTGCCAACAACAGTTTGACTATATTTTGCATGCCAACAACAGTTTGACTATATTTTGCTTGTCAACAACAGTTTGACTATATTTTGTTTACAAACATCAGTTCGACTATATTTTGCTTATCAACAACAGTTTGACTATATTTTGCTTACCAACAACAGTTTGATTATATTTTGCTTGCCAACAACAGTTTGACTATATTTTGTTTACCAACAACAGTTTGACTATATTTTGCTTACCAACAAGAGTTTGACTATATTTAGCTTCCCAGCAACAGTTTGACTATATTTTGCTTGCCAACAACAGTTTGACAATATTTTGCTTACCAACAACAGTTTCACTATATTTAGCTACCCAGGAACAGTTTGACTATATTTTTCTTGCCAACAACAGTTTGACTATATTTTGCTTGCCATCAACAGTTTGACTATATTTTGCTTACCAACAACAGCTTGACTATATATAGCTTACCACCAACAGTTTGACTATATTTTTCTTGCCAACAACAGTTTGACTATATTTTGCTTGCCAACAACAGTTTGACTATATTTTGCTTACCAAAAACAATTTGACTATATTTTGTTTACCAACAACAGTTTGACTATATTTTGCTTAGCAACAACAGTTTGACTATATTTTGCTTACCAACAACAGTTTGACTATATTGTGCTTGGCAACAACAGTTTGACTATATTTTGCTTACCAACAACAGTTTGACTATTTTTGTTTACCAACAACAGTTTGACTATATTTTGTTTACCAACAACAGTTTGACTATATTTTGTTTACCTATTTTGTGTAATTTGTTTAGATATTAATAATTTCCTCATGTCATTGAAGGTACTTTTAGCCATTCCTATTCTCCTTTTAACTTCTGTTTCACATCTGCCATCATTTGTGACTATGTGTCCAAGATATTGATACTGTTTTACTTGTTGTAGTTTCTCTCCCTGTATGTTTATGTTTACTTCCTGTTCTTCTGAAATATATATAACACCCACAATAAACAAACGAGGGAAACCAAATCTTAAATAAAGACGAAAGAAAGACAGATGGAACGAATACTTCCAACTAAGCAGCCCGAATACTACATCAGTAGAATACACATATACAATAAAAGACTAAGAAATCCCGGAGTCAGCGATACTGTATCAAGAAATAGAAAAAGCAATTCGAAATAGCCTCAAAAATAAATCACCAGGAAACGAAAAAAAACAAACATACGAAGTAATTAAAGCGTGCAGAGAGATAGGTGTTAAATGGTTGAACACACAATTTTCTATAGCGTTGGAAGAAAACAACAGTCTCAGATGACTGACAAAACTCAATTATAGTTCCAATATGGGAAAACAAAGGTAATAAAAGATTATGTGAAACATCGCTGCATCTCACTACTCAGCCACACAGGAAAAATATAGGATAAAGTACTAGTACAAAGAACATCACGCAAATTTGAAACTAGTTCATGTTTACGTTTCAGTTGACAGGTCTTGGATACAGGTCACGCACGCATGCACTATTTACCCTTAGACAACTATGCGGAAAAGCTAATATGACAAAAAGCAAAACATCATCTTTGTCGACCAAGAGAAAGCGTTCGACAGAAAATACAGACAAAGGCCTACTATTGAAACGTTAGAAACATCCGGAATCAAGGGGCAACTACTACAGAACAGCAAAGCATTATATATATATATATATATATATATATATATATTATATATATATATATATATATATATATATATATATATATATATATATATATATATATTAAAAAGCCAAAGCAAGGTGAGAACAACAGACGGAGTATCAGAAACATTCATAACAAAAACAGGAGTCAGACATGGATGTGTGCTGTCGCCTATCTTATTCAATGTCTACATTAACAGAATTATAAAATAAACACACACTGATATATATAACACAGAAACGGAAACAACAAAGAATGAATAAATTAACAACAAACTAAATAATAAACTGTTTTTTGCTGACGACTAAAGCATCATATACGACAACGAAGAAAAACTGCAAATTCACTATCAAGAATGATACCTATCTAGAAGACACACACACAACTGAAACTATACAAATAACGAGATCAACAGAGCACTTAAACATCCACATAAAGACCACACAAATAAAATAAGTCAAAGAGTTCCAGTAACCAGAAAGTATCTCCACAGAGGACGGCCGACTAGATAGAGAGATAGAAACAAGATGTTAAAAGGAAAATGCTGTGACATACCAGCTGCCACCTTCCCTATTGCACACACAAATCAACATGGAAGTTAAAAAAAACCCAAATGATTAAGAGTATCTTTATACCCAACACCATGCTACCCATGCCAGACTTGGCACTTGACATCTGCACATGAGAGAAACATCGAGATATGCTAAATGAAATGTCTAAGGAAGGCTATTTGAGTCACCAGATTCGCAGTGAGACATCAGAAGAAAGATAATAGGTATCCGATCGGGTATAGAAAATATATAGAGACACAACAGATAATATTGGTTTGGTCATCTTATGAGGTTTGGACATCTTATGAGGTTTGGTCATCTTATGAGGTTTGGACATCTTATGAGGTTTGGACATCTTATGAGGTTTGGACATCTTATGAGGTTTGGACATCTTATGAGGTTTGGACATCTTATGAGGATGAACGATCAACTTCCTCCCATAAGAACTTATAATAAGATGGAATCAGGTTATAGAGACTACGGCAGACCGACGAAAAGATGCATAGACAACATCAAGACCATCCAGAATAAACATGACTACATCTCAACCAGAGCCACACATCTGGCAATGGAACGTAGACTACATTTCCTTCCCAAACCCCTACACTCAACGGAAAGTGTGGAAGCTATAACACCACGACCAGCGAATAGACAATAGACATCCGATTGCAGCAATATTTTGGCTCTATTAACATGGATGGAACAGCCACCTGCATCCTAAACACCCTTAGTCATCTCTTATAGTCATCTCCGTTTAGGCCTCGGTTAACACTCGGCAGAACAGGATTTTGATAACGAACACGGAACAGGATGAAAAAACCAACTTATTATGTAATCCAATATTTGTCAGCACAATTCCAGGTAATGTTATCCTTCGATGTGTGCTATGCATCGGTTTAATCAGAAAAGGAATTTTAACAAGCCTTCAGAAAAAAAATAGAATTCGAGAAACATAACGCTAGGTACAAAACTAAAAGTCAGAAATACAAACGTAAACATCGTTCTGCTGTAAGGAACGGAGATTCTGTATGGCTGTTGCCACGTCAATGTACATCACTAACATTTGTGAATAATTGCTCTAAAATGTTAGAAATATTAAATGACAAAATAATAGAAATGGAAATGTTTAAATCAGAACATGACATAATCCTATGTGCATATAAACCGTACATATAAACCGTGCATATAAACCGTGCATATAAACCGTGCATATAAACCGTGCATATAAACCGTGCATATAAACCGTTGAATATAAATTAAGATGAATCTGACACTGTGGAAGAGAGGAAATTGTATTGGGAAGACACGCATTAACATGGAGCTATGAACTGACATAAGTGAACTCATACTCTGTGCATGCTTCCGTGCAAAAAGTGGTTCCTTTTCCTGTATCCAGCAGGCATTCGTGGAACAATTTCAGTACATCCATCATACCCAATGTCTCAGTATATTAATGCGCTGAGTACACGTCTATATGCATCCCATTACCGCAAACGCATGCAATGCGAACCCATTTGCTCACCTTAGCAACAGGAAACGAACTTCAGAATAAAGGCGACCACAAAATATAACAGCTTTTGACTAGGGTGGGTTGACAAAAGTTAACGTCAACAATAATGTTTTATACACTAATGAAATTGTTTGTTATACACAATGAAATTATTTGTTATACACAATGAAATTATTTGTTATACACCAATGAAATTGTTTGTTATACAGAAATGAAATTATTTGTTATACACCAATGAAATTGTTTGTTATACAGAAATGAAATTATTTGTTATACACCAAAGAAATTGTTTGTTATACACAATGAAATTGTTTGAATTATAATTTTTGTTTCTAAAAATGAAAAAATATGAAATAAAACGTGCAGTTTTTTCTGACTAGAACTGTTAATTTTTTTTTAAATTATGGGGGTGTTATATTTTTTTACATAATTAAGGAAAGGTATTCATGAACTATTGACAGTAATTGGGTGGGGGATGACAAAACAAAATTGACATAATTTATCGACAAGCCGCAAAGAGATACAGACAGATTCACAAAGAGATATGTACATATTCACAAAGAGTCATAGACAGATTTGCACATAGTAATAGACATGTTCACAAAGAGATATAAACAGATTCACAAAGAGATATAAACATTTTCACAAGAGATATAAACAGATTCACAAAGAGATATAAACATGTTCACAAAGAGATATAAACAGATTCACAAAGAGATATAAACATATTCACAAAGAGATTAAACAGATTCACAAAGAGATATAAACAGATTCACAAAGAGATATACACAGATTCACAAAGAGATATAAACAGATTCACAAAGAGATATAAACAGATTTACAAAGAGATATAAACATGTTCACAAAGAGATATAAACAGATTCACAAAGAGATATAAACAGATTCACAAAGAGATATAAACAGATGTACAATGAAACATTGAGAGACCAAAGATTTATAGAATATATTAACAAAGAATGAGTAGTTTAAATAAACAACTGAAACTGTAGATAAAAGGTAAAACATAGTGGAAGAAATTTGTTGACGGTATATGCTCAAGGCCTGAAGAGTTAATAGGGCGTATCCTTAATTTCTGAGATCATAAGAACTTTTCTACAAATTTTTATTATTCATTTTGGTTCTGGACTTTCTTGTGTTTTTTTTACTTCATTTATTTCTATCTATCAGTTTCTCTTCCATTTCTTGATTTCTTTCTTATGCCTGAATATCATTAAATCAACGTCTTTTTTTGTGTGTTCCTATATCAAATTTTCCACATATATTATTTTCTTTTCCCTTTATTGTTACTTGAAGCCAGATTTTGAATGCACAGATTATAAACCTGAAATATCATTGCATGATATAAACGTTGTATGACGGCCCCCATTCAGGTACTGTTAAACAGTAAAACGGCTCAAGGAATTCAGGTCTCGACATACATACCTACTGTATTCCCCTTTGATTATCGTCCAATTCGTATTCACAAATCACGAACAAAATAAATGGTTTACAAAAATAGAAATAATCATAGAAAAAGGAAGTTCTGACAAGGATGTATCTCGAAAAGTTGACAATATAAAAGAAGCAATCAAATTTTATGGTCATATTCTGAAGTCTCTATGAACGCTGTGCTGCAAGACTTTACATGGCATATTGACGTGTGTCTGTAAGTATATACGCTACTAAGACATTATATAATGTATATATTTGTGCATTTATGTCTTTGTGTCTGTGTATATAACTGTCTCTCTGTAAATAATTTATTCATCTCGCCCGTATGGAATTCTAGTTCAGGGTGCAAAGAATAGGGCCACTGTCTTCTTTACATGTATGTCGTAGGAGGAGACTAAGGAAAGGAATGAATATATTGGCAAACCTGCCACCAGTTAAAAATGTGTCACTGCATGTCTTGTATCGATTTAATACTTTTGTCATTTGGTCAAAATCCTTCCTGTACATGTCGCGGTGTCTGCTATGGCAAAGCGGCAATAGAAGGGTTACCACATCTCATAGAAAACCACCTTGCACTCCATCACAAGAAAAAACATGCAGTAACGAAAGTCACTCGGTCCCCGTGAAGGACGAAGTAATTTAGATCAGCAGACATTGCTCATTTGTCCTTTTGTGATAGACTAGTTGGTGGCGGGAAAGAGTAGGTGTACCATTACGCAGATGTGGCAACAGATCTGACAGAAGAATGATAAACTAGTTGGCTCAGAAGTATAAGCTACGCCCAGGGCATGATGAGGTGCTCCTAAGATGCTGCTGCACTGGAATGTTTCACTTCGTAAACTACACATGGATCCACAAACACAAGAACTGCATATTGAGATGTCACCGTAATTACTCAACTGAGAATCTGTGACTTTCATAGAAAGTCTATAGTTAAGCTAAGAGCTACCTTCTCATGGCTTTGATGGATTATTTCATCAAAGGGATAATTTCATCATTGGGATAATTTCATTATTGGGATTATTTCATCATTATTATCATCATCATTAATTATTATATATTAATGTATGGCTCAGAAACATGGACAATAAACAAACAATTAGAAGACAGAATTGATGCCTTTGAGATGTGGAGAATATGAAGAAAATCATGGAAAGAAAATAAAATTAAAACAAACAAACAAAAAACAGAGGTTCTGACGAAACTTAATAAGAAGATAAGGTAAGGTATGTCCCATTGTAGCAACCTACCGTCGGGGATAAATATAAGTCTTTATGTACTAAGCCGCAGCAACTATTATGTGGGGAGGTCAGTTCCCTACCCTGCTGTCTTTACCTCCTCTAACTCATGTGTCAGGTACTAATTTGCAGTTGAGTCGACTAGAGGAATGGTCGTGTTAAAAGAGAAATCACAACCCAGATTGATAGCCAGCAAGCAAGCTCACTATCAACTAGGCTACCTCGCTCCCCTGCTTAATATGAAGAAAGAATTATTAAAGGAAATAAAGATTAATAAAATAAAATATTTTGGAAACATTAAAAGACATGACACCTTGTTGAAGACCTTGCTTGAGGGTGAAGTCGATGGGATGCGAGCAAGAGGTAGGCAGAGATACAAGTGGGAGAGTAACATCACAAGGTGGCCATGTTACAGTCTAGCAGAGTGCACCACCAAAACAAGACACAGGAGATAATGGAGGTTTGTTGCAGTCAACTTTCGATGCGGAGATAGCACTTGTTGATGATGACGTACATACTCACCTACCTACCTACCTACATATTCACCTATCTACCTGTCAGTCTATATACCTATTTTTCTATCTAACTACCTGTATATATCTATGTATCCATCCATCCATCCACCCATATATCTACCTATCTATATATCTTTCTGTCTGCCCGTCCATCTGTCTAACAAATGTAACCTGTCTTAACTTTACACACCCACAGTTCACACAGAAGAGACTTGTTCCGCCATTTTTCTATTCTCCATGTGATACTCGTTGGTCCTACATCAGGCATGTCCTACGCGCAGACATCAACAGGATACAGCAGCAATCTCTTGAATTGATACCTACAAGCAAAAGAGCCTGAGGTAGACCAAAAGAAACACTCAGAAGAACAATACTTAGAGATAGTAAAACAATCAATATCCATACTATCCAAGAGCTGCACAGAATAGCTTTGAACATGTAATTGGAAAAATTGGACAGAATTGGAGAGATCTGACCTCTGCCATATGCGCTAACTTCAGCGCAAAAGGAAAATGAAATGAAATGTGATACTCAGGCACCGGCAAGTTTCCAAAATATTCCTTACCTTGATACCACATGACACATAATCCTAAGGAAATATTCATGTATAATCTAATATATGGACAACGCTAGTGAATACATTTTTATCCATTAACAAATAATAGAAGATGGAATAAAATTAAACCAAATACGTAGCAAATATTTGTTTTACTCAAATACTATAATTGTCAAGATGAATTTCTCAAATGTTTGGGCTGCTCTTAGTTTTAATGTTTTTATACATTTTGCTTGGCAGAGAGTTTTTTTTATTGAATACTGATTGAAGGTGTCCTTACCCTTTGATACAATATGTTATGTTATTGAACTTGATGAATATCTTTAGATCAAGCCGCCGTCGGTGTCTGTTGATTGCATTTCTTAGTGTACGTATACTAAATCGACTATATTACCTTTTATTTCTTAGTCTTTGTCTATTGTATTTATCCTGGTGGTTTTGTTATCCATTCTTGTCGTTAAGCCTAGGGGTGATTGGAGCTTGAGTTTGTGTTCCAAGGACAGATATGTAGCTTCGGCTGTGTTATTACCGTGTTTTTTCAAGAAGTCCCTGACGTTTTCTATCCATCTTTTTCGTGGTCTTCATTTGGCTTCGTATCCTGATGTCATTTGGTTATATTCCTGTACTGGGAACTTGTCGAGATGAATTCTCATAATGTGGCCGAACCACTTGATCTGCTGCATTTCTATGTATTCTGTACAAGGCGTTATACCTATTCTTTCCCTGATGTCTTCATTTCGTAATCTATCAAGCCTGGTGACCGCCGTAGTTTCATCAAGCATTTCATCTCACATGTCACTATCTTTCTGTAATGGGAAGATTAGAGAGACCACGTTTGGCACTGGTAACACAGTGTTGGTAGGAAAATACTGTAGATCATTTGTCTTTTAATTTCCATCTCGATCTTGGGATGAAGAAGTAGTGGTGACAGTTGGTATTTCTCTTAGTGAGTATCATTAAAACGACATTTTGGTTGAATTTCATACATATGAGGACAGCTGAAAGTATCATTATGTGGCGCCTAGTAGGTACAGAACATGACCGTCAAAAATGTCTCAGATAAAATGGACTGTCCAAAATAATTGCATCAACAAAGTGAAATTGGCAGGGGGGGGGGGGGGCTTAAAAGTTTGAGATCTGTTGACAAGTGGAAAGCTCATGAAAAATTGAAGTTTCATGAGAGCTGTCCACAACTTACGTCAAAAATTACGTCATCAGGAGGAGGAATGGGGAAGGAAAATTATTGTTAGTTGTTGACAAGGGAGTGGTGGGGGGGGGGTGTTGACAAAAGTTGCTACCAACAACAGTGTTTCTATAGACAAATTAAAATGTTTGGAATGGGAAAAAATGTTACTAAAAAAATGGAATACAGTTAAGTCTTTTTTCTGTTTGGGAGGGGGGGGGGGGTGATGAAGTTTAAATATTTTGACACAATTAAGCAACAAGTGGTCTTTGAATTCTTGTCAGTTATTGACAAGATGGACGGAAGGAAAGGGAGAAATTGACAAACGTAACAAAATATTATTGACGTAATGTATGAACAGCCTGGCAGTGCTATAATTCACCAGTGCTATAATTCACCAGTGCTATAATTCACCAGTGCTATAATTCACCAGTGCTATAATTCACCAGTGCTATAATTCACCAGTGCTATAATTCACCAGTGCTATAATTCACCAAATACAGTATATCCATTTGAACATAAAATTAATACAGTGGAATCCCTTTATAGCACATTTTATTATAACAAATATCCCTACAGCGCAAGACTTTCAGAAATGCTCAATTAGTTTATTGATTATAGGCATATAACTGTATATAGCGAACTGTGGTTATAACATCATAGATATATCATCTGCCAGGACCAATTCGTTACAAAGGGATTTCACTAAATGCCCTGTGATTTGATATTTATCTGTCTTAACACTTGGCAGTTTCTGATAAATTCCAAATTCATAACTCAAAGATTTTATTTATGTTTACCCGCAAATATTTTTTGCAAAACGTTAGTTCTGTTTTATTTAATTCTGAAAATATTCATTGCAAGAAAGTCAAGGGAATGCACCTAATATTTACACAGCACATCCTGGTATCAGCAACAGATTGAAAAGCCCTTAAATGACATTGTTTGATATTTATTCTGCTCATAAGATTTGCAGGTACGGGTTAAGCAAATGTGGTCTCATCGCGTGATGAGTCCAACTTTTTAATATTACTGGCTAGACATCAGACTTAGTCTTAACAGTTTGTCCTGCTCCTCTTGGTATACAATTAGAGCACACAGTTGCCATATTGATGGTCACAGGTTTTTAAAAATTCTTTAGTTAATCTGAAAATTAGGGATTATATATTTTCTCTCGTCTTCTTCTTATGCTTTCGCTCTCTGATAACCAACACGAAAGTTCATGTGATTTCTGTCGGGGAGCGTGAAATGCGTTGAGAACTAGTTCCGCGGCAGAGCTGTGTTATTTGCACCTCGAAAGGTCTGGCACAATGGAGGCCCAGAACATCCGTTTTAATTCGGGTAGTGGGCTTCCCTATTCTGTGAAGTCTTATCTGGCCCATGAGGACCAATCTTTGTGTCCAGGTTCGGGAATATTGACCCGATTCCCTCTGGATAAGCTGCGGACAGACTCTGATGGACGGGAGGGGAAGACAAGAGTACCTCGGGGTCAGAACGGAATTTTCCTATCTCTTAGGACCGTCTGACCCATATTGAATTTCTGTTTACATGGAACCCTTCTTCACTTCGTCTTCAAAGTTCTCGTTTAAATATTTGCTACTACCACCACGATCTGCACGCAGGGCGACTAAACCCAGGATCGCTTCGCAGACTTCAACGCTCAATCCAACGGTCCTCCTACTCGTCTCGACATCACTTTTTCAATTTACCGATTGCAGAGACGGCCCGGTATGAATCCGACGCTCTAGCACCATCCATTTCCAGAGCTGGTTGATTCGGTAGGTGAGTTGCTGCACACTCCTTAGCGGGTTCCTACTTCCATGGCCACTGTCCATTTTCTTCTCTAAGTGGAAATTATATTTTTGTTGATATAAAAGTTGATATAATGAATCTGTTAGTAGCTTCTGTCAACAACTGAAACCAAATTGTATAGTGCTCCTTTTTTGTAATAAATGCAGTTTTTATCATTAAATACATTTAACTTCACTCAAGTTCATTTTATTATGCTTGAAAAGTTGTTGTCCACAGTTGTAGGATTTCGACTATAATTGTCGGTGTTTACCTAAGTTTTAGTTATAAACATTTCGAACTATTTCATGGCAACCCTGTTGTCACATGGTATTATTGCACATATTTGATGCTACAAATTTTCAAATTTGATAACTATTCATCTTATCTAGAAGTACAAGACAGATATACCCAAACATGGCTCGTCCAGCACGAAGCATTTCTCTATACATCTTACTTGTAATATTTACAACAACTTTTGCTGTCAATCCTGGAGTAAAGATGAGAGTCACACCGAATGGACTTAACTATGGTAAGAAATACTTAACTATGGTAAGAAATACTTAACTATGGTAAGAAAGACTTAACTATGGTAAGAAAGGCATTCTCATTTATATGTCAAATATCGTGTTATTGATTTATATTATACGCCCATCCGGTTCTGTGGCGAAATAGTACAGAGCGTATCTGTGACGACCAAGGTACCGAGTTCGATCCTTCCACAGGCAATTGTGCATCCAGACCGCTAAGAAAGCAATGCCAAACTACCGAACGTATTTATATTACCTAGAAAATCACCACAGCCAAAAAATGCTGGGTTGATGGCTACGTCCTGAATAGGATATGCTACCAATTATACGCCCGTGTGAAACCGTGGCTCTGAATTTCAGTTCAGGTTTCAAATAATACTGCAACTGTTCTTTTTCCATGCATGTTGTAGGCGGTGACTAACGAAAGTTAGATGATAGGCTAACGTTTTTTCATCAATCACCTGTGAAAAAAATAACATTGTCATTGCATGCCGTTCCTCTATTTATTGCTGTTGTCTTATGTCAAGTTATACCCTGATGACGGAGAAATACATACAAAGGGTTGTGACAGAGATACATTGGGTGTATTACAGGAAACAGAGGGTTGTGACAGAGAAACATCGGGTGTATCACAAGAAAGATCTTTAATAACAAATACCATTGGTAGAATCTGTGAGCTATAAAAAGTAGAAAGAAGATGTGATTGGTGTAAGTATTTAAAGAGGAAATCAGGGAAAAAATATGTGATGCATCTAGGAGGAGACGGTTGTGGTCTGCCACCAGAAGTGTAAAAAGTAAAGTTAACATATACTATATGATATAGCATTTATTAATGTTTTATGGGTGTGAGGTCCCACATTAGAGTGGCTCTGCTATATGAGCGCGGTAACCATCTTCTCTCCCTTGCAGCACTTCCGGGATTAATCCGGTACCCAATTAAGGCTGGATAACCCAGAAGTTATTGTGGTCTGAAAAACATTTCCGCCTCAAGTGGAAAATGAACCCAGAACCACTAATATACGAATTCAGTGTGCTAACCACTGCGCTACGCGGCCCCTACCAGAAGTGTAAGAATGATACAAAACTCATCCAGAAATACTTAAAACTACAAGATACAGTCATGTACACAGATGGTTCAGTAATAAAGAGAAACAAACAAAGAGATGTGGATGATGCTTCGTTGCCAACTAAAATTGTGGGAAAGTAGCAGAGCGATTTATTACCTATCCACTAACAACAACTAATGTTGTTGCTCTATCCACTAACAACAACTAATGTTGTTGCTCTATCCACTAACAACAACTAATGTTGTTGCTCTATCCACTAACATACAATTAATGTTGTTGCTCTATCCACTAACATACAATTAATGTTGTTGCTCTATCCACTAACAACAACTAATGTTGTTGCTCTATCCACTAACAACAACTAATGTTGTTGCTCTATCCACTAAAAACGCCGTGTATGAGAATATAAATAGATGTAGTGACAGCCTCTCGTTTGACTGATGACGCAAAGACAACACACACAGTGATTCTATTAGACTCTCAGCGCATACCACTTAAAATAAAAAAGTTCATGATAAGAAAGAAGTGGGTTATTCTTCCCAGCAACATCCAAAGTATCACATGAATCTACAAAGTATTTTCCAGGTAATGCAGGAGTCAGTAGCAACGACAGAGCTGATGCATTGGCGGACAATGTTATAGTAGATGTGTCAGTGATAAGAATCTCCAGAGCCGAGTTCATTATGGCAGTTATTGTTGCACTACAAAAATAGATACTGAATTAGACAATGTTCATGCTCGTAAGACTGATAGAAATAGGAATGACCAAAGGAGAGAGAAGAACGTTCCTTCTCTGTGAAAAGATCAAAAGAATGCACAACCAACAACTGATTGGTACGACATAGCTTCTTCTTCTATTCTACAGTCCCGTAACCCTCAGGGTTTTAGAGGTAACACATTGGATGCTGCAGTTCAGAGTCCTCCAGCAATTGTATCTTCAACGATGCGGATGAGTGAGAAAAATAGTGTCCTATCCAGTCTTTGATGTCTGTCCATTCTTTTATTTGTCCTCTTCTGCTTCTTCCACCTTCGACTGTTCCTAGCTGTACTGTTTTTGACAAGAAATCATGTCGGCATACATGTCCAAACCGTGCACGTTTTCGTCCTTTCACTATTGAAAGCAATGGTTCTTGTGTACCTGTAGCCTATGTATCTCGATTTTATTTCTTATGTACACATTTGTGCGCTCTATAGGAGATTCGCAGAATTCGCCTGTATTCGAAGGCCTGTAGTCTTCATTGTACACATAGCTTATATACCTTTAGATGGCTGATGGATTGGCGATCTGTTTCATCCTTAGATGGTTTATGGATCGAAAATCAGCTATACACCCTTAGATGACTAATGGATCGGCGAACTGTTACACAATTAGATGGTTGATGGATCGGCGAACTGTTACACAATTAGATGGTTGATGGATCGGCGAACTGTTACACAATTAGATGGTTGATGGATTGGCTATCTGTTACACCCTTAGATAGATGGTTCGGCGATCTGTTAACCTTTAGTTGGCTGATGGATCGGGGATCTGTGCATGTGTGGGGGATACCCTCAGTAAGCGAATGATGTTGATTCCTAAAAAAAAAAACAAGAATCATAAACTTCTGAGGTTTCCTCGCTATTTCGTATTATTGTTATTGGTTGACATACTAACTTTGTTTTCTATGATTTCAGCAAGTAGAGTAGCTGAAAATGCCATCAGAAACGCATTGGGAACACTGATTATCCCTGATTTGTCTGGGAATGATGGCGTGACGTGGAGCGTTACAGGGTACGTTTGTAAAATAACTATTACAAAATCAAGCATACATTTATTGCTCTTGTGTTACCAGAGATTGAAAAGGGATCAATTAATAACATAACTCGCACCGGTCTTGAGATGCTATTTAAGAAGGTTTAATTTAGACTCTTTCTCTGCTGTGAAGACACCTACCAAAAACCAAGTAAATTCCACAGGTTGATATGGCCATGTAGACATCGTGATGATAATGTGTTTCCTTCTTAAGCTCTTAAGCAAAGATGAACATAGCATTGATAAAAATTCAAGTTAAGTTTGATTGTTACCGACATCGACTGTAATGAATCTTGCGAAGCGGTGACGGAGAATCTAACACTATAACTGCTCTAGAAAATTGAGTATCAGAGAACCATTGGAGAGCTGCAGTAACAACCTCAATTTCTTTCAAATTCTTATGCATAATTTTAGCTATTTTTTTATTTTTAAAGTGAAAATAAATATGTGTGTTAAGGTGGAAAGGCGATCGCGGAATATGGAAAATGTAATGTTACCAAACAATTGTATTATATCAGTCTAGATATATCACGAATTAGAAACAACAAATATATTTCAAGAGTTATATAAACGATCATCCATCAGGGTCGAAAGTTAAATAGATTCAGATTATTTATTGGTTGGTTGGTTGGTTGATTGGTTGCTGATCCAGCGGTCAATGAGCTCATGCTCTTTTGGTCATGAAGGGAGAAACATTTTCCTGATGGTATCCAGTGCTGGACATTATTCAGGTTGTTGGGACATGTAAAATTAATGGAGAAAATTAGAGCGATTAACCTTGTCTATGCACATAAAGTGCAAGAAAGAAGATGACAAGACATAGCAAGAAGACTGGGTAATATAGAGAACATCCTACATGAACCTGCACTAGAGTTTGAGGGAAACGACGAGGAACATAGAAGGATGAACATAGATTGTATGAGCATCACTAAATCCATTATAACGGCAGTACTGAGAATGTAGAATGTAGTATCTCTACAATAAAGAAATCACAGGAGACAAACACACCGCACATATGAAGTAAGATAACGTTGCTCACAATTCTTGAGGATAGCAAACAAACACACTTATATATCTATATTCCTTGCCTAGTGGTGTATGGTTTCACTTTATATTCCTTGCCTAGTGGTGTATGGTTTCACTTTATATTCCTTGCCTAGTGGTGTATGGTTTCACTTCAAGTGACAGATATTTTCTTTTATCAGAAATAATTCATGGCACCAGGAGTGTCACGAAACCGGTGCCATGTATACAATTGAAAATCAATTGTTAAATGTCACAGTGCAATGCCGATCACATTCAATTTCTGTTGATTACGAAACAAATAAGACGAACGTAAAAATATATTTTGATGTCCGTATATATGGGGAGGGGTGTATTGAGGTGTGTTCAGGAAAAAATATACCTCGGCATTTTATAAATAAGAAAATAAGTACAAACGTGAGAATAAACTCACTCCTCCCTCTCCATGCCCGGCTGTTTAATACGGAAAAAAAACACATCAGAAACGAAGTGACTAGACTTATTTATGGAGTTCCCGTTCCCACCCCTCCGTCATCACCACTTTAATATTTCTGCCTCACTGCATATTATCTGAAAATCTGAATAGTGTTAAAAATCAACGTCTAGTTTCAGTGAAATTCTATCTAAAAAGCAAGAAATTAGTTCTCATTTTGTTGTCACTTTCTCCTTATTAAAATTAAACGTTTCTTATATTAAGTTTTTTTAAATATTTTACACATCATAAGCTAAACATACAATTACACGGAGATATACCACAACAAAAAGATCATTACCAATATCTTGCACACAATTACCAATATCTTGCACACAATTACCAATATCTTGCACACAATTACCAATATCTTGCACACAATTACCAATATCTTGCACACAATTACCAATATCTTGCACACAATTACAAATGATGTTAATAAATGTGTAACAGCTGTTAAAATAAAACAAGGAATATGGTTACACGCACATGAAGAACTTATTAACATCTAAAACAAATCACTCAAAAAGCTAAAATAATAATTATAAAATTATAAAATGATTCATATAATTTACATTAAAGTATGGCTTAGAAGCATGCATAATTAACAAGCAAAAATTGAAGAAAAAATTGATGCCTGTGAGATTCAGATATACAGAAGAATACGGACAACTTCATGGACAAAGAAGTACAGAGTAGTTCTGACAACATTGCATGCAAAAAAAGAGAACTATTAAAGGAAATAAAAATCAAAGAAATAAAATATTTTAGACATTAAAACATTGAAACCTCATTGAAGACCTTACTCGAGGGTAGATTTGAGGGGATACGAGAAAAATATAGGCAGAGATGCAAATGGAAAGTTAACATCATAAAATTAGAATAGTACAGTTTAGCAGAGTGCACAACTAAAGGTGTTAATTGACCAATGATCTGACAGGCCTTATTACATCTTGCGTTTATTTCTGCTTCTTGTTTGTTGTCATATCTCAATGTCAGCACATTGAGATATGACAACAAACAAGAAGCAGAAATAAACGCAAGATGTAATAAGGCCTGTCAGATCATTGGCCAATTAACACCTTTACTAAGAAACAAAGATATTACACTAGAAACAAAGAAAGCGCTTTTCAACACCATTTTCTTACCAACATTGTGTTATCAGTGTCAAACTTGGACATTAGATTCTAGAACAAAACATAAGATTAACACCACTGAAATGAAATGTGTGAGACGTATGATTGGAGTTAGCTTGAGAGACAAAATCAGGAATGAAGCACCAAGGAAACAATTAGGGATAAAACCAACAATAGAATACATACAGAAACAACAAGTTAAATGGTACGGCCACATAACCAGACAGAAAGAGCAAAGTATTATCCAAAAAACACTTAACAAACGATACGAAAACAGGAGACCTATTGGACGCCCTCGTAAAAGGTGGATAGATAGTGTATTAGAGACACTCGGAAATATAACAGCAAAGGAGGCAAATAGAAGGGCAAAAGAACGTACACTCACTCTCCCCTCACCACCGAAAGGTACATGAGGACAGAAAGAAGAAGAAGAAGAAGCACAACTAACGTAAGACATATAGTGTTTGTTGAAGCTGCGTTGTAGCCATACATTCGTTGTGGAAACGGCTCTTGATAATGATAGTAGGTTTTTATCTTCAAATTTTTAACTAATTGTAGTTTTTCCATTACAGTATCCAGATAGAAAGTTACTCTGGTCCAAACACTGGCATCACACTGGATCCTGCTAATGGAGGATTAAGGCTAGATATTAACAATTTTGCTACCAGATTGCGAGGAAATTGGAGGGCAGAGAAACGAATAATGTGAGTTCCTTGTGTTTTATTTATATACTATTCTTGCTATTTTCCATCTTGTCAATTGAGTCAATAATTTCATAAAGTTTTTATACATTCCATTCGTATGATATTAAAACATATCATGTAAACCACCACCCCCCCCCCCCATATAACATTCTGTAGCAAAACAACAAATATGAAAAAATTCATGATGTATTTCAAATGTTTAGAAAAGTTATTTTTAATTCAACAAATTTTATTGTTGTATAAAAAAAAGTATTGCCAACGTCAATATTTGTAAACTCTCCAATTCCTTTATCAACGACTGTTAAACTTTTCAGACCCCCACCACCGTCCGCAAATGTTGACTTAATTTAGTAAATCCTCCTAAATGTAATCGCCATTAAACAACAACTGATAGCTTCAATCATCTGCTGGTTGATGTACATTCTTATAAGCCCATAATAGCCCTCACTCTTAGAAGCCCATAATAAACTTCATTCTTCGAAGCTCACAATAGCCCTCAATTTTCTTAGCCTATAATAGTCTTCATTCTTTGAAGCCCATAATAGCACTCATTTCTAGCGTTCCCCATTTTTCAAGGCCCTTTCCTTAATTTGTGACATAGAAGAGGAATCATCTCCATTACTTTAATTTACCCGTACTCTTTCGGTTAAGGAATTCAATATTTCAGTTTGATCCATTGCTCTACCGCCAGATAAAGTATCAAAGCATGCAAGCAGATCTGCTTTCTCGATGTCTTCAACACCCACATGATGTAGCACACAAATTAATATGATGTATTTCAACTTCGACCTTTCCACAATCTCAAGTCACTGTTCAGGAACGCAGCCCATTGTAGAGTGAGAGGGTGAGTTTTTGTCAATCACTGACAAGTGGAGTTAACAAAACATTTGTAAAACAATTGTTGATGTAATGTCTAGACAATTCACAAATAGAAATCTGGTCAACCTTTAGACGTGTCTGGAGTGCAATGATGATGATATAACGACTAACTAATTAACTAACTAACTAAACAACGAAGTAATTAACTAACTAACTAAACAACCAAGTAATTAACTAACTAACTAACCAAATAGAAATCTGATCCACCTATAGAGGTGTCTGGGGTGCAATGATAATGATATAACGACTAACTAATTAACTAACTAACTAAACAACGAAGTAATTAACTAACTAACTACACAACCAATTAATTAACTAACTAAACAACCACGTAATTAACTAACTAACTAAACAACCAATTAATTAACGAACTAACTAAACAACGAAGTAATTAACTAACTAACTAAACAACCAAGTAATTAACTAACTTATTATCTAACTAACTAACAAGCTAACTAACTAACTGATGTAACTAACCGACTGACTATTTAACTAACTAACTAATTAACTAACTAACTAATCAGTTAACTAACTACGTAACAAATTTATAATGTCATCTTTTATTCCCACAGATTCAAGATCAGAGGTAGTGGAAGTGTTACAATGGATGTTAGTGGAGTTTCTCTTACCGTTAACGTCGGTTTTGGTACGTATCGTAAAGATTTACTACACAACAAATGTATATATGTTATACGCTTCATCTTCGTGGCGATGATTGCAATAGAAACGTAAGCACTGTCTTGTAGAACAACATAGAATATCCAGATTTACAACACAACACGTTATCTAACTTCTGCATGTAGCACGGCATAGAAAATCTTATTCTACAACAAATCACGTATCTACTTATTGTAGCCCATATATAGAAAATCTTATTCTACAACAAATCACGTATCTACTTATTGTAGCCCATATATAGAAAATCTTATTCTACAACAAATCACGTATCTACTTATTGTAGCCCATATATAGAAAATCTTATTCTACAACAAATCACGTATCTACTTATTGTAGCCCATATATAGAAAATCTTATTCTACAACAAATCACGTATCTACTTATTGTAGCCCATATATAGAAAATCTTATTCTACAACAAATCACGTATCTACTTATTGTAGCCCATATATAGAAAATCTTATTCTACAACAAATCACGTATCTACTTATTGTAGCCCATATATAGAAAATCTTATTCTACAACAAATCACGTATCTACTTATTGTAGCCCATATATAGAAAATCTTATTCTACAACAAATCACGTATCTACTTATTGTAGCCTATATATAGAAAATCTTATTCTACAACAAATCACGTATCTACTTATTGTAGCCCATATATAGAAAATCTTATTCTACAACAAATCACGTATCTACTTATTGTAGCCCATATATAGAAAATCTTATTCTACAACAAATCACGTATCTACTTATTGTAGCCCATATATAGAAAATCTTATTCTACAACAAATCACGTATCTACTTATTGTAGCCCATATATAGAAAATCTTATTCTACAACAAATCACGTATCTACTTATTGTAGCCCATATATAGAAAATCTTATTCTACAACAAATCACGTATCTACTTATTGTAGCCCATATATAGAAAATCTTATTCTACAACAAATCACGTATCTACTTATTGTAGCCCATCCATAGAAAATCTTATTCTACAACAAATCACGTATCTACTTATTGTAGCCCATATATAGAAAATCTTATTCTACAACAAATCACGTATCTACTTATTGTAGCCCATCCATAGAAAATCTTATTCTACAACAAATCACGTATCTACTTATTGTAGCCCATATATAGAAAATCTTATTCTACAACAAATCACGTATCTACTTATTGTAGCCCATCCATAGAAAATCTTATTCTACAACAAATCACGTATCTACTTATTGTAGCCCATCCATAGAAAATCTTATTCTACAACAAATCACGTATCTACTTATTGTAGCCCATATATAGAAAATCTTATTCTACAACAAATCACGTATCTACTTATTGTAGCCCATCCATAGAAAATCTTATTCTACAACAAATCACGTATCTACTAATTGTAGCCCATCCATAGAAAATCTTATTCTACAACAAATCACGTATCTACTTATTGTAGCCATATATAGAAAATCTTATTCTACAACAAATCACGTATCTACTTATTGTAGCCCATCCATAGAAAATCTTATTCTACAACAAATCACGTATCTACTTATTGTAGCCCATCCATAGAAAATCTTATTCTACAACAAATTACGTATCTACTTATTGTAGCCCATATATAGAAAATCTTATTCTACAACAAATCATTTATCTACTTATTGTAGCCCATCCATAGAAAGTTTAGATTTGTTGCAGCATATGTATCTACTTTCTTGTAACACGGGATAGAAAATCTGGATCTACATTAAATAATTTATTTGTTTTGTTTCTGTATTTCTTTTAGCTTATTCATTTATATTTTTGTTTATGTGTATCGGGCAAATTAGGGAAAGACACCTATGATATTTGAACATTTCTACTATGCAAATCCCTTTTCAACCATTTCTGGTTTTCATTATCTACGGCATTGATGTCTAACTGGGGGTCATCAAGTCACATGATGCCTTCCAGAAGATATTAAGCGGTTGAGAGTTATTGATGTATTGTTGCTTCTACTATCAAACAAACTGCGCGCCTATCGATCAGACAGTTTTATATATTTATTATAAGACAGTTTCGTGATGCGATGTGGTTGAAAATGAAAAACTTGTTAATTCAAGCTGTGAGGCGAGTGGGTGCCATCTAAGCGAACCTGGTTCTAATCTCGTTTCCTGCATGATTTTTATTCATAAAACAGTTTGTGTACGCGCTGAGAAGGAGATGCACAATACATCTGCGTGCCGTGTACTGCATCTTGAGCAAAATACAATCTCTACATATTGTAATCGGTCAACATAGTGATGTACTCTAAAATGATAATATCCTACAAATAATAATAATAATAATAAATAATAATAATAATAATAATAATAATAATAATAATAATAACTGTATCAATAAAAATACATTAAATTAACAGACATTTAATTTTATAATACATATGATCTTACTAAAATAAAAATTTGATGGCTAATTTTCCATTTCCAGTTCGCCTGTAAGAATTTTTAAAATCATCCATGACTTTAAGGACAACTCAGTCTACGAAAATTAGTACCAGATGTTTGCTGTCTCTACAAATTCGGTGCGCGGATCAGAGTACGGTTTGGTTGGTTGGTTGCTGATCCAGCGGTCCATGGACTCATGCTCTTTGACCCACATTATATTGCTGGGGAGTCTGTGGATTTTCGTCCCAGCCGGGCCAGAGCCAGAGAACAACAATCACACTACTAGGAATGTAGATTTGAACCTATGAACTGCACCGAGCCACTGCAGCCAAGATAGGGTTCACTGTGCTAATTCCCCGCCACCAATTGACTACTGGTTATGCCGAACTTATCTATTGCTCCAGGCATACAACCAAATGTTCAAGTCAAAAGGATTGTCACGTCCTGATTCAGTGTGCCTCTATGATGGCGCTCAGCCATTGGAAAAACAGTACTGTCAGTTTCCTCCTCTCCACTGCTGTGCAGCAAATCTCTGGCTCCCTCCCAACCACAGAGGGTGCATACATAAACAAACAAAAAAATAAAACAACATGGCATAAAATACATTGTAACAACAAAAAAAAGGACAAGAAGCATAATTGTATAGATGACATGCCATGAAACTTCACTAAGAAGATAACCTCAATATAACGGTATGTCAACCACTATGGTTCTTCTGTTGCATGTGTGGTTTGTCTAATGAGCCATTGGTAAGACCCACAGACGCACACCATGCGTCACTACGTTTTGTGCATGCACACATTCCGTGTGCAAATCAGACTACGGTTTGCGCATGCATACAATTTCATGTGCAAATGATTCTTTTTAAGGTACTTGACCATCTTTTTTTAATCCGTTCTTCTGGGTTCTGTTAGCGGACTGTTCGTGTGCGCGGAGTGTACTTGTGTGAGCGGAGTGTACTTGTGTGAGTTGGGTGTATTTTGTGAGGGGAGTGTACTTGTGTGAACGAAGTGTATTTAGTGAGCGGAGTGTATTTTGTGAGCCCGTACTTTCCATGCGTGAAATTTTCTGAAGCCCAGCCCGAACCCGCACAGGTTAGAAGCAATGAAGTGTCCAGATTTTCTGGTGATGTCGTGGGTCGCGATAAACATATTTAACTGTATTTCTCTACACGCTTCCACAGTATGAAAAGAGAGGACTTAATTCACTGATTAATATAAATGTACGCACCCATTACAATCCGTACGGGTTTGAGAGAAAATGGGTGAAAGTGTTACCAATAGTAAACACAACTCACAAGCTACGAAACGAAAGAGCGCTCAACGTTTCAACTAGAAAGCCGTCATCGGAATGGAAAATAATATACAACCAACGACTAATTTACAGAGGAGTACACACGTAACGATCCTTTCGAAATGAAAAATGTGGATCGGGTAGATAGAGAAAAGTGCAATGATATGTATATATTCGAGTATAGTTCATAACATGTGAAAGGAGATAGAAAAATAGGTAGATAAGGAAAAGATAAAAAAGGAAGATGATGAAAAGAAAGTATAACTGACGATGAGTAGTAGAGAAGTGAAAAGTGAAATGAAAATGTGTATCCTTATACGCCCTGTGTTACCCCAACCCTTACAGTTCCAGTCCGCTAGATTGTTACAATCCCTTAAGTTTATGCCCTGCTGATTAGGTCCCAACATCGCTGGACTGGCCACATCATCAGTATGCCAGACAACCATCTTCCAAAGAGATTATTCTATGGGGAGCTTTGCGATGGTAAATGTTCAAGCGGCGGTAAGAAAAAGCGGTTCAGGAATCTCCTTTAAAAAAGCTCTCTCAAGCACTGCAGCATCGATCCTAGCTCCTGTGAGACTATATCCCTTGATCACTCAGCTTGGCACACCCAGATCACTGCTGGCATCACTAAATTTGAAAAAGAAAAAACACTGCGGGCAATTTACAAACGACGAAAGGGGAAGGAAAAATCAGAAAACTCTCCTACTCCAAACTCTCTACACTCCTGCATGCACTGTGATAGAACTTTCCAGGCACGAATCGGACTCATCGGGCATCTACGAACTCACAAACCAAATTAGACAATCACAAATGTTTTATTGTTTTTCTCTACTTGTTCATCTCATGTATTGTTTTTCAAACCATTTTCATCTTCGCTTGCAGATTCATCAGATTGTTACTGAAACATGTGATTTAACTCTTTATTCAGTAGGGTTAGTTGAGCCCTCCCTGTATGATATATTTTTTCATTATTCAACACATTTTAGGTCAAGCAAACGGTCGTCCATCTGTTTTTTCCAAAAGCTGCTCCAGCAATATTGGAAATGTTAGACTCGACATTAATGGCGGACTTGTTGCCAAAATTGCGAGCATTTTTCGTGGAAAACTGGAAAACAAAATTCGAGAGTTCCTTCAAGATATGGTGAGTTTGAACGAGTGTATGTTATGTTATAAATTGAATGTCTTTGGTAGCTCTATAAGTTATGAGTTAAAAGCATGAGTTAAAATACACAGTAGAGCCATTGTCCTTCTACAAAAGAGATCCAGTGGGAGTTCTATGCTGAAATAGGAGGCCTCAGGCGGAAACGTGCAAATATTATGGCAAATCTGTAGACCATGGCCCAACATATAGACCTACCGTTCATTTGACTAGATCTAGAGGCCTAGATTGTTTTTTGAAGGTAGCCCTACATTGTTTCTTGGAGGCAGTGATTTTAAATTCCCAATATACTTTGTTAAATATTTATTGGCAGTTAGTCAACCGGCACTTCCAAAAATTACAAACTACTAAAGGTAAATATTGCTTAGAAAACAAACTACAACCCAAAAACTGGGGATTGAAGACTATCGCAACGTAACTAAATTTCCTTTTTTATTGTAATTACATATAATCCAGAATATAACAGTATAATCCAGAATATAATAGTATAATCCAGAATATAATAGTATAATCTAGAATATATACATAATTTTACTAAGTAAATATATTATACATGCCACAAGAAATATAAGTAAATTGTTCATGATTCACTCGCATTGGTGAATACAATTTTCACCCCGTACTTTTAATTGACCAACTGCATACCAACATATATGACGTATTTAGAAATATCGCGCCAATAGCATGTACTTTCCTTGAAGATCATGTGCCCATTTTCCGAGGCTGGAGCAATCTAGGAGCCGTTTGGTGATTTCAAAATACGTTCAGTTAAATTAGAAATTGAACCTTGGATAATTCGACGAGGAAGCCAGTGCGCTAACCACTGATCTACCATGGGCAATGAATGGGGAAGAATAGCAACACTTTGATCAGAAATTGACAATACGCGTGTATCAATCCCATTGTTCATTTCGGTAAAGTTTCCATAGCAACAGTTCGCCATAGAAATAAACATTTCTGGAAAATATCTGAGACCATACTTTATTTTCTGAGAAGTGTATACAATTTTGACGGTCTATATCTACTTCCAGTTAGGGGTCGCAAAGATACCGTCTCTCGAAAATACCTGGATACGGGGACTAAAAACGGATGCTTCCCAAAACCGGATTGGATTTATGAAAACCGGGATTTTCGAATTTGTGTATTTAATTTTCCAAAATTATACATCGTTTTTCATAGTTTCCAATGGTGCCTTTCCATACCGTATTTAGGAGCAAGAATGCCAATAATTTATATGATATGCTAACCGTTACACCATTTATCTCTTCTTGAGACACGACCGACGGACTAGATCTGTGTTCTGTGTTTCATTTGTAAAGTAGAATGTGTTGTGATAAGCTTTGTTTTTATATCGTGTTCTGTAGTGTGTAAATATTGAGTGACGTGAATGTACAGGACTGGTAAGTAAATGTTTTCATATTATAACAAATAATTAAGTGTTCTGATGCCGATGCCCGAGAGGGGAGCAAAGAATAGTAACACTATTACCTTGCATGCATGTCGTAGGAGACGAATAAGGAGGATATAACGTGGAGTTTACTGTCCCACTCCATATAGTGTAAAATTGACCCAAAGCCTTTCTGTAGTCGAATGTGTCAGTCGGAAAGGCGCAGATATCACAACAATTCTGTAAGCCATGACAAAACTCCAGACTACATCCTGCTAATCCGCAGGAGCTTGAGAACGAACGAAGAAGGAGAAGAAAATTGGTATAGTCGAATGAAGATCGAATGTTAGAGGTAAAATAATAGTTTATTTGTAACATGAATTATATGAAAGCAATAACACGTTATACTCGAGTCACGGGGTAAACTTTTTATAACAAAAACGTTTGATTTCTCGATTTCCCTTAATGATGCCAAAGTACCTACACATTACAAACTATGACTTAATCCGTATTTTGATAATCAAATCCCTTAAGTTTAAGACAGAAAAATTATATTACTTCTCTTTTGTGATAAGAAATATTACTATTTCACTTGATAACTGATGTACTTTTTGAGATATAATAATACTCTAGCAATCATGTCCCTGGCTGAATGGTCCAGTGTTTCTGTACCGTACCTAGCCAATCGTTTACATGAAAACTTAAACATTTTTAAAAAAAAATTTTACACGTGAAAACAATTCTTCTTCTTCTTCTTCTTCTTCAGCGTCCATTCTCAAATTCCTGCTGGATCTCTCCTGTGGCAGTACTACTAGATCTCCAGCAGGATACAGTCCAGAGAATGGAAATGCGTTGTGTCGCCGTTTTATTTGCGTCAATGGCCTGACACATCGGTCTTTGGCGAAGAAAACAATTCGATTTCAATAAACTGGTCAATACTAATGTATGTAATGCAATTATCTACAGATCTGTAAGGAAGTCAACAAAGTTGTCAACAATAATGCAAATAGAGAGCTCGCTAAACTGAAAGGTAACATGTCTTTGTTATCTTTTACAATTTATGATTATACGTAATTATTTCAATGTTTCCTATTATAATTCTGTTACAACAATAGGATACACTAGCATAATCATAAATTAGTTGCATGACATACGCATGCTGTTACAACAGTTGAAATTACCATAATTCAGAGCCGGGTTGCTATGGACACCTCTGACAGGAAGTGATGCTTACCAGAAGACTCCAACTCTCCATTTTGTGGACATTTTAAAACGTCACAGAATCCCTACCACTCCCCTGAAGGAACTTCTCTCACAAAGCATTCTACACAGATAATTCTGAGTATGAAACGAATCTAGAGAAAATACCACCATTGTACACAGGAAATAAGATGTAATTGGTCGTAGTTCCTGGTGATCGAAACACTAACATGGTGCAATAGATTAATGACTGAGAACAAGATTTTACAGTAGACTAGTGATAGAATAGTAATTTCTTATCCTCTTCCACACTGTAACATGTTTACACACCAGGTTCGATGTTCTTGTTGCTGTATTTGAAAGTTTCTCAAGACGCCCATACAACTCTATGTGGATGCATGTCTCTGTCAGCCGGTACTACTGCCCTTAACTAGTTTAGTGTAATGCAATCTTGCATAATATATACTGAAGTCTGTACTGCCTGAACCATGATACAGTGGTTATGAGATAAGTCTTAGTCAGTTTAAGAGGTTGTTTAGTCTGTTGTATCCTGTCCTGGGGTTGAAGATGATAACTTGTTCATATCTGTTGAGATAATGACAGTGTCATTTATAGATGACACTATGATGACATATGCCATTATAATGATACAACGACGTTTCTAATTTCTTTGATGATAAACTTTTCCTGAAGGGTGATTTCTTAGTCTTTTATGTTACTATGTTGCTCCATTTGTTTACTAGCATATATGCCTTTTCATTTCCTTGTATGGCTCAGTGGGATGGTATCTACTGAAGTCCAACCTATCTATGAATTCTTTCATCTCGTATGGCTTCCTTCAGGTCTGACAGTTTATCGCTGGCAAGGGCGTGTATAATATAATACGTTGATATAGAAAATTATAAACATTTTAACACGTTGTCTCACCAGTGTAGCCCACAAACGCTGAGAAAGATCATAGCTTTGTTATTGAACTTCTAGTAATGTTTGGCCATGTCATCTTTAATATTTCTGTATCAACTCAGTTAATGACATAATCACAGTATCTTTCAGCTGCGTGCGGCCACACGTTTCATGAATGTTTGTAACAAACGTTAGTGGGTGTCTGTGTCTCATGAATGTTTGTAACAAACGCTAATGGATATTTATGTTTCATGAATGTTTGTAATAAACATTAGTGGGTGTTTGTGTCTCATGAATGTTTGTAACAAACATTAGTGGATATTTATGTTTCATGAATGTTTGTAATAAACACTAGTGGATATTTATGTTTCATGAATGTTTGTAACAAACGCTAATGGATATTTATGTTTCATGAATGTTTGTAATAAACATTAGTGGGTGTCTGTGTCTCATGAATGTTTGTAACAAACGCTAATGGATATTTATGTTTCATGAATGTTTGTAATAAACATTAGTGGGTGTTTGTGTCTCATGAATATTTGTAACAAACACTAGTGGATATTTATGTTTCATGAATGATTGTAATAAACATTAGTGGGTGTTTGTGCTGAATGCCTTGAATTATATTTCACAAAATAGAATTCTGTTTTTATTTCATACACTTTGGCTTATTGATATTTGCATGTTGTTTCTTTATTCTTGCTATTAAATCATATTCATATCTGTGTTCAGTGCAAGTACCAATTGATCGTTACACACTGGACTATAGTCTTGTTTCAGCCCCCGAAATCACAGGATCATATCTGGAAACCAATCACAAGGTAAAGATAGTTCTTTGAGACATGGGATTATGATGACGTTCTTCAGTCGCAATTGAAGATGATCATGTCATTAAGAAGGGTTAGGTGTGATTTGCTTGTTTGTGAGGCCGTAGATGAATGCTACAACTATTATATATTAATTTATAGCTCAGAAACATGGACAATAAGCAACTTGACAGAATGTATGCCTTTGAGATATGGATATATAGAAGAATATAGAGAATATTATGGAAAGAGATCTTGAGATGAGGTGAAACAGTCCGAAATCTCCTTTCATTTTTGTCTTTCATTTTTGCTGACAAAAAAACAAACGAAGAGGTACTAGAAACACATCGTATGAAGAAAGAATTATTAAAGGAAATACAGATCAAGCGAATACAATATTTTGGTTATACTACTCGTAAAAGACATAGCACTTGTTAAAGATCTTACTTGAGGGTAACATCGAGGGGAGGCGACCAAGAGGTAGGCAGAGATACAATGGAAGAGTATCATCACGAGATTGGCAGGTTACAGTCTAGCAGAGTGAAATAAAAGCTAAGAGACAGGGGATGTTGGAGGTATTGTGCAGTCAACCTTCATGGTGCAGATGGTACTTGATGGTGATGAGTCATAAGATGGATTATGAGTCCTAAGATGGTTGATGAGTCCTAAGATGGATTATGAGTCCTAAGATGGATTATGAGTCCTAAGATGGATTATGAGTCCTAAGATGGTTGATGAGTCCTAAGATGGATTATGAGTCATAAGATGGTTGATGAGTCCTAAGATGGATTATGAGTCATAAGATGGTTGATGAGTCCTAAGATGGATTATGAGTCCTAAGATGGTTGATGAGTCCTAAGATGGATTATGAGTCATAAGATGGTTGATGAGTCCTAAGATGGATTATGAGTCCTAAGATGGATTATGAGTCCTAAGATGGCTGATGAGTCCTAAGATGGCTGATGAGTCCTAAGATGGCTGATGAGTCCTAAGATGGCTGATGAGTCCTAAGATGGCTATATGAGTCCTAAGATGGCTGATGGGTCCTAAGATGGCTGATGAGTCATAAGATGGCTGATCAGTCCTAAGATGGCTGATGTCCTAAGATGGCTGTTGAGTCCTAAGATGGATTATGAGTCCTAAGATGGATTATGAGTCCTAAGATGGATTATGAGTCCTAAGATGGATTATGAGTCCTAAGATGGATTATGAGTCCTAAGATGGCTGATGAGTCCTAAGATGGCTGATGAGTCCTAAGATGGCTGATGAGTCCTAAGATGGCTGATGAGTCGTAAGATGGCTGATGAGTCCTAAGATGGCTGATGAGTCCTAAGATGGCTGATGAGTCCTAAGATGGCTGATGAGTCCTAAGATGGATTATGAGTCCTAAGATGGATTATGAGTCCTAAGATGGATTATGAGTCCTAAGATGGATTATGAGTCCTAAGATGGATTATGAGTCCTAAGATGGCTGATGAGTCCTAAGATGGATTATGAGTCCAATTAAGGCTCTAAAAGTCATGTTGCAATGTGAGCAGGAATGTACTAGGTCTTAAGATGAGACAGAACAGTGATATATCCTGTAATTTTAGTCTCTTTTGAATCGTATATAATGCTCTACCCTGTTCAAAGCTTTTTATTACTCACTCTGATCTGACTATTCCAGAAACTTGATGATCAATAGCTAATTCCTACTTAGAGATTGGATCAACCTGCAGTGTTTGAGGAATGTCTTCGTGTAGTCCTTGACGCCATTCTTCTGGTCTCCGCTTAAACGCTTAAAAAAGTAATGATGTCATGACTTGCACGATGAAATTGGAATAAAGTGAGGAAGAGTGGCGCAATGTTTCGAATGTTCTGCGCGTATGCCAACATTCATCCATACTCCTCCCTCTAACACAACCATACCTCTGAGGCAACACCAGTCATGTCGTGAGAGACGACTAATGAAGTTTTGGGGAGGTAAGTGGCTGTTACATCTCATAAAGGGTAAAAATCACCCTTGCGTCATGATGAAGTCGGATGTGTCAGACCTATAGGCGCAGTTATCTCACATAAGCTGTAAACCATGAGAAAAAATATTCCTTTCTCTGGACTACATCCTGCTAATCTGCAGGAGTTTGTGAACTAACACAGAAGACATAGTCTACAAGTATCACAATATAAAGACGAATATAAACCTGAAAATATCACAATGTTTTTATTGTATTTTGTCTTGCTATATCTTAGGGAGAATTTTACACAACAGACAGTCAGAGGAGTCCATCATCACCAGCTGTATTCTCTGCTGTTAGCGATCTGAATAGAATGATATATGTCTGGCTAAGCGAGTATACGATTAACACTATTGGTTACGCAGCGCACACCAATGGAGTCCTCAAGTACAAGAAAACAATACGCGATGTAAGTTGTGTCACGTAATGTGGTCATTCCAATCAGGATTCTTTATTTGTTTGTTTGAATTTCAAGAAATTTGAGAAATAAAACAGTTTCGTCCTTTTGTGCAAAAGGGTTCAGTAAGATATTGACAGAAACGGGTCCATTAAGGTATTGATACAAAGGGGCCCAACAAGGTATTGACATAAAAGGGTCCAGTAATGTACTGATACAACGTGTCCAGTGTGTGTACTGGTGTAATACCTCGAAACTAGCCCGGTGCTTCAAAAGGAACATAATACAATGGATACCAGCAGAATCCAGGGAATTCATTGCAGAATCCAGGGAATTCATTGCAGAATCCAGGGAATTCATTGCAGAATCCAGGGAATTCATTGCAGAATCCAGGGAATTCATTGCAGAATCCAGGGACGTAAAGAAACAGATAATCTCGCCAAATAAATTAGTGCATTACAACGATGTGATACATGTACTACTTACGAGGAGATGATATGGTACATTGTAATCAGGACCACATACTTACAATACATGGGCGTGCGATTTTATCGTAGTCTGTGTTTCCGGAAACACGTTGATCATGTTATCGCAAAGACCAGCAAAAGAATTTCAGCTCCCAGAGTGATGGCAGCGGCTAACACTAAACAATCACAGTTCGTAATGAGACTCTTGCCATCCCTGTCATTGAATATGCAGACGCCACTATCACCGTCATCGCACACAGATTGAGAGACTGGAGATAATTCAAAATGAAACTTTGCAGATTATCCTTGGTTGCACTAGGGACTCACAGTGTGTGGCTAAAGATTTATCCTTGCTTTTCCGAGAATATCTCACAGAATTGATATGTGGCTTGCCCGTGCATACCTCAGAGTGAGTTCTGACATAGACCACCCAATACACAGTGAGATCCCTCTTGTGTAAGGGGAAGCAGGTTCAAGAGAGGTAAATCATGGATGTGTCATGCAAGGATATAGTTAAACAGATGTGCGCCCCAGAAGGCATAACTCCTGGCGAGGAATGGATACCTATTCATATGGTCTTTCAAGAGGCAGTCAAGACCGTCATTGCACTAGATAAAGAGTGTAGAGAACACAGCCCTGTGAGCGTGGATGCTGTGGTTAAAGCACTCATCTGCGAACAGATGAAAAAGATGTGGTGTCCACGGACGTGTCGGTCAGCTGTCACTACCATTGCGAATGGGCCATTACTGCCAGATCACAAGGAAGAACAGTACGCGAAGCCACTTATGCCTTAAACGTAACAACAAGCAGTCCAACAATGGAAGTATTTGCACTAACGCAGGTCCTTAACTGGCTGGAATCGCAAGCCTATTCCCATGCGTGTATACTAAGTGACTCAATGAACATGACTCAGAAATCAAAACAAGCGATGTACGTAGGGTATGGGTGAGTCATTAGAGAGAGAGAGAGAGAGAGAGCTAAAATGCGGGCATCACTAATACAACTTACACTTATCTATGTCCCCGGATTAGCGGGCGTGGAGAGAAACGAACGGGTCGACCAATTATCTAGCCTCACCACAACAACAGTTGGCCAGCCTATGGACAGAGCAGACATACTGAGTGCTCTTCGTGAGTCCTCACGATCAGAGGATTTGAGATAAATGAACATGAGTCAATATCGAGAATGCGGGAATTGGGAGTGAGGATGAGTGTGGCCCGTAGAAAACAACCTGACAAACATTTCAAAAAGAACAGTGAACCAACATAGAACTGGAACCATCAGCCGTTATACTCTAAACATTATTTGCAAAAGTGTGGAAGTCTGAAAGTGTTATAGTCATAAGTGTGGAAGTCTGAAAGTGTTATAGTCATAAGTGTGGAAGTCTGAAAGTGTTATAGTCATAAGTGTGGAAGTCTGAAAGTTAACAAAGAAGAAGAAGAAACTATCTACGGTCCTTGAGCATGCGCCGGACAGAAACGAGTGCTCTCCAGTTTGTGCGATGTAATGCTGCTGTTTATGTTTATTGTTCCTGCATGTTGTTTAGATCCATTGTCATACTATATTTGATGTTTATCTGCAAAGTGTTTCTCGTGTTCGAGATAATCAGCAAAATCATGATAATCCACAAAATCATGATAATCCACAAAATCACAGAGGAACAAACGCTAAACAGAAAAATACGTGGAGAAATTCTACAACACGTACACCGTTACCAATATCTTATGCATACAATAACATATAATGATAGATATGAAACAAAAGTTAATATGAGAATAGTAATGGCAAGAAGTACTTACAAATACATGAGAAAAATATTCATATCTAAACAAATAAGATTCGGCTAAAAACAAGACAGGGCTTATCTGTATCAGGAATAAATAGTCCACAGTTTTTTGACACATCATAAAAAGAGGAAAGATGGAATAAATTGTAATAACAGGCAAGTTTCAGAGTAAGAGGGATGGGGGAAGTTCAAGAGAGAAAATGCTTGACAACCTAGAATTGTTGCTCGGGAGAACATCGGTATCAGCAACTATTGACGGTACATGAAATAGACAGCTGTGGAAAGACATGATAACCAACTTCACACGGCATGAACCATAAGAAGGAGAATCAAAGTTAACTCCGCAGGAAACAACAATCTTCTGTGTCACGGTTGTGCAATCAACTATGGAAATACACGCACATGTTAATTATGTCATATTCAGCACATACAATTTGGACAATTTCAAAGCACAGCAAGTGTATAGAAATCATATATTATATAAGTGTATAGAAACCATATATTATATAAGTGTATAGAAACCATATATTATATAAGTGTATAGAAACTACATATTATATAAGTGTATAGAAACCATATATTATATAAATGTATAGAAACCATATATTATATAAGTGTATAGAAACCATATATTATATAAGTGTATAGAAACCATATATTATATAAATGTATAGAAACCATATATTATATAAATGTATAGAAACCATATATTATATAAGTGTATAGAAACTACATATTATATAAGTGTATGGAAACCATATACTATATAAGTAGATAGAAACTATATATTACATAAGTGTATAGAAGACATACATTACATAAATGTATAGAAACCATAATATTAATATCTGTATATAAGCCATCTTTGTTTCTATAAGTGTATAGAAACCATATATTAAATAGATGTATAGAAACCATAAATTATATGTGTATAGAAACCATATATTATATAAGTGTATAGAAACCATATAATATATCAATGTAAAGAAACCATATTTTATCTAAGTGTAAAGAAACCATATATTATATAAGTGTAAAGAAACCATATATTATATAATTTTATAGAAACCATATATTATATAAGTTTATAGAAAACCATATTTTATATTAATTTTAAAATGTGTGAATATGTGTATGATCTAATACATATTTCCTTATCTTCTCAATTGCATTCCAGTCTGGGACATTCATTTCAGGCTCTGATATTGAGGTTTCTATAGAGACAACAGAACCTCCAACTATTAAAATCAGCAATGACATAATGAATACTTCAGCAAAGGGACAAGTGAAAGTCAACGCACAGACGCCGGATGGAGTAGTGCCTATTCTCTCAGCTGATATCGTAAGTTGCATAAAATCGCAAATGTCGGATAACATTTTGCAATTTGTGTAAATATTGTTATTATTCAAAAGATCTTAATTAGAAGGTTTACAGTAAAGTAAAAATAGAAAGGGTACATCATATATTGAGGCCTGCTCTTTTCAACCGCATTCAAGAGACAAGTTGGGCTACATCAAATCTGTGACCATCTAAAATATTGCATGTGTGAAATAGGCAATTAAACCATTACTATGTGACAGGTCAACTTGTCCAGAATCGCGGAGTGATCAGTGAATCCATAAGGAAGACCACATTATGGACAGCATATGCCACATGATGATGACCATCACTATTTTCCTAGTAATACAGTATATATATATATATATATATATACATATTACAAAGCGAGAGAGATCATACTTATGTATTATCCGTTGTATTAAGATTAGATTGAAGGGAAAATAATAAGTTTAAGTGTGTGAAATAAATAAGGAACGTAACTAAGTTTAATGAAACAAGTCGGAGAGGGTTAAAAATGATAAAATAAAATGATCGGAAACTACGGTGATTGATAAAATAACATGGGAGGAAACTAAAGTTGATGAAACAACATGGGAGGAAACTAAAGTTGATGAAATAACATGGGAGGAAACTAAAGTTGATGAAACAACATGGGAAGAAACTAAAGTTGATGAAACAACCTGGGAGGAAACTAACGTTGATGAAACAACCTGGGAGGAAACTAAAGTTGATGAAACAACATGGTAGGAAACTAAAGTTGATGAAACAACATGGGAGGAAACTAAAGTTGATGAAACAACATGGGAGGAAACTAAAGTTGATGAAACAACATGGTAGGAAACTAAAGTTGATGAAACAACCTGGGAGGAAACTAAAGTTGATGAAACAACATGGGAGGAAACTAAAGTTGATGAAACAACATGGGAGGAAACTAAAGTTGATGAAACAACATGGGAGGAAACTAAAGTTGATGAAACAACATGGTAGGAAACTAAAGTTGATGAAACAACCTGGAAGGAAACTAAAGTTGATGAAACAACATGGTAGGAAACTAAAGTTGATGAAACAACATGGGAGGAAACTAAGGTTGATGAAACAACATGAAAGAAAACTAAGGTTGATGAAAAAACATGAAAGTAAATTAAGTTTAATTTTCAGGGTAAGAAATGTCGGCGATTGTTCAAATAATCATATATTGAATATCATGCATTCTTATATATGCCCCTTCTATTTCAGACTGTGTCCGTCAATATCCGACCAGCTATAACAAGTAATAAATTGACTGCAACAATTACTAGTTACAGGTAAGAACTAACACTAAAAAACATTGTGCAAGGCCGTAGATCTGTCTTCAGTAAAGTAGGGTTGGGGTGTATCTAACACATTTTAATTAGGCCATTTTTTGTGGAATTACCAATGCATAACATATTGGATGACATTTTCGTGATTGGAAAGCTCTGGGGTGGGAGGTTACACAACATTTGGCTACATTTCTAGTACTATTAGTTATGTTTTGATTTCGTGGGGTTTGGACACCCAACACTCTCCAGCCTTAAACAACTTGCTTGTATACATGTAATAAATGTAATATAATGAATATGGCACACCTCGTGTTTGATTCTTTTATATAAGTCATGTTTCTTTTATACAATTCATGTTTCTTTTCTGAATGAGTTTCTGTGTTTCAGTGCTTTTCTAGGTGGACTATGTGACTTGTTTTCTAAATGTGATAGATTAGAACACGGTGTAACCATTTGGAGTCATTGAAATGACATTGTGACTGGCTTTAGTGAACCGACAGTGTAGAAACTAGTACTCGTAATACCGCTCGTAGGAAACAAATATGAAGAACTCTCAGAAGTCAGTAAATACCAAACATAAACAAACCACCAAGTTTGGAACAATAAACATATGTGGCTTACGAAATAAAGAAGATCTTATAGAAGAAATGAGGAGGCGAAATATCATAATTTTAGAATTGTCAGACACAAGAATTAAGGGACAGGGCAACAGAAAATTACACAATGACTACAAAAGAAAAATGGTGACAACAGAAATGATATGTCTACGAAGAATAATCGGAGTTTTATTAAGACATAGAATTATAAACGATAACATCAGAAAGATAACCAAAACAATACCAGTATTGAAACATATCAAAAGACAACAGATCAAATGGTTTTCATACGTTTCTAGGTTACCAATATACAACATGCCACAGATGGCCATGACACATAGATATAACGGCTATAAAGTCAGAGGCAGACCATGTAAAATATTGATCACAGAAATCAAAGAAGCCACAGGAACAAGCTTACAAACAGCACACAGGAAGGTCATCTCCAGAGAACTCTACTACCCTTGACGCTGCAAGGCAAATAAGGGATACAGCGTATAGATAGATAAATGCTTCTTTTATACAAGTCATGTTTATTTTAGAAATTATGTGTCAATGAGTGATTATGAAATGATTATGCCCTAGACCCTATTCAAACATTTTTTTTACGTAGCTCCATTGGGGCTGTAAAAAAAAAACTTTTTTAAAAGTCCCAATGGATTTACGTAAAAAAATGTTTGTTGACTTTCTTTAATACTTATGTTTATTACTATCAATATTATACGGTTATGTGGACTGCTTGGTGAAAAGTGTTCACTACTGAGATATGCTTGATGTAAACTTTCATGTGATTGGTTGTCTGCATACAAAATGGTGTTGCATTTCTTATATATACGCACATATATATACGCACATAATTTATATATACGCACATAAATGTGTGGGATACGTCTTCTAAAAATATTGCATAACACTGAGAGTTGGGAGTCTTCTGTGTATATATATATATATACCACTAAGAGTTGGGGGTCTTCTGTGTATATATATATATATATATATATATATATATATATATATATACCACTAAGAGTTGGAGGTCTTCTGTATATATATATATATATATATATATATATATATATATATATATATATATATACCACTAAGAGTTGGGGTCTTCTGTGTATACAAGAAAGTTCTTAAAGATACCATCCATTGCACATTTGATTAAAATATCTTTAGCGCTTATAATTCATGAGAATTCAATCTAAAGAAAGTATTGCTCAAATAGTTACCTTTCCGTGAGCCTCCCACTTAGATGGATTAACATGTCATGTGACGTATTCTTTCCAGAACGTAGTCATCCTTATGAATCTCCTGAAATCCCCGTGGTCTCTAGCAAGGTGTCCCGCTTCCTCTAACGACATGTGCTTGCATTCCAGAATATTTCTTGTCAAACGACGTCTTGGTCAGCATCTGCCTCTACTGTCTCCTATCGTCCCTTCCAGCAGGACTCTTACCATACCATCGTGTCTCTTCACGTGGCCGAAAAAAAACCGAACTTCCTTTGTATTTATATATTCCTATAGTATTAATGTTATCACAACTCACAAATTCCAAACGTTAATTTCAACACATTCATAAAGAAATTATTGGCACAACTCTTCTGTAGTTTGCCGTTGCCTTAAGGAAGAGCATCCTATTATATATGATAATATGAGAACAGATAGGTTCTCTGATGGATTGCTAGCCACCACATTTCCCATTTTGTTCTCCGTGGTGCCGTATAAATCGCAGAAGTCCCCAGGAAGCTGTAAGGCCGATGTTGAGAATCATTGGGGCAAATAACATTTCTGAACCCATGAAAAATATTTACTGATAGCAATCATTGTTTTCAGAAGTTATACGGAATAGGAATGTATAACATAATCGCAAATGTTACATTTCCTGTAACCTTGATTACCTATAGCAGTGTGTATCAACGGGGAACCTTCCGCCACTGTGAGCTTCGATAACAGCTGGGTAGTTTTGTGCACTTTCAATTATTGGTGGGAACATTTCGTCTGAATAAACATCGATAGTTTGTGCAGAATTTCAAACTGTAGCCAGATCATGAGTAGGGTTGTTGGAAGAAACTGTATGTAAAATCCTTTGCATATAACCTTCTATTAAGTTATATCTGACAATTGGTTCATTTAAACGTTACGAGAATAATGATTATAAGTCATATGTAATATCATGTAATGTGTGCGACATTTCTTTCATAACAAGGGGCGCTAGCTGAGTTAGTGTTGAGAAATTGATCAACAGAATATCGCCATCATGCCCATATATGGATGGTGAGGGGGAGGGGGCTGAGATTGTAACTATATTGGTAAATGTACGTGATTTTCTGGGTATTTTTAGTAACTGTCGCCTGATTCTATAACGTCTGTGCTTTAAGAATGTGCACATCTAGAAGACCATGATGCGTGAATTCTCTGAAGCTCATGACTCCAATCTCCACATGGTGGAAGGATAAATCTCCATATGGTGGAAGGATAAATCTCCACATGGTGGAAGGATAAATCTCCATCTGGTGGAAGGATAAATCTCCACATGGTGGAAGGATAAATCTCCATCTGGTGGAAGGATAAATCTCCATATGGTGGAAGGATAAATCTCCATATGGTGGAAGGATAAATAGCTACAGAAACTCTAGAATGTACACCCACCATTCCCTGAGTAGTTACTTCACCGTATAGTATTGTCCACCTCTGAGAGTTAGAGTCTTGTGAGTAAGTATGAAACAAAGCTCTAGATAAACCCCTTAATTACTTATAGGAAGTAAGAGCTAATTGCTCGTAATTCATAGGAACCAAAGCACCATAAATTAAAGATCAATTTTTGTTGTAAAATTATTGTTTATTGAAACATCCCAATGATCTTCTTGAACTCTGTCCACAGTTTTGATATCGCTGTCAGCAAATCAGATTTGGAGTTTGATGTGAGTAAATCATTAATTATATAATTAGGAAATAATTCTTCAACTTCTGAATGTTCGAAATATTTTAGCTTGGGTTTTTTTTAATTATTTGCTAGACAACAATCTTCCTTCCAGTTTAGCTCTTTATTATTATTATTATTATTATTATTATTATTATTATTATTATTATTATTATTGTTATTATTATTATTATTATTATTATTATTATTATTATTATTATTATTATAGCAATAATAATAATAATAACAATAATAAGAACCATAAGCCGTCATAGTCGTACGAGTGTAACACTGGAGACATCAGGGTCGCAGGGGTGGCATACTGGATATATCAGCGCAAAAATCTCTCTAAACTATCCTCAGCCATTCGGAGAAGTGTGGAAAAATAACGCCCAGACCATTCCTTGATATCATCTATTCAGGATTTTCTCTTCCCTTCCTCTCCTCCTTACATCCTTGACTGTTCCTTGTAAAATACTTTTAGAAAGCGAGTCATGTCTCGTTACATGTCCAAATCAAACACGTTTGCGTCATTTCACCACTGCCAAAAGTAGTTCTTGATAATCTACAAGTTAGATAATCTTTACATACGTCTGCTGTGAATAATGTGCTGCGACCAAACATTACATACACCAGTAATTATGCTGCTTTAGTTCTCACGGTCACCACTCGTCGACATTTTTTTGGTGTTGATAATGTTCCTTAGAGATGAACAATTATATTACATAACAAAATCGTGTCGTAAAAATTGTATTGAATAAATGATATGGCCTATGCTTACAAAAATTTGATCAGCTTGCAACGAGGAGTTAAACAAGGAAAGAAATAACTTCTGCCCTGTGTGTCATCTTTGATTCAAAAGGAATTAATAACTAACTATAGGCATATGGATAGTTAATAATTATGTTTAACAGCCCCAGTGATATTTCCGTTCCAGAATGTAGTTTTCTCTAAGAGGCCTCTAAACTGCTCACGATTATGTCCGAGTTGGACTTGCTGTAGCCAAGATTGTTATAGATATATATTAACACTATGAAATGTCTCTTGTCCATCGTCGTCTTAGAAGACCGATTTTCCTGCTGGTGGCAGCCATTACTTCCATTACTAGTTATTCTATACTGTTATATTTTATATTTTCATAATGTTATTTTCATTTCGATTGTTATGCAGAGAATCTATTTAGAATCTTTGTAACAATACTCCCGTATTTGTGATTACTTTCGGGGGGGGGGGGTTAAATTACTTTCTCAGTGAAACATCCATTATCAAACACCATTTTTAACATAAATTATTTATATATACGAGTGTTAATAATTTAATTATATCTGATTTTTTAGTTCATTGTCCACAGCAAAATGATCTGAGAATCGTACTTCGTAACACCTTAGACAGTCAAGTGATTCCAGAACTAAACAGTGAGTCTATTTGTTGTCATGGTTACTCTGTAATTATTTAAACAGTGAGTCTATACGTTGTCATGGTTACTCTTAATAAATGTAGAATATAACTGTCTTCTATATTTTTTTTCTAGACGTGTGTTGTGAGACATCGTGGGGGAGCGGAAGATTTCTGTTCTTTTTCAGTTTGGAAGCTTCAGTGGATTTACATTGTGACACATTAAAATGTATTTGATGTTGTCGATCCACCTGCATCGTGGTCGACCTTTCGCTCTATATCCGGGCATTCTTCTGTTGTATGCTGCCACCGGAAGTTGACTAGGGTTCAGTCTTGTTAGATGGCTAAACCACATTACCTTTTGCCTCTCTATATAGTTTAAGCACGGTTCAGTGCCCACCATATTTCTTACGTTGTCGTTGAGGATCTTATCTCTATCTGTGATTCTCACTTTCTAATGCATTTCGTCTCGCATACTGTGATCTTTCTCTCCTGTTTTTTTTTGGGCAAAGTCCAAGTCTAACACTGGTAACACAGAGTTGGAATAAAAATCGAGTTGATCAACATTAGTTTGTTTGTCACATCTCTATGTTTCTGAGTCAGTTGGTAATGGACCACATTTTCTTTCTGGCATCGTGTTTCTATTTATAAATCTTTCGTCTTCAGTAAATATACTTCTTAAGGATCTAAACTCCTGCACTTGTTTTAGAGTGTTATCTTTCAATTATATGTTTAACATTTCTGTTGTCCTATTATTCTAATGGCTTCAATTTCAATTTTTTTGTTATTTATTTTCATATTAAATTTTCCGCGGGCGTTGTTAAGAGCTATGATGTGATTTTACGTTTAATGACATCATCGTATATTAACATCGTATCTAAACATGGAAATATCATTTCGTTTATAATTTATTGTTTATCTATGACAGTGTTTTGTTGATGATGATAGCAAATATGTAGCGACAACCAGAGTTCTCACATATATAAACTGTTTATTGCTTTGTCTTAACGTTCAAGTTGCAATATCCAGTTTACAACATACAGGATTACGACATCAATAATTCAATGTACAACATCTTAGGAAATATTAAATATCTCTTAGTTCACAGACTTTCCTAGAGACTTAATCCGTCTCTCAACTGGGAACTTTACAAGCTCTCCTAAAACTTCTAACTACAACTTTGAAACTAAACTTCCCTGACTATAACTTCTAACTATAAGTTTTGAAACTAAACTTCCCTAACTATAACTTCTAACTACAACTTTGAAACTAAATTTCCCTAACTATAACTTCTAACTACAACTTTGAAACTAAACTTCCCTAACTATAACTTCTAACTATAACTTTTGAAACTAAACTTCCCTAACTATAACTTCTAACTATAACTTTGAAACTAAACTTCCCTAACTATAACTTATAACTATAACTTTTGAAACTAAACTTCCCTAACTATAACTTCTAACTATAACTTTGAAACAAAACTTCCCTAACTACAACTTCCAACTACATTTCCTAGCTCCGGTCTCAACCTGAGTCCCGAACCCAGTCCGATCGTGAGCTGGCCTAGCTCTACCGGCATATCTCTTGGTCCTAGTTGGAACTCCCCACTCCCCCCAAAATGCAGAGTTCCCCAGTATGTGAGAAACACCTCTGACTAGTCAAAATACTTCCCTCAGACATTCACACATTCGTTTAAAGTCTCGCCCACTTCGTAATTTTATTGAAGACTGCAAGTTACGAACATGACAAGAATTCTCCGCGGTAAATTTTCAGTCCCGATTCGGACATCCCAGATTATTCCGTCTGCAATTCTTTTGTTTAAGCTACTGGCATGTATCGTTTTCCACCAGAGGTGACAAACACGGCTCTATACTTTACTACTTGATTTTCTCGTTAAATAGCTAAGGGAAAGGATACCTTGTATCTGGTATGTCATTACCTGGCCGAATGAGTCTCTCTTCACTGGCGGAAACGAATAATGCTCATTGTGAGACTCGTCCTACATCGGCCGACTTGTTGACTGTTGTCGTCTGTTTTGCTAGCTTCGTGGAGAATGTCGTTCTTAAATATGGTTTAATGTGCTGAAGTCAGGTTTGTAACAATTTTGTTACAACACTTTACTCGTTCATTTAGTTCTATCATACATTCTGTCTGGATTTTGACTAAGCAGCCCCAACCTACTGTTCTAATGTTCCAGCCTGCTACTCCTCACTCTATTACACATGTTCGCTTATAGGTGATGTTTCCTTTATGGTCTTATCTATATTGTTGAACAGTAGAGGGAACAGATGTATCATTGTCTTACTCCCGATGTCACTTCGAAAGTGTCTGTAAGGCCTTTTGTGGTTTCTGATTTCTGATAGAGTTAGTTAGTTTGTTCCTTTCGTGCCGCAAGCGACACATAGGGCAGAGGTTTTGGTTCTCCATATGATGCGGTCCGCTGCCTGCAGCTTTAGTTCCTGAAAGGTCTTATAGCCTGTTAATTCCCCTTCTTTAAGAATGGTGTTTTTAAGGGTTGTTTTAGGTCTTCCTCTTTTTCTTTTACCCTCAGGTGACCACATAAGGGTTTGTTGGTTTATTCTCCATCATATAAAGAATCAGTAAACCTCTGTTTCAAGAATAATGTGGGTTTTACCATTATGCTTATTAGGACACAGATCAACCGACAATAGCAAGTACGAAGAACACAACTACTTCCATCTTGAACCGGAACCGGAAAAATGTTTGATAGAGTGCTCTATTAATATCTAAAATCTAAAATGTGTCCCTGTACACCGCACTCTTCCAGAATGGAACATAATTTTGATCTATTAACTCTGTCAAATGCCTTCTCCTGATCAATAAATGTGATATTTAGTACTTGTTTGTATTCTATAGTTTGCTAAATAAGCTGTCTTAACGTGAAAATGATGTCTGTGCACCTCATTCCTAATTGTACATGTGAAAAAACGGTAGACTGAAGCGCCCAGGTGACACTAAACCAAAAGTGATTGGATCCGACTTATACTTTCCTCGCGGTATTTCAACAAAGAACACAAGTCACTTTGTCAAATCACTCAAATTATTATACAGATGATGCTGACGTAATCTCATTACCTGTCACATTTGACCAGCGTGACTTGTGGGTCACTTTGACCGTGTTTGTTTTGTTGTTCGTCCATCACAAGTGATGATGACCATTTGTTACATCCACTTTTGAATATTCAATTTGAGTTATGTCCTTGATTATGAGTTCGTAGATGGCTAATGAGCCCTATTCGACCTGTAAAATTCCTTGGACAGTTTGGACATGGAATGACGACTGTAGACGGATCTTGGTCTATCCGTGACTTTCTAGCTGCTCTCCGCTGTTGAGCTGCTGCATTTCTTTTCTTTTCACAAGATGATGCGCTCGTTTTTATTTTAGAACGCCATGTAGATCTATTTTGTGCAAGTTCTTCCCATGTATCGTGGTCTATTTCAAAGGCTTTCAGTGAGTTCTTTAACGAGTCCTTGTAGCGCTTCCTTTGGCCACCTTGAGATCGTATACCCTTCTCTAGCTTACCATAGAAAAGTATCTTTGGCAGACTATGGTCTGGCATACGTACTAAATGACCTGCCCAACGAATCTGTGTCTGCATCAGGATCGTGTCAATGCTTGGGATACCAGCTCTATCAAGGACAGTGGTATCTGGAATCTTGTCTAGCTTTTCCCTTCGGGTGAAGTATCATGAATGTGAAAATGACTTGCACTGGGGATTTTGATTAAAGTGAGGAAGAGTTGTGCAAAGCGTCGCCCTCTCTCTCTTGTTGGACCTCATTTGAAACCAGTGGCAAGACGAATCGAGACGACTGGAAGTGAAGTACGATGCAGTGGATGACCATGGTTTTCTACGTGTCTCACCATGCCCGATGCGGTCCACACCGCGTTTGACCGTATAGCGAATGGGACAGCAAACTCCAACACTCCACCCCCAACCCCCCCTCTCCCAAAGCTTCTTTAGTACAACATGCATGGCTAGTAATAGAATTGCTCTACTTTGTTCCTGTGTATGGCCCCTCAAACACACGGGCAAGCCAAAAGTATGATAGGTGCCTCTATAGTTCACATAAAGATAACATGTCCCACTCTCTGCGAGAACTACAGATCACTGCTATCAATAGGATGTTAAAGTATTAGCTTGTGTAACTTAACTGCATCACCACCCATGTGTTGTCGGCGTCCGAACAGGTAACAAATCACCATCCTTGTGTTGTCGGCGTCCGAACAGGTAACAACGAATATTCACTGTTATCTTCCGCGCATATCGTAAGATGCGACTTAGATTTGGGGTGGATGTAACTGTCCCTTCCCATATAGGGTCAAAGTGACCCACAGGTCGTGATGAAACCGGATGTGTCTTGTCGAAAGGTGCAGATATCGCAGCTAAGTTGTACACCAAGACACAACACATTTCTTTTTCCGAACTACATTATTGTTAATCTGCAGCAATTTCAGAATGACTTCATAAGAAGAAAAGGACTATTATACAAGAATAATAAATGTTTATCGTTCATTCTCAAAATTCTGCTGTATCTCGCTTGTATCATGCAAACATCCTTCTAAATGTCCATAGATACGAAGTCTAGAGAAATACACTGTGTCGCAGTTCTATTTTCGCCAATGGACCGTCAAAACCGATTTTAGTGGTGTAATAATATTAACATCGTAATAATAATCATTCTTTGCAGTATACAACCATATACAACCATGGGTTTCAATATGGGTTTCAATAACATACAAGAATTACACACAGTAGAATCACATCTTGAACTCGAGAGCTCTGGTTACTGCTTGTGCACCGTTTTCGACGCTGATGAAACATAGACAGACAGATATATAGATAGAATAATAACAATAATAATATACTTACTTGTATAATTACACAGTAATTATACAATTATAACGGACTCATTCGGAATAATCATTCTAAAGTGACACATTTTGATTATTTTGTTGTTGTTGAGAGTTTCATTGGTCACTGTATTTATACTTTGTGTATATTGTTTTATCGGCAACCAGTGAAAATCAGGAGAAAAGTCAAATAACATCACTTTAGAAGGATGGTTCCCTATAAATCCCCAGGTCTCAAGCTAATTCGATCTGGTTGGGTTTGTGAAGCGAGTCGTGACTTCACGAACCTTACATTTAGTATCTGAAGACTACAGTTTGGTTCACTTTTTCCTCCATCACTCACTCAACGATTAATTGATCCATTCAAGAATATTTATATATATATATTTTTTGCATATTTTCCAGAAATTGGCAATGCAGGCATTGATCTGCCAGTATCAGTGGACAGCATTAAGTTTAACAATGTCCAGCTGACTTTGGTACCTGTAAGTTGGAATTTCCATCTATTTTCTAGTATAATAATTGATAATTATTTAGTTCATACACTATAGCATGTACCTCTTCTTCTTTAATTAACTTCTGCAGATTAGTATAATGTAGCCAGAGAATGGATTGCGTTGTGTCATGATTTACAGCTTTCCTGCGATTTCTACTCCTTTCGGCTTGACACATCCGACTTCAGCATTGCCTATGATGTACATTGCCAATCTATGGGATGGAACAGCGGATTCCACACTAAAACTTCCTTAGTCGCCACTTACGACAAACATGGCAGGTAACAGTATCGTTATTCTTTGCTCCACTTTGGGCCCAACAACGTACTGGTTGTCTACTTCTCACATGAGACCTACGACATGTATTATGAGGATTCTGAGACTGTACACTCTTATAGCACCACAAGGGGATGTCCAACGATTTGAAAGTATTGTTGTTTGTAAGTTTTAGAACTGTGACCGATTAACTCTTACTTCCTATACAGTGGAGTGTTTTTTTCTGAGCTTTCTTTCATACCCAGGAGACTTCAGTTTTCATCTTAGTGCAATACATACTGAAGATATGCATCCCCTACTCTGAGGGGTCTATAATTGTATAGATGACATGCTGCAAAGTTTCCATATCAGAGCCAGCCTCAATATAACATCACATTATCTACTAAGGTTTTCTGTTGCTGGCTGTTGTGTTTAGTGGGTAATCGGTTCTTATCCATGTCTGTAAATTGGGGGGGGGGGGTGAGGGGTTGCACATCAGAACATGACCTTTAGGTCTAGCAATTGTGAAAAAAGTGGGAATAAAACTCCTTCCTTTACGATTTCCGCAGAAAAATACTATAATTTCTCATAAAAAAGAGGAATTTATACAAGAAAACAGGCGAATAAGATTCTAAGATTCTAGGTAACCACCCCACCACCACACCCTCCCCAAATTACTGAAATCGTATCTGCGGCGCAGCTATTAATAAATAAAAAATAACAATAGTAAAAGTGACTCATAGTTTCTGGTAATGTATACAAATAACATAAATTGGGGTTCATTCCCAAAATAAGGCACTACATATTTTCCGGGATATGAAACGAAATAAAGGAAATTTGTTTCCGCACATTACTTTCCTGGTCCATTTTATGTATCCAGGAACAGGGTAATAAAGTTTTGCTAATCACTGAAGACGCACTTAATAACACTCACAATTTGAAGTTTCGACGAAAAAGTCTTTATCAAGACAAAAAATTGAACAAGCACAACATAAAACAACAATTAAGAATTATAACCTTCACATGGCTAAGATTACTGTAACATGGAGATGACCCGGAAGAGTTGTAGCAAGGTCAAAGGTAAAGACGACACTGGACAAGGAATATACAGAATATTAAAATATCCATGCATGTGATACGAAAGTAATAGAGAAATGATGGACCAACTAGATATCCATACATGTGATACGAAAGAAATAGATAAATGATGGACCAACTAGATATCCATACATGTGATACGAAAGTAATAGAGAAATGATGGACCAACTAGATATCAACCATAGGAGATGCGCTCATTGATCTCGAAGGGTTTAAGAGTGTCAAATTGGTATATGTAGCGATTTTCAAGCGCAAGACGGGCGTGGTCTTGTAAGACGAGTCAGGTCTATGTCACACAGATCAGGTCTGTAACATTTCCTAAAGCCACTTTCACCATTGAAGAGAGCTTCACATGTGTGCCCATATCGTCATCTATGCCACCATATGGAAGCATTAGCCATGACATATATAGGTTAAACTGGAGGGAGGCTAGCAGGCTGAGTCCATGAACACTGTATAGCATCAAAAATATTTGGGTTATCCTGTTAACATTCACATCATTGGCACCCGGCCATCGGGGGGGGGGGGAAGACATTCATGTTACGGCCATTAAGTCGTGCTTCTTTTACGGTTGGACCCATCACATATACCAGACACCCGTAAACCTTTCTAGATCAATGAACGCCTGCCTCATGGATGATATCTAGTTGGTTCATCATCTCTGTTTGTTTCGTGTCACATGTATGTAGCTAAATTTTAATATAGTTTGTGTATATTCCTCGTCCGGTGCCATCTCACATCTAACCTTGTTACAACTCTTCCGGTTCAATCTTCACATTACAGTAAAACTTGGCAATGTTATAGTTCTTAATTGTCGTTTACTGTTGTGTTTGTTCAATTTTTGTTTTAGTAAAGGCATTTTGGTTGAAACGTCAAATTGTGTGTTATGTGTGTCTTCAGTGATTAGAAAAACTATATTACCCTGTTCCTGGATTTACCTGTTGGATTTCAGTTTTACGCAGTAAGTACATACCAGCATTGTGTACTTGACGATAGCAGATTCGAGGCCAAGATATTTGTCTTGGAAAGGTTGTGTAGGTACGGTAGTTCTTATAGTGGATGGCACGTAGATGGGGGTAAGTGTGGGGGCTCTCCGTGGAGAGAAAATGACGAATACGGCGGGCAGTCCTTGCGATTGTAACATAATTGTATATCTCTAACAAACTTACCATGTCGACAGCTATTTTGTATCTAGGTCTAAACAGGCAGTAAATGGCCCTATAAAACTACACAAAATTGCTGATCGGCGCAGATTGTATAAAAAGTGTGAAAGTATGTCCTTATTTTAAGAAAGAACCGAAATTTGATATAAAAATGTATTTTTATTAAATTACTATCATTTCTAATTTCAGGGTGCCATTTTGGTGTCAACAGATGTCCAATATCAATAAGAAACTCTGCACGTTTTCGCCCAAAGTCAAGACATTGAAACACCAAGTGGATGTAATAATTAAACCATATAAGAAATAACAATAAACACAGGAACAAGGACTTTTTCTACGTTACGGTCTAACAGGGACCTTTGTCAAGAAATAAATAACAAACAGAAAACAAACAAAATTATTAAACTATTTACATCCTTAGATCTTTTAACTGTACAGTATATGGTCATTGTTTGTGCTTTCTAAAAAAAAAAGTCCTAAATTAAGTCCTAAAAAAGTCCTTTAAATCCCAGTCTTTTCATTAGTCGTCTGAGTTTAACAAGAATTGTGTCATCTTTGAAACCTTTATATACTTTATAAAATGTTGATTCCTCATTGTCATTTGAAGTTGTTGAACATGTCATTACTTTTATCTCACGATTAATTACATGTAATATTTGTATAACTATATCTGAAGTTCTTGAACATTATATTGGATTTTAATTTTTGGTGAAGGTGATATTTTTGTGGGTAATGATTTCAACACGTATATATTTCAACCTATTTTTAATATTACTGATAGAGTCCCAAATTTCTCCTCTTCCCAGACGAGAGGGGGGGGGGAATTTCTCACAAGCTGGGAACCACTATTTTATAACGTAAGGTAAAGTTATAGCATGACCATCAGAAGTATAGTAGACCTCTACACAGAATTAATTAGGACTTCATTCCGTACGGTTGTGAATATTGTCGTGATTTGCTCTGGTCACTATATATATATATATATATATATATATATATATATATATATATAATGAACGGACATTGAATAGGCCTGGTTCAATTTCTGTCAGCTGTAAGAATTATTTTCATTTGTCCTCATGCTTCCTAATTGAATTTGCTAGACTCCCTAACGTAGTGGTAAGCTGTTGGCCTTGTGTTCAAGAGATCATGGGTTCGAATCTGGCTCGTGTCGTATTTTGTACAAGGTGGATTTTTTCAAAGATCCCTGTGGATTATCACTTGACGCTACGGAGTTATTTGCTACGAGTGATACTCTTGGCAGGTGACGTACCGCTTTGTTAAGAGGGACGGAGTACACATGAGAAACCTAGTACAGTGAAGTCAGTCCTCTACGACTTTTCAAACATTTTCAACCCTTTCAACTCTTTTTTCATTACCCAAGTTTCAAGCTTTACCTGTTAAATTTCTGTTTTGCGCAGTAAGTACATATTATAGTAGAAAGTAACTCACAGTAGAAAATAACTCATAGTAGAAAGACCTTACCTATGAGGTCATTAATCTTTATTGATATATTACCTTATCCAAACAATGATACTCCTAAACATTTCTACACTGAGGAGAATAATCCTTGAAGTTGAACCCTTAACTTATGATTAGTTAGTCGTCACATCATTATAACTGCAAACTAGACACGTCCATAGTTGCTCCGATCTCTCCCTGAGTGTATCCGCTATTACACTTCTGCTGACAGTACCGGTCATCTGCTGGTTTTTCTGTGCTCTCCAAAATGTTCACTTCTAGCAGCACTGCATTTCAAACCCTGATCTTTAAACCTGGACATTGAAAAGGAATCACCATCCACACTAGTTTTCACTCTCGCATGCTATATCTCTTATGGAGTTTAAAACGTCCGCTCGATCCATTGCCCATGGCCTTGTGTCACAATGGAGCATGACGTCAATTGATCTGCTCTTTCATTGCTTCGAACACCTTAACTTATGGATAATAAACCAGCGTGCTGCACATGTGCTAATCTCACTATCTACTTATGGTGGGCTTGTCTATAAAATTCATTTTCTGGATTATATTTTCTTTCAGTAACATATACCATTTCTCTATCTATAAATCAAATATGTTGCAATTATAAGTTTAAAATTTGTAGTAATGAAATAAATGTATTGATAACTGGAAAATGTTTTTAGTCTCACACCAGGGACCTCAAGAAAGCGAGACCACCTCACTAACTTCTCAGCCATGCGTCACACCAAGTTTATACCAAAAGTGTTTATGTTTAGTGATATTTGGTTTCAATATCATGTTGTTAATGTGACTGTCACCATTAAACTGCATGAAATTCACAGAAAATGTCACCATTAAACTGCATTAGATTCACAGAAAATGTCACCATTAAACCGTTGGTCTCACTCATATCAATTCTACATTACATACAAAACCAACAGATACAATGGTTTGGACATCTGGAAAGAATATCGTGTGATACATTCGTTTATAAAGCATATATTAAGAAAGGAGAAGTAGAAAGAAGAGCCAAATAATAGATCATGAGTACGCTAGATCGACAACATCAAAGAGACATTACACGAACACCAAAAAACATTATCTGAAGCTGCCAGAAAAGCGAGAACAAGAACATTGTATCTCCCTCCCTCGACACCCGTAAAGGATAAACGAGGAAGTAAAGAAGAAGAAGAAGAACTGCATTAGATTCACAGAAAATGTCAACATTAAACTACATTAAACTCACAGAAAATGTTCATATTACTCCCAACATGATCAACAACTATCAGAAGTAGAATCAAAGTGTCCAGAATATTTAATAAATTTAACAGATCAGAAATGACCAGCAAACAATAGACACTTATACTTTAATCTCCAAAACAAACGCATTTTTTCAGCAATATTATTTATGTCACTATTACATAACCGACTATTATACTGCACTTGACTGTTTATTTTCGTGTTTGTTTACTGCATATGAATAAAACAAATGACCATATACCATATTTTTCTTGGTAAGCATGGGAAGATCATTGAAAAATGTGTGACTAAATCCAATGAGGTGCTTGATTCAGTGAATGAATGGAAGTGTATGACTCAATTCAATGAGGTATTTGAGTCAGTGAATGAATTGAAGTGTTTGACTCAATTCAATGAGGTACGATATCTGCGCCTTTCGGCGAGATACACCGGATTTCAGCATGGCTTTGGGACACTTTAACATTCTATAGATGAAACAACCAATAACACCACCCAACAACTTCCTTAGTTGCGTCTTATGACGTGCATGGCAGGTAACAGTGTCACGGGTATTTGCTTCCCCTTAGCGCCCATCAACAAAGAGGTTGTATTTCTTTATATTTATTGAATCAGTAAAGAAAAGTCAATTTAATGTAATGCAATGGTAAACTTAATGATACATACAAGAAAACAAGAGAAGATCCAACAATCGGGTAGGGGCTGTATCAACACAAATACGCAAGTAATTCTAACAGCTGACGGGAGTTGAACCAGGCCCGTTATGGCAGAACGGAATCGCTGTGCAACACAAGTAAACAGGTTTTCCGTACTTGACCAACCACATCCTCAAAAAAGATGTGATCTTGTCAAGACATTCAACCTGTTTACACAAGTCACTGAGAACAGACCAATCGAAACAAGGACTATGACAACATCAACGAACATTCCGTACGAGTATTAAAGTATCCTCAGAAACACATAGAGCACTCACATTAGTACCACAAGGACCTAAAGGTCTTGTACACATAAATAACATAGAGACAGAACAATGTTTCTTCAAATAACATCCTATACCCCATACAAGTAAATTCAAGTAGGAAGAATGATGATAAATGAAAATAATGTATTACTCTTCTTCTTCAGCGTTCATTCTCAAACTTCTGCTGGATCTCCCTTGTAGCACGACCCTGGTCCTACTAGATTTCCAGCAGGATGTAGTCAAGAGAATGGAAATGCGTTGTGTCGCCGTTTAATTGCGCCAATGGCCCGACACATCCGTCTTCGGCAATATGTATTACAAATAAGTAAATATGTGTTATAAAATATGAGACAGAGGATAGTTAATAACATCAGAAACAGACAATCATTATCTGTTGGTCAAGTTATTATACATACAGATCTAGAGAACATGGGTTGAAGGCAAAAGATATTGGAGATGGCATTGTGAGAAATATTCAATAGTATAACAGCATAGCATGCAAAGAGTCAACATCGACCCTAATACAAGATAGTAACTACTAGAAATTGAGAATCGTAGACATACATGATTACCAATGATAATCGATACGGATCTTGAAGATGGTGATGGCTACTACTAATAAAATTTAAAACATAAACAATGATAATAAAAAGAATAAGAATGAAAATGATTGATGTATTGATCTAAGATCTTCGTCAAGCATAAACATACAATAATATATAGCAAGGAAATGAAAAGTGGGACTACACAAGGAAATGTTACATATACATGTGGTCCACAAAACAACTACTTAATGAACTGTCTTACCACTGTGAGTACTCTCTCACTGTGGAATACAAGGAAATGAAATAGTAGACCAGCTAGCTAAGTACGGTGCTGCTGAAGACCAACCAGATATACCGATCACCTATCGTCAGATGAAACAGATGATCAATATGAAAGCCAAAAACACCAACACAAGATGATTATCACATTATGAACAGATCAGAACAAGTTATAATTCTACGTCTCAGAACAGGATACAACCGACTCCGCAGTCACATGTACGCAAAGTTCAAGATTGGCAACACTGCCATGTGCACATGTGGACAGGCAGCACAGAGTGCCAAGCATAAACACTGTACTTCAAGAGTGTTCTGAGCATGAAACGCTGAGGCAGACATATTAGCCCGAGTAAACAACACTGGAATCAAAGCTCTATGGGACACTGTATGAACTGCAAAAGAAGGTGAGTTTTATTCGGGAGACAGAATTACAGATATAGACATGTTTCAAGTGAACGAAAGAAGAAGAAGAAATCCACAAAACAGTACGTAGACGCGTGGAGAATGTTTTTTTAATGAAAATTAAAAACAATATTATTGGGAACTTAACAATCGATTAATGCCTCCTGCGTCCAACAACCAATCAGAAGTACTTCATTCTTAGAGTGAACAGACTTTATAGGTAAATACACAAAAATGTTCTCATGGTTTGTAGTTTATAATAAATTGTTTTATGTTAACGGGACCGTATATACCTCTTCACTAATGTGGTATGGTAAAGGTAGGTCGCATGGCAGGATCCTGCTGTCGGGGCAAAGATAACTAAGTCGTAGCACCTATTAGTTAGGGTGGCCAGTTCTCTTCCTTGTTGTTTTTCCTTCCTCAACTCATACGTCAGGTAGTCATTTATACCTTGGTTAACTCATTTATACCCATTCATAGCTTGGAAATGTCTACCCATTTATAGCTTCGAATTTTGTGATATTTTAGATCACTAAAAAGAAGGGGAGAGGTGGTACCCAACGAAACTAAATCATTTCTTAGTTTCGTTGGGTTATTGTGACCTTTTACGGAATGTCTTACTATTGTAAGAGACAGGGGGAGTTAACCTGATTTTTGGCTGCTTAATTCCAAGTATTAAATGTCATTATTAAATTATCAAATATTAAATTGTTACTTTCTAAGTGAGTGGGGGATGAACCCCCCTTTTATCTAAGGTCGTGGTAGCTCTTTAGCCCCCTCACATCATGCTTTCAGGGTATAATAAATGAACATATACAAATATTTGTTGGCTTCATTTTAAAACAATTTTGTATCTTATCTTTAATAGGTGTCGCGATTTTTGTATCTCTAATGGGTGTCACGGTTATTTTATTTTACAAAATCTGATCGCCATAAATTATTATCTGCCCATGAGTCGTTGTCAGCAATCATTCGATAAATAAAACCATCACAGTTCTGCTCATATTTATAGCATAATAGCGCACTCGTATAGTACAAAAGACGGAAGACTATGAGAATATGCAGAACGCCGAGCCCACTAAACATACAAATAGACAACATAGGAGTAAAACAAGTAACAAAGTTCAAATATCGTGGTAGTATTTTTAAAGAAATGGAAGCCTCGATAGAGAAATAGAGACGAAATGTGAAAAGGCAAATGCAGTAACATACCAACTGTCACCACTACTTCTTCACCCCAAGATCGAGATGGATGTTAAAAGACAAATTATCTACAGTATATCCCTACCAACACTGTGTTACCAGTTCCAAACCTGGTCTCTCTCGTCTTCACATTACAGAAAGATAGTGACATGTGAGATGAAATGCTTGAGGAAAGCTGCCGGGGTCACCAGGCTTGATATATTACGAAATGAAGACATCAGGGAAAGAATATGTGTAATACCTTGAATACATAGAAAGACAGCAGATCAAGTGATTTGGCAACATTATGAGAATGCATCACGATAAGTTGCCCGATATAACCAAATGAGATCAGGGTACAAAGCCAGTGGAAGACCACGGAAAAGATGGATAGAAAACGTCAGGGACATCCTGAACAGACACGGTGTCAGCACAGCCAAGGCCAAGCATCTGGCTTTAGAACGCAAGCTCGAGCTCCAATCACCCCTGCGCTTAACGGCAATAGTGGATAACAAACCACCTGGGGAAAGACAATAGACAAAAGACAATAGAGTATAGCACAAGATTGGCTCCTTTCTGTAGATGCTGCTTTATTGTCGGTGTCAGCCTGCTTTGGACACATCTGGAGTACATGTTCATACAGATTCATTCGAATTAAATTAGCATTATTAACAACACAATTTATCTCACAGTTATACAGCCAAAACTAAGAAACAAAACATTCAACACTCAAAGACACAGCAAAAACAAAACATTCAACATTCAAAGACAAAGCAAAAACAAAACATTCAACACTCAAAGACAAAGCAAAAAACAAAACATTCAACACTCAAAGACAAAGCAAAAACAAACCATTTTACACTCAAAGACAAAGCAAAATCAAATATTGGTTGCATTACTGCACTTTAATAACTTATCTAGTAATAAAATTCAGAGAAAGGTGAACCATTTTCAGAAAAAAAAATCACAAGTTATAAAACGGGGCTCTACCGATTATAGTGAAAGGATAGAAGGCAAATTATCAATACAACAAAGCAAAAGCTATTATATTATATGATTGTTTGTAATGTAAACAGGAAATAAAACTGTAACACCCAACTTCAAATCATCAAACTCATCTAAAAGTTTACACGTGGCCTATATGAATGAGTGATATACACGAGACAGCTGAATGCTTGTATTTTGAATATTTATAATAGTGTATTTTGTATGAATGAATTTAACATGACACGCCGGAATTGGTGTTGATTAACATGTACAGGTGGACACATTACTATAACTTATCATAAACTGATAACCGTTTCTCAAGTTGATAATCAAAATTTCACTAGAATTGATGATAGACATTAACTGTTGCGTAAGTTGGTAATCAACATTTCACTATAATTTATCATAGACAGATAACTTTTGGACAAAATTATAATTAAAATTTTACTAGAATTTATTATAGGCAGTAACTTATGCAGAAGTTGATAATCAAAATTTCACTAGAATTTATCATAGACAGGTAGCTTTTGCTGAAATTGATAATCAAAATTTGACCAGATTTGATCATAGAATGATAACTATTGTTGATGTTGATAAATAGATCTTTCACGGGAGTTAAGTATTAAAAATATGTATAATAACAAAATAGAAGCACTGATTTTAGATGTACAGAGACATAGACTGGTTTTTCATAAATTGATATAATGAAGATACAATTATCGACTAAGGTAATGAAGATACAATTATCGATTAAGGTAATGAAGATACAATTATCGATTAAGATAATGAAGACAGAGTTATCGATTGAGATGATGAAGATAGAAGTATCGATTTAGATAATGAAGATATCGATTGAGATAATAAAGGTAGAACTATCTATTGAAATAATGAAGATATCATTGAGATAAAGATAGAAATAATCGATTGAGATAATAATGGTAGACAAATATGAAAGTTTAAAGACATGACTTTTTCGGTTCTGTGTTGGTTAATAAAGCTTCTTTTGATTCTTATATGCCGCTCATTTCTAGCACGACCACTCTTCAAATTCCTGCATTCTAGGCATAGACAAGCAAGAAGAAATACACTCCAGGTCATCAAACTGGTCTACTTCCTTGATTGCATTCAATGTGTTTCGCCTCCTGAACTGAATGAAGTTCAAGTCTCGTTTGCTCATTTGGTATTTTCTAATTTCCAACAATGACACGAAGCAGCATGCTTATTTATCACTAAACTTCATAGAGAAAAGTAAAGCTTGAGGCCGTCCGTCGAGGGGGAGAAATACTGAGAGAAATGTGAGAAGACATGAACAACAAGGACATAACATATCTGAGTGTACAATTTGGACAAGAGATAAAAGTAACACATTTTATAATACAAGTAACGCTACTAGCTTGTAACGCTACTTGCATGTAACGCTACTTGGTTGTAACGTTACTTGCTTGTAACACTACTAGCTTGTAACGCTACTTGCTTGTAACGCTACTTGCTTGTAACGGTACTTTCTTGTAACGCTATTTGCTTGTATCGCTACTTGATTGTAACGCTACTTGATTGTAAAGCTACTTGATAGTAACGTTACTTGATTGTAACACTACTTTCTGGTAACGTTACTTGCTTGTAACGCTACTTGATTGTAACGCTATTTGATTTTAACGCTACTTGATTGTAACGCTACTTTCTTATAACGCTATTTGCTTGTAACGCTACTTGATTGTAACGCTACTTTCTTGTAACGGTACTTGATTGTAACGCTACTTGATTGTAACGGTACTTGATTGTAACGCTACCTTCACAGATTTCTGGCGGTTATTTTTATATTGGTCACAGCCTAAGTAAAAACTGCTTATTTACAATAATAGTAAACATATGTATAGATGTTTGTATAGACAGGCACTCAAGTCACATACACGGGAACAGATAATGCATTTGTAGCATTATTCAATCCCCATACAAGAAACGGTTCTGGTTATCATGGAATCAGAGGCGCTTGCCATTTTCATGTGTAAACTGAGAGTCAATGATTGGAGGACTGGTAAGATAAATCGTTACAAAACAAATATAGAATACCGTTTTGGAGATGGATTGAAAATATCACGAGTTTAAAACAAGGGTAAATTTGGTTTTTCAATCGTTGTACAGCACTCACTCAATTTGTGATAGTATATGTAATAAAATGTGCAGAATTATCACATCAGTTTTCTGGAAGCAACCATCAAATCTTCAATGCTTACTGCCTTGTTTTGCCAAGTAATCATCAAATCTTCAATGCTTACTTCCTTGTTTTGCCAAGTAATCATCAAATCTTCAATGCTTACTTCCTTGTTTTGCCAAGTAATCATCAAATCTTCAATGCTTACTTCCTTGTGTGTCAAATAAATACAATCAAATGCAAATAAAATACTACTATGAATTCTTGATAATATTCATTATAGACGTTCTACATGTGTATACAAAATTACATTTCACAGTAACTGTTCAAAGTGAAATTTGGTTGTCTATTCCAGATATATACATATGGCATTGATAACCAGAAACGTGTTGTATTTGTTACAGAATTCACAATTATTAATTTTTATTTGCTATTAAATTTTTTTCTAATTTTGATACTTTTCGATTGCTTTCAGTTTTCACCAAATAAAATTTAGTTAATAAATGTAACTGTGCCAGATTGTAACCTTCAATCAGCAATACAAGATACTTAATAGAAACATTATATTATACTGCATTGATGTATTCTAGCAAGTTTGGTCAGTATTATCAAATAAATCTGTACAGTTTACACTTCAAGAACAGACAACACGGCGAATCTGTGTCTATTCACTAACACTTCCATGAGACTAAGAAATTCAATGTTGCTATCACAAGTCGAAATATCCTTGCTCATACTAACTCATTGACTGTTCTCTATATTGCATCACTATATTAAGATCAAAGATATCGATGACTGAATGAAAATCTGATGAAACATCCAAACTGTTTTAAGAGTTAGGGTTCTCTAACCGATCCATAACAAAGGCCTTGTTTTCCCCTCGCTGACAGAGCTTGATAAAGCCAGGACAATCACAGGCAAGCATTGCGGCAACGGCTTGGCCAGAAGAGATAAGAAGTAATTGAAGAACTTGTGACTTCATCTTGTTTTATATAGACTATTTATATTTCCTCTGAAAAAAAAGTTGATAAATGAGAGTTAGTCAAGGAATGTTATTAATATGAATAGAATAAGATGTACGAGTAGCTCTAGATAATGCTGGCAATGATTACTAATTTTTTTTTAATTGTTAGCAACGAATTCAGTTCAAGTATTGGTAATATTTGTCTTCTTCTTTGTTTGTTCTCAAACTCCTGCAACATATCAGGATGTAGTCCAGAGAAGAAAATGTGGTGTGTCATGGTTTATAGCTTAGCTGAAATATCTGCGACTGTCGGCCTGACACATCCGACTTCAAGCATGAAATCTGGATCACTTTGACCCTGTATGGAATGGGAAAGTCAATCCCCACCTTATAACATCCTTAGCCGCCTCTTACGACACTCATTGAAGGTAAACAGTGTTGTTATTATTTGTTTCCTTTTGGGGCCCCAGCTACACAAGCGTAGTTTTTGTAATATTAAAAAAACGAAAACAGTACAGCGGAATCCCTTTACAGCACATCCTTTTATAAAAAATGTCCTTGTATTTCAATTATATTTCACCTTTATTGTGTGTAATAGATACAGAGAATGTCTATTATTACATATATATTTCGTCGGTCTGGACCAAGTTGTTATAATGGTAATCCACTGTATAAGATATTATTTTATAATTTTTGTTTTCTAAGAGATACTAGACAAAACAGCGTCGAAACTAGGCATTTCACGCCCTGGGTACGGTCGCTCTAACTCCGGTGCTCCCATTAAATAAACTAAATACATTTCGGTTGTTTCGCCCCTGGGGAAGCCCCTGCCTAGTTTCGCCTCTGCATACACTTTTAAAACTAACAGCAATGAGAAAACATAACATAATCTACATTAGATTAGAAAGGCAAGAATTTAAGAAGTCATAACATTTTCATACACACAGAAATTAATCAAACAACATTCAACAATCTTCATACAATCCTTAAATTACAACATAGACCCATATACTCCTTTGCTTTATTTTAAGGTAAGCCATTTCTCGAGACCTTCGTGATAGGTAAAATAAGAAACATTGATAATCTCGGCATGTTTCGATGTAAGGAGCCGAAAGTTTAACATGTGATATTCTCATTTCTCATTAACGTAAACACGTCCAAGCGATTGTTGTGATAAAACGACACGGCATGATGTTAGTCGACAATATATTGCAGTTGGGAACATATAACCATGATGAAACGTTTCAAAATGTTTCCAATATAATTGTTGTGACTTGTTTTTTATTTATATAATAGATCATAGACAATCCAGTCTATAACAAATACTGCAAACATGCACAAGATTTGTATAATTTAATAGATGACAATTCGATAATATTAGTTGTCATTTTGGCTGCGATGCACTTCTTGAACTTCCCCGCTGCGAACACAAAAAAGAGAAATATAAAAGACATGTATAATGATTACATTAGTGAAATGTAAGTAATGCATGTATTTCATAGTAGTAATTATGTGTACAGAAGTAGTAATTATGTGTACAGAAGTAGTAATTATGTGTACATTAGTAGTAATTGTGTGTACAGAAGTAGTAATTATGTGTACAGAAGTAGTAATTATGTGTACAGAAGTAGTAATTATGTGTACAGAAGTAGTAATTATGTGTACAGAAGTAGTAATTATGTGTACAGAAGTAGTAATTATGTGTACAGAAGTATTTGAAGATATCTTCGGGTACAGCTGGATTTATAAGAAGAAAATAAGCGTGTATTGTAAGCATCTAGAGCAGTGCTGGGCAATATACGGCCCGTGAATAATATCACTGGAACGTCAGGCTGATTGAAATCTTGTGTAAGTACTAGCCCCTGAGCATAGGTAATACGTGTACGTGAAAGGAATTTCATTATTTAAAGAGAAAAGTTCATGGTCTCTTCCCACACTAAAATGTTTCATACGGCCCGCCGTCCCAAGAATAGTGTCCACCACTAACCTTGACAATAAATATTCTCTAATAGGAAGCGAACAATACCAGATGTTAAAGTTCAGGATTAACCATTCACGTGAAGTCAGCAGCAGATATGTTGCAATATGATCATCTATTTCAAGATATTGTTCGATGAAGTACAAACAATATTTCTAAATCTTCTTAAAGATAATACCATTTTACCAATCACAATAATTGGTGCATTTTTGGTGCATTTTCCCCGTTAACACCCGGACTACTTTATGTGACAATTTAGAAAGGTGTTAAGTAGACGAAACGTAGATGACAGTAAAACTGTGACAGATTTTCTGAACATGGATTCGCACACACATGACTGATACATGTGTCGATTAGTGGCATTAGTGACTGGTTGTTTGTCAGTTTTAGTGGCGTTAGTTTACAAACTGAAGTGTTTAATATCAATGCTTAACATACTTCGAAATGGTGAGTTTCGTGAAGTACAGATTTACCGTAGAAATCACCCAATACTTTACTAGTCAAAAACTGACAATTCCTATAAAAATGACATCGAATAACACGTGCTATGGTTGTATACTAATAGTATACTAGTAAACATCAAATAACACGTGATATGGTTGTATACTAATAGTAAGATCGTACACGTCTAATCAGATGTCATCTAGATCCATCTTCTTCTTCTTCAGCGTTCATTCTCAAACTCCTGCTGAATTCTCTTGTAGCAGGACCATTGTCCTACTAGATTTCCAGCAGGATGTAGTCCAGAGAATGGAAATGCGTTGTGTCGCCGTTTTATTTGCGCCAATGGCCCGACACATCCGTCTTCGGCGGAAGATCTATCTAAGATTCTGCATTCCAAGATTGTTCACGTGTGTAATGTGCTACCTTTTGTAAACTCATACAAGATCGTCAATGTGTCAAGTGTTTAAAAAAAACTAGCATTAAAATACTTCACATAAAAATATGATTCATTTGTAGAAAATTATACGATGTATCTGCTAGCGGAGATGGGGGTGACACTGTTAAGTGATGTATGTGCTAGCGGAGATGGGGGTGACACTGTTAAGTGATGTATGTGCTAGCAGAGACGGGGTGATACTGTTAAGTGATGTATGTGCTAGCAGAGATGGGGGTGATACTGTTGAGTGATGTATGTGCTAGCAGAGACGGTGGTGATACTGTTAAGTGATGTATGTGCTAGCAGAGATGGGGGTGATACTGTTGAGTGATGTATGTGCTAGCAGAGACGGTGGTGACACTGTTAAGTGATGTATGTGCTAGCAGAGACGGGGTGACACTGTTAACTGCAACATCTTACAGCGTCCGCCCTTAGATTGGAACATGAACACATTTTAACGGCACTGCTGTTTTGAAAAACTGTCATATAATAGGTTATAGCAAGATTTCTCATATAAGTCAAACATTACATATTAGCAACGATACATATAACAAAGTTGAAAGTATTATCTTGAGAAAATACACAATTTTAGATCTGTTTTTTTTTTTAAATCTGGCTCATCAAAAACATATGAATACATTTAAAACATAAGTAACTAAACCGAATATGAAAGAAACACACACAAACATAGGATTATCACATACCATCACGCGTCTGCAACCGTTAGATCTAGTGCTTCCGGTGTAACTTACTCCTCGTAGTAGCCCGGATCATTCTTCCCTTTAGCGATAGTCCTCCTCAGTTTACGCCGTAGGTCAGAGACGGGTCTGTTATTGGTCTCTCCGCCGGTCTGCGAACATGTTACAACCAGCCTTCCCTTTATTTATACTAATTTCTTAGTGTATATCTAGTACATTTTCAATATTAAATATACATTTTATTAGCTTCGAATTTCAATCATGCTAGGAAACGTATATATTTTATGTTAACTTTTCCTTTAGCTTTGTTTCACGCAACAATTTATCATCACAACGCTATAACGCAATCCAATTTAGATTACATAATATAATTGCAATCATCAGGAGACTAGCTATTGTTTTACAAGAAACATCACAGATGAAACATATGGCACAGGACAGCAGGAAATTTAGGATACAACTATCAAAAATCTATATATTTATCCAGTGGTAACATACGGTTGTCAAAATTGGACAGTGGAAAAGAAAATATCAGAATATGAAATTAAATGCCCTTGAAAGATCCAAAGAATATCATGGACAGAAAAACGATCCAACACATACGTCATTAGAAACATGATCATAGAAGCAGTCTGGCTTCTTAAAATTATAAAAAATCGCAAGCGAACATTTTTTAGACGTATATAAAGACACAACGGATTAGAAAGATTAATCATAAAAGACAAGTTTTCAGGCAAACAATGAAACAACCGGAGGCAGACCAAGACTACGATGGACGCAGGTTGTTGAAGACCTGAATGTGATACCGGTAGAGTCTGGACAGTCTACACAGATCTTAGAAATGTGCATGGTGGCAGTGAGATCAGCGAATTTTAACAGATACATCTTTTATATGGAACAAAAGAACAGCTCACAAGCACATGCATATATCACACAATAACATTGGGTCAAAGGGCATGAGCTCATGGACCGCTGGATCAGCAACCAACCACCAGATACATCAAATTGATAGACGTACTATATTTTCACCGTATTCTGGTTTTTTATATCAACTATCCAAATTAAATGTGACACTGCAATTCTGTCTTCATTTTGTAATGAGATAGTCTTGTTATTTACAAACTTAAACTTCGACAAACGGTTGAAAGAATTGTAAACATTTTTGTAAATTACATACAAACAGTATTTATTTTCCGACAATCAATAAAAGGTAATAATGCAGTGAAATGGAACAACAATAGTACTTACGGAGAACAATCAATACAAAGTAACTGCGTGAAACGTAGCAACTGTTGTGTCTGATTGAAGCGATTATATAAGCCTGTGTTTTACGTAGGTACAATATTTACGTAGAACACAGATTTTTGTTTCACTTTAACACAACAGACGGACTATCACTAAGACTAAGGGGTTATGAAGTGTAAACACGAAAACATTTATTTTCCGAAACGTTGTTTTACTTATTTATTGACACTAAAGTTGTTGAAGACGTTGCTCCAAGAAACATGCAAATTTAGTCCAGACTTCCAACGTGTATATTCTTAAGTTACTATAAATATGAACCTGCCGATCGACACACAGACAAAAACAACACACAATGCATAAGTATGTGAATTTCTCGAGAACCACAAACATTTAAAGCTCTTATATATCAGGAGTTCTCAGTACTACAATGACCAAATTATGATTACTTGTTAACATAAATATAACATAACCATAAACAAGTTTGCTTCAGATGTGACATGAGTACATGAATAATAAAATATGCAAACATCCAGAATTTTATTATTAAAGAAAAATCAAAATATAGTAAACGGAATCTGAACCAGGTTCGATCACATTGCGTCTGCTGGTCACACACCTTGGGTGCATCCACTGGTGAACACCTTATGTTCAAATACCGTATGCTGCATTATTCATTTGTCTTTACTTATTCAATAACAATAACGTTGTTTTACTAACATAATAACAATTACGTGGTTTTACTAACATAATAACAATAACGTTGTTTTACTAACATAATAACAATAACGTTGTTTTACTAACATAATAACAATAACGTTGTTTTACTAACATAATAACAATAACGTTGTTTTACTAACATATTAACAATAACGTTGTTTTACTAACATAATGACAATAACGTAGTTTTACTTATCCAATGCACACTAAATATGTAAAGTTTCATTAATAAAACACTTTAGAAACACTTCTGTAAATAGACATCAGAGATCAATAAGCAATCATGAGGTGGTAGCAATGTGTCCATGCATGTATGGAAGATTTGTGACAATGTGTCCATGCATGTATGGAAGATTTGTGACAATGTGTCCATGCATGTATGGAAGATTTGTGACAATGTGTCCATGCATGTATGGAAGATTTGTGACAATGTGTGAACTAATGTTATTTGGAAGCCATGATATTTACATATTATGTGCACACACGCGCGGGGAATGTATAGATGGCTGCCCCATCCATCCCAAGGACCATTGCCCAAATATGAAGTCCTATGTACACCTCTGACACAGGAAATAATGCTTAACTGGGGAGCTGAAGTTACTGATTGCATCTTGCAGAAAGATAGACAATCTACAAAACCCTCAGAATTTAACTCCTCTGATTATGAGATTTATCCTTAAAGCATTGCGCACCTCTGAGAACTGGAGTGGTCTGCACTTCTGAGAACTGAGGTGGTCTGAATATGAAATAAAGATATAAAGAAATTTTCCTTATTCAATAAACGATGCAAGAACTCTCTCGTAATTCCTGAACATCTAAACTAAATACATATACTCGCACGTATACATAAACAAACGTATGCATATATATATAGCCTCAGTATTGTTTATATTTCATTATGGCAACCATATTAAATAGCTCATTTTCATAGGTTATGAAATCACTATTGTGGAACACTTTTTCTGGTGCTTGGCAACACTGTAGCCGTGATTGCTTGATTCTGATATGTACATTTCGGCTTTCTTTCATTTTAGGGTCCCTTACTACCTACAAAAGAGTGCTGATATAAATAACCAAACTGTCATAAGATATCTGACAAGTTGGAGAGTGCCGTAGTAACAAGCTTAAGAACGATAACGACTATAATATTTTATTATCATTATCGGTAACTACTTTACGGTGTGATACAGAGCACGTCTGCGACGGCCAAGGTACCGGGTTCGCACCCCGCCACAGGCAATAGTGTACTCCGACCGTTCAGAAAGGAATGGTAAACTACTAAACCTATTTATATTTCCTAGTAATTCACTATAGCCAAAAAATGCTGGGTTGGTGCATACAAGCTAAATATGATATGCTGCCAAGGCTCCAATATCGTTTTTTAAAAACCTAATACAAGTAGTAAATAGTAAAAAATAATGTCTACGAGAAGCAACAAAAAACAAAAGTACAAGAACGTTTTTTACACGTTAAGCTTCAATAGGGACGTTTATCAAGAAACAAAAACGAACCAAAAATAAACACATAAAACTGTCATTACAAAGAGGGTTTCACAATCCCCCCCCCCCCCCCAAAAAAAAAAGGTTGTAGACACAGTAACATTACTGTAGGTTTATGACAACCAACATCGATATTTTCTAAACTAAACATTTGAACTAAACAATGGGGAAGCCTTGACTATTTATATACACGTTTTCCGTTATTTTTGTTCTAATGGAATAAGATAGAGTTGTAAGACTATCTCTTTATCTCTTTGTTTTGACAGTTTTATGTGTTTATTTCCAGTTCGTTTTATTTCTTAATAAAGGTTCCTACTGGACTGTAACGTTGAAAAGGTCCTTGTTTCTTGGTTTTCATTGACATTAGTTGTAGAAGAACTAATGTGGAGGTGCTAAAAGAATCAAGTGCAAGACGAGGGTTAGCCTACTAACTAATATCAGGAGACAAGTTGTTTTTTTACACGCTATGAGAAGTTCTGGAAGAGATAGTTACAACAGGCAAGATTAAAGGAAAGAGAGATTGAGTATGACAGTGCGATAAAATATTAGTTTTAACACCATGACATGGCAAAGAGTCAACATCGATTTTAATACAAGATACTGAAAATAGATAATTGTGGAAATCTATGATCGCATACGTCAATGAGACGGCACTTGATGCTGATGACTACCTTATATTGCTAAATAGAGTTCACTTACACAGTACGTACTGCAGCTACCTACCTACTACATAACATCGCACATATAGATAAACAACAGTGTAATGTGTATACAACCACGTGCATGAAACACATGCTGACAGCATGCATATTCGTATATGACATGGATATACCGGTAAGTGAATTCCATTATATAGTAAAGATACACATTTAGAAATAACATTGGCAAGATTTCAACAGATAATGTATTTACATAAAGCGTGTCTTAACACAATTACCATGACTTATGAGCTCGAAAATAAAGAGATTTCTGTATTAGAAATGAAAGGAGCATAATCTGCATACACTTCTAGTTGGGATATTTTCACTACGAAATGCATGTGCTATCAAACAACCTTTCTCAAATGATTGTATTATTATTTGTAATTCTTTCCAATTATCTGCATCTGTTTTATATTCTTTTCTCATATTCCTCTACAATCTTCACCGTTAATTTATTTTTCAACTCTTCTTGCTGTTCATGGCTGCGTTTTCTTGTCGATACTGATAAGGGTTTTGTTTAGTATGTGATTCATCCATTTCCATTTAATTCTTGGAATTTCATGTACTGGTTAGTCTACCCTATTCCTTCCTGCAACCAGGTATTTGATATTTTATTAAAGCACTGTAGAGCTGGGAATCTACACAGGTCTGTCTATATATATAAACCAATAACTCCTCAGTGTTGTACTGATACTGCATTTGAAGTGTCAACAGAGTCCTCCAGCGATTTCAATTTTAGCGACGTGGATGCATGTGACTACATCCTGACCTATATACTCTTTGATAATGTCTACCCATGATTTTCTATCACCCCCTCTGCTTCTTCCACCCTCAACTGTGCCCTGCAAGATAGTTTATTTGACTTGGAGATATGTCGGTCACAAACCATAGAAGTTTTAATACAGGCAGACAGTATACACAGCCTATACAAATTTCTGCTTAGGAAAATATGTAGTGTCTGAGAGTTTTACTTGCTTATCATTCCTGTCTCCGACTCATGTCAAAGAAATGGCAATGGATTTCCATGAAAGATGATGAACTTAGTCCATTATTTGCGGATACTTCATAACTGATATATTTAGCAAACATGACAAATGTCCATTTAGCTATTGCTATACACATTGTCACGTCTTCATCTATGCACTTGCTTTGTCCTATGAGGATTCCAAAAATAAAATTATGATGAAGCTTACTAAAAATGTACACATCTCTGTTCTAGTATCCGTTTACAAGTTATTTCTATGGAACTTGGAGTTTGAAAACAGCAAATAGAACGGAGAACTTATGGGAATGCCCCTTATGTTGTAATGTTGGTGTCTAATTTTAAAATCATAATAATTTTTTCTCCAGAAGTTCCTAATCATATTACATTGACGGAATTCTCCAAATACTAAAATATTTAAAATGGTATTTCGTGTTTATTTATTGTACTTTACTCGCTAACATATATTTATTTATTGTCCTTTACTCGCTAACATATGTTTACTGATTGTAATTTACTCCATAACTAACATAATGATAGAAACGATTCTTTTTAATAATTAGAGGTTCAACATTTTTCACCGGTTGAAAACGTTTCATTGTCTACCTAATGTATATTTATATTTCTGGAATTATGCTCTAATGATTTTATATTTATAGCAATGCTTCGAAAGCAATCGTTTCCATTTTTTTTCACGAATAAAAAGAGGGCGACCAGAATAATTGATTAGATTACAATATCACGTTACTTGTTTCAGCATCTCACTCTTATCTAGCTTAGTAATAAGCTATTCAAACTAACAATTGCAGACATATACAGGGTGTCTATAAAGTCGATGAGCACTCAATTTTAAAAAGAAATATACGTACTCAGTATGACGTATTTGAAAGTTATTTCCATGGTCCAGTGTATTCCCATGGTCCAATGTGATTCAGAAGATTGCTGTTACCTGCATAGTAAACGTTTATTCACTTAGCTGACCAAAAATGGTGCTGACCACAAAGAGTGTATGTGGTGGAACAAGTATTTAATAATGGAGGTAAATATATGGAAGCTGTTAGAAAATTTGTGCACACATTTTCTGATGCACATGTTCCAACGTCTGCCGTAGAAATAGCTTCACTGAGTTACACGAGTCATTTTACCCAATACGCGAATGACATTCGCAGTAGTATTTTCTTCCCATAACTTTTGATCCACACAACATATTGATAGTTCTTGCGACGTAGTGTCGCCAGCAATTTAAATGAATCCACAACGATAGTATAAGCACCCTGTACAGTTAATGGCATAAATGAGAGTAATTGCAAGCATTTAGAATTAGCAGTACAAATGAGTGTGAGATACAAGGCCAACACTGACAAGTAATATATGTTACCGAGTTTTCTCCAGTTCTGTAAAAGATGAATACGTTTAAATATAAATAATATAATCGACATAATCATCACCATTATAACAATTATATTACTAAGTTCAGTTGCATTACCAATAAATAGTTAACACTATTATTCCTTTCATTACATTTTTTTTTCAGTTAAACTCTCAGTCAAAAAGTCGATTAAGAAGAACTGTGACTTTTAGAATTGTCTTGTAGAACATACGGAATTAGCCTGTTTTTACAGCAATATTTTTTTGTCTACCTATCCGATTTAGTTATCTACCTATCCGATATTTGGTCTTTAGTGCACTCTGAAATCATGTATTCTACTTTTGTATCAACGGAGTGGGTTCTGTGAGTGGGTTTTTTTTAAAGTCATGCATAATTCTGAAGCCACCTTTTCTTTGATATCCTATTCACTTAGTTATGTTCCTACAATGTTGTTAGTATTATAATTTATAATTTATAATTCGTAGTTACGTTCCAAAAAGTTCACTATGATTATCCTACCTGTACATTGGATATTTATAGCAGAAATATTGATGAGCTTTCGAGGACTAGTTGTTATATTTGGATAATTCAATATTCGTTAGAGGCTATATGTCAATGTGTTTACACCAAAAACTATTCTAGAATGGTACTGGTGATAGTTCTGCAAACTTTCTCTAGTTCTCGCGTGTTGGGTACTTGTATTACGCTGTCACTGATTGTGTAACGAGCAATGACTAAAACGTGACAGTCAGAGGAGAATGCATGTAGGTTGGCTAATTGGAATACAACCGTCTTCAGTGACTCATTTGGTTTTCCCGTGATTATCATTGGCTACCCAAACACAGTATAATCATAGTGTTCAATGAAAAACGCGGAAAAGTCAAATGAGTCAGTTAAGACGGATGTATTCCAATTAGCCAACATGCTTTCTCTGAATGTCATGTTTTAGTCCTTGCTCGTTAAACTCTGTAAGCCTCAGAGTTTTTGTTTTAACTGTTAGCCTCAGAATTACTCTTGTTTTTTTGTTAGCTGACCAACAATGGTGCTAACCGCTGAGCAAAGAGTATTTGTTGTGGAACATGTGTTTAATAATGAAGGTAAATATACGGAAGATGTTATTAGAAAATTCGCACATAATTTTCCTTTGATGCACAAGTTTCAACGTCTGATGTAGAAATAACTTTATCATGATAGACGAGCCGTTTTACCCAATATGAGAATGACATGCGCAGTAGTATTTCTTCAGAAATTATATAGCCTACATGATGTCACACGTGGCTCTGGACAGTACAGGCATGATATGCTATAGAAACCCTATTCGCTAAATAATTTGGACCCAGGTCGTTATATGTTTTGATTATTGTTTGCCTTTTAGTTGGTTACTATTTAAATACTTGGAATCGCCGTGGTGTTTTTTTCTTCTTTTTTTTCCTTATTACATGCGATTCGAAGTATTATTTATTGTAGTATTGATTATTGTTTGACTTTTAATTGGTCGCTATTTACATACTTGGAGTCTCATGCCAAAAATAGCCAAGGACAACCAATCGATTTCATGCAAATCGGAAACTTGTTCATGTTTACGTTTTAGTTGACATTCCTCCTATGTTTGTTTGTTTGTTGTTCGTCCATCACAAGTGATGATGACCATTTGTTACATCCACTTTTGAAAATTCAATTTTAGTTATGTCCTTGATTATTAGTTCGTAGATGGCTAATGAGCCCTATTCGAGCTGTAAATGTCCTTGGACAGTTTGGACATGGAATAACGACTGTAGACGGATCTTGGTCTATCCGTGACTTTCTAACTGCTCTCCGCTGTTGAGCTGCTGCATTTCTCTTCTTTTCACAAGATGATGCGCTCTTTTTTATTTTAGAACGCCATGTAGATCTATTTTGTACAAGTTCTTCCCATGTATCGTGGTCTATTTCAAAGGCTTTCATTGAGTCCTTTCATTCCTCCTATACTGACACGCTCGCGTGTCACACATATTCACACTAAATACCCAGAATTCTTGTTACGGAATATGACTAGTAATGTAAATAAGAGCGAAAAGGACATTATGGGCACCGAAAACGACTTTATATGCACCATGCATAACTTTCATATTTATATCATTCTCTTATTTTCCTTGCAATATTTTTCAACTTCTTCATTTCCACTATATCACAATTATTTTTTGTATTTTGTTTATTTTTGCCATGACATTGTGTAGTATACGTCTCATTTAGAGACCATTTATTTCTAGCTCTTCTCAGACCTACACTTAAGAACGCATAAGTAAAGGGGCTGTTCATAAATAACGTCACGATCACAGGGAGGGAGGGGGGAGGGTCTGAAAATATTTAACAGTTATTGACAATTTGTTTGGGGTTGTGGGTTGACAAAAGTTGACGTCACCAATACTATTTTATCCACCAATTAAATTGCTTTTTGGAATTTGAAACATTCTTTTTCAAAATATGTCAAACATATTGTGTACAAGCAATCAGTTTTTCATACTTTTTATGATAACAATTTTTTTTAGCGGCTAATGATAAACCTGTTAACATAATTAAGTAGGGATCCCTCTGTGAGATTCGTTCACAGAAGGATGATATCAAAATAGGACAAACATTGGTGACATAATTTATGCACATCCCAAAAGTAAATGAGTATGTACTAAGATTTCAACCCGAACTGTCACCATGCAGATCATATACTTGTATTTAACAATGATATATGTACAGGAAACCCAACAAATATATGTAAATTTAAGTAGGAAGCCAGATGACAATTAAAAAATTCTTGAGACTAATGGGAATTGAACCAGTCTGTTCAGCGGCAATCGAACGTTGCCGTTGAACGGACTGATTCAATTCCCGTTAGTCTCAAGAACAAATATATGCAGTCTTAGCATCTCCGATTAGAACTGTTAGTGGCATGCTGTTGTTATGATATCAGATTAGTGCAAAATAAACCAGTGACCCTTAACCAACCTTTTAGTTACCGCTTACCACCAATAAATATTTTCAGCAGATAATCTAATTATTTCAATGATAAAAAGTGCCAGAAATTACTAACGTGTGAACAATGTTTGCAATTGTAAAATATTAATTGGAATTTGATGTTAATATGCACAATAATGTGCAAATATTTATTTTACTAACTTTGAACGAATCATATCTATGACTCACAAGACTAATTTAGTTTCATATGATACCATGTTTACGCAATCCAAAACATGTCAGGTACAAAGGTATAAACATTATTCATAGCCAATAGAATGTGAATTTAAAATCTAGAAGTTATAGATTTCATGCAGACTATAGCAAGTCAGTACATGGGAAAATGTGATCTGAAATAAAAAGTCATTTTTCAGTAATCAACAAGCAATGCTTTCATGGGGGAGTCTGGCACTGCAAATAACGATTACCGAAACTTGAATCACTCATGTTTCAAGCGTAAGAAAAACCTGGACCAGATCACGCAACCATATCGACCTGGACCAGACAAATATCATGCAATCATGTGTGTGTAAATATTATAAATAACCGAAATTTACACATGTGTTACGTAAGCATACTACTACTACCGTGTGTTACATAAACATACTACTACTGTGTGTAATGTGTATGCTACTGAATGTATATATTCAGTATATATATATATATATATATATATATATATATATATATATATATATATATATATATATATATATATATATACACATACATACATATATACAGGGCCGGTCCTAGCAATTGCTGGGCCCTATGCGAAACGGATTGCGCTGGGCCCAGTCTGGGTAGGAATAATGATAATAAGTGAAAATTAAGATTTTGTATTAGAAAATAAATTAATGTCCAAATTATTCACAATAGAAGAATTAAAGGCATCTATGGGGAAACTAAAGGATAGAAAATCATCAGGACCGAACGGAATGAAATGTTTAGGAACCTAGGACAGGCAGCAATGTATAAATTATTACAGATATACAACTATAGTTGGGAAACACGCAATGTACCAGTCATGGAGAGAAGCGTTTATGTGTCCTATTATTAAAAAAAGCAAGGACAAACAGAAGCCCGACAGTTATAGACCAATAAGTCTAACGATTTGTGTCTGCAAGACAATGGAAAGGATGGTCAACAGAAGACTAAAGTGGTACCTGGAATCAGAGAAGCTATTGGTGCCAGAACAAGCTGGGTTTAGAAATTGTAACAGCACAGAAGACCAAATAACATTCCTGTCCCAGATCATAGAAGATGAATTTCAAGAAAATAAAAAAGTGTTCACCCTATGGATAGATCTTTAAAAAGCTTTCGACAAGGTCTGGAAAGATGGACTGATAATAAAGCTGCAAAGAAACGGAATTGGGGGCAACATGAGCAAGTGGATCCGTTCCTTCTTACACAATAGGAAAGCAAGAATCACCATGGAAGGATACAACAGCAAAAAAGTTCTTCTAAAACATGGAGTTCCTCAAGGCTCAGTATTGTCTCCAACTCTGTTTCTTGTCTTCATTAATGATATAATTTGTGAATTGCCACAAGGTGTAAGAGCTGCAATGTATGCTGATGACTTGGTGGTGTCGTGTGTAGAAGAACATCTAAAGATCGCCAACCAAAAAATACAAAAGGAAGCAGACAACATAGCAGCATGGGCAGATACATGGATTGTAAAGATCAATGCTGAAAAGTCTTCAACAATACTCTTCACGCTCTCAAATAAGGACAAAGCAGGAGAGATAAAACTCGGAAATGTATATATTCAAACAGAAGACGAGCCGGTGTACTTGGGCACTACGCTAGATAAGAGACTGACATGGAGGCCTCACATTGAGAAAATAGAAGCAACGGCAAGAAAGAAACGGTGTCTGTTTCATCTTACCCCAAGTTCCCCTAAATGACGATTTTAGAGATAAAGCACCCGAGTAGCTACAATTTTTTCAATTTTATTTACTTGTAATCACTTGAAACAACGACGATTTTAATAGATTAAAAAACACTGCAAAAACATAAAAACAGAATAAACACGCTGACATGATTATAAGTTATAGTGGTTTAATTTAATAATTTACACCTAGAATTATCGCGGGGCCTATGAAAGTGCGGGGCTCACTGCGACCGCATAGGTTGCATTGGCCTAAAGCCGGCCCTGTATATATATATATATATATATATATATATATATATATATATATATATATATATATATGTATATATTATAAACATGTTTCTAGCTGCGACAGGTCATCTCGTACAGAATCGCGAACTGTTCAGGAAATGCATAAGGAAGATCAAATTCTGGAAAGAATATGCCACAAAATGATGAAACATACTACTACTACCACAATGATAATAGAACTAACAAAAATAACAAGAATACGCACGAAAATAATTGACGGCAATCAAATATCTTGGTCAGGAAAATAACTCATAATAAATATAAAGAAAGACACAAAATACAAAATAGAAAACCAAATGTTAAAAATATTAATAGTCCTTGAATCGGCCAAGTAAGGACCGGATAGATAACAGTAAAGAGAGAAGCAAAACAAATAGTTCGCGATGTAATGTAATATAATATAAATCGAATAAATACAGACACAGCAGACAACGAATACGATAGGTAGCAAATATAAATATATCATTACCAGTAAGCATTGAAGATTCCACAATTAGCTGTGGACCGTAGTAACAAAAATACAAAAGTAAATAGAGGGTGTCTATAAAGTCGTAGTGTACTTACATCATACAACTCCGCTCTAAATACTGATAATTCACATGAAGTTGCGTCACCACCAATGTCATTGAGTGCAAAGTGACTTTATAAACACAAGTATTATGTGTGTACAAGTATATAAGAATGAATTGACATGCGTGTAATTTTCCTCGTTTATGAAGATATAGTAGTGTTCTAAACTCGTAACGTCATGCCACAGTGCACAATTCACACACATACAGTACATCCAATTATTTAAATCAGTGAAAGTTTGATTGCAAAAATTAAAAAGTGCAGAAGCAACGGATAATGCCGATTTTGATAGTTAGTGGTGTATTTGATCGTACTTTTTAGGAGGGTTGGCCGCAATCTTGAAGTCACTGTCCAGATATCGGTCTAACAACTGTTTCTGCTTGTTCATCTTTTCTTGAATGTCCTTCACTTGCTCTCTCATCCGGATAAATCGGGACGGCTCATATATAAGGTCATCTGGTGATAACTTTGACACCACGCGATACTGTGGGTTTGTTCAACATTGAATACATGTAGCATTACATAACTCATAAAAACTCAGTGTGCGTAAATAATAATAGAGGCAAACATCATGTAGAGTTTTCTATTATAATTTACATTATATATTTTTTTTACATTATATATGTTTTTACATTATATATGTTTTTACATTATATATGTTTTTACATTATATATGTTTTTACATTATATATGTTTTTACATTATATATGTTTTTACATTATATATGTTTTTACATTATATATGTTTTTACATTATATATGTTTTTTACATTATATATGTTTTTACATTATATATGTTTTTACATTATATATGTTTTTACATTATATATGTTTTTACATTATATATGTTTTTACATTATATATGTTTTTACATTATATATGTTTTTACATTATATATGTTTTTACATTATATATGTTTTTACATTATATATGTTTTTACATTATATATGTTTTTTACATTATATATGTTTTTACATTATATATGTTTTTACATTATATATGTTTTTACATTATATATGTTTTTACATTATATATGTTTTTACATTATATATATTTTTTACATTATATATGTTTTTACATTATATATGTTTTTACATTATATATGTTTTTACATTATATATGTTTTTACATTATATATGTTTTTTACATTATATATGTTTTTACATTATATATGTTTTTACATTATATATGTTTTTACATTATATATGTTTTTACATTATATATGTTTTTACATTATATATGTTTTTACATTATATATATTTTTACATTATATATGTTTTTACATTATATATGTTTTTACATTATATATGTTTTTACATTATATATGTTTTTACATTATATATGTTTTTATTATACTTCACCTTCATTATTCACAAGAAAAATTTTTTAATACTCAAATTACAATTGCATCTGCTCGCAAATATACAAATTCAGATAAACCTGGCTTAAGTGCAATAGCAAAAGACTCAAGTTTCGCTAAGGGTGTGTTTCCGCTTAATCAAGGTGTAGTATGAAAATTCAATTAGTCATGTAAACAAAACAACCTCGTAGATTGGAAAAGTGGTTAAAATGTTAAATCTTCCCCTTATTGTTACTTATGAATATTGCATTTAGTACTAAGAAGAAGTGGGAAATTGGGCTAATCCCCCCCCCACTCCTTTTTTCCCCAAATGGTTTTACCTAAAAAGAAATTTCAAATACTTTTCCTTGCAAAAATAAGACTAAAATACAATAAATTAGCATGAAAAAAATAATGAACTTTTATTCACTAGAACACCTCTTACCGAAACTTACCGAACGGTCTGTATGTACATAACTAAAATAGAATATCGTACACAGTTCATCGTGCACTCTTCAGATCAATACAAATGTGAATACCCTGAATATTGACAGTGAGCTTATTTTCATGGTATCTCTATAGTGTACTGAGAGAGCAGATAGGTTGGCCGCTCACGCTGCTACTATGGCTGTTGGTGGAGCAATAAAACGGGCAGACATTTTGAATGCCCTATGGGAAAACGCACGGATAAATGACTGTACAAGTGACGATGACTCTTGTACCATAATTAGAATGAAGGAACTTGGTTTTAAATGTGGTGTCGCTAGAAAGGAGAGTTTTCGCGGGCGAGAAAGAATGATGGTCAATCAACGACGTACTGGGACCGTCAGTCAACGTGTAATGGCGGATACACTCAAAGAAAGATCTGAGCACCTATGGACTTGTCCAGAGTGGAATGACGATGATCCCACGACTAACTAACTAACATCTATAGTGTACCAGAGAATCTGGTGTTGGTATAGTATTGTACTTAATACACTTTGTCGGCTCTGTGAAGGAGAGATGAATAGCGATATATATTTATGTCTATAAATCCGTAATGATCGTAGAGGTACCACATTGGATGCTTCAGCACACAGTCCTCACGCGATTTATATCTTCAACAATGCGGTTGAGGGAAGAAAAGTCGTGTCTTGTCCATTCCTTGACGTTGTCTGGTCTGTCTATATTTTTATTTTCCCTCATCTGCTTCTTCCACCCTCGACGGTTCCCTGCAGTATTGTTTTTAAGAAGGAATCATGTCTGTGCACATGTCAAAACAAAGCTAGTTTTAATCGTTCCGCTATTGAAAGCAATGGTTCTTGTGAACCTGCATACGGCTCTATTATTTTATTTTTTACGTACACATGTGTCTTATACTCGCTATAGGAAATTCGTAGAATGTGTCTGTAATATTTATATCCAATAGCCTGTAGTTGTCTTCCCATGTCAGCAGTGAGTGTCCAACTCTCACAACCATACATCACAATAGACAGCACTGGTGAGTTATAAAGTGTGCTTAATAATTGAGAACATACGGGACGGTCAAGGTACCTATTTATATTGTATTTATATTGCCTAGAAAGTCACTAGTAAAAAAAAAATTATGTGTTTGTCCATGATCTTCGAAATTCCATGATGCCTCCCAACAGAAAGTAAATATGACGTAAAATGCTGATTCAAAAGAAAGTAGATTACCAGAGCTCATGCTCTGGGAAGATCTAGGAATGGAGTCGTCATTTGAAAGTGCTGTAGGCGACGCTATTCATGTGGTTTGTGGCTCCCGTCTGGACTAGGCAGCTGAACACTTATGGGAGGAGATACAACACCAGTGACGAGAGACAACTCTGGAAATGCGAGGGTTGCGGTAACACAGAGTAAATATCAAGATAAAAGTAAATAGGTATATGCTTATCAAAATTTATAAACTAAACATAATATCTTTCGTTGCTAGTATGTTATGTTGATAAATATTGCTAACATATCTATTTCCGTTTATCTTGATATTGATACTTATGGGAAGCTGTGATATGATGTTAGTTTATTAACTCATACTACCTTTTATGTATCCGCCGTGTGAACATACATATGAAGAATAGAATGTCCTCTTTGCTTTTAGTTTACTTGTTTTAGTCCAAAGGAATTATGGGCAATGAAGTTTTTGTTTCTTATGTGCAGTAGGAAGGCTTCTCCGCAGGTTTATTTCATACCAAGACCACTCCATCTCTCAGTGGTGAACAAGAACTCAACTCAACTACGCAGAGGGAGTGACATACTAGTTGTATAGATGAAGTGTTGTCAGGATTCCACAAGAGAAACGTCTATATAAAAATAATAAGACACACCACACGTGAGGGTTACAGGGATACCACAGTGAAGACATCTGCACAAAACGCTGTCCAAACATTTCTGTCTTCAGTCATTTGGACGATTGTAGAAAAATCATGCCCAGACCATTTCATGATGTTATTTATCCATGGTTTTCTTTGGCGGCCTCTTATTCTTCTACCCTCGACTATTTCTTGCAAGATAATTTTAGAAAGTGAATTCTGCCTCATTACATGTCCAAACCAAGCAAGTTTACCTCCGTTCAACCAAGTGGAAAATTCTAATGAAGTGTTGGCTGTAATCTAGGGGATTATAACCCCTATTTTTGTTGAAGCACATCTCTTTCAACCATGGTCGTAGTTCGCCTCGGTTATATCAGACGGATGTTATTAGAAGTATTTACGATATGTAATATGTCACAAAGACCACCAATTTTTATGTAAATAAAAGGAGCATATTATAGCAAGATAAAATATATTCGACAGTGGACGTTCAATCCAATTATGTTATATATGAGGTTTTACCCTCCAAAAATGTGTGATTTCGGGGTTCTGACAATTGAGTCACCCTGACATCTGGAGATATACAATCCGAGTAAGATTGTTTCCGTACTTACATGAGTGATTATTTACGTAATTATTATATTATTAAGAGGGACGGGATTTGAGCCAGGTCCGTTCTGGCGGCACTGAATCGCATTGCAACTCAAGTAAATAGGTTTTTCCGTACTTGACCAACCACATCCCAAAATAAATATGTGACCTTGTCACGAAATTCAACCTCGCGCATTAAATCACATAATAGGAAACTGTGAAATTTGCACGTTTCATGTGGTTCTTGTACAAGTCAGATTTCATCTAGTCTTCAATTATTGCCACGTTATTTTACTATGCTTAGAAGCACTTAAGATTCTCTCTATTACTCTCTCTCTCTCTCTCTCTCTCTCTCTGTGCCATCTTCTATTTATCAATATATCTATCTATTTATCTATCTCACAGAAAACATCACCTACAGCAATATTCAAATGTAAATGTAGACATATATTTGACAAGTTCTTACCTCCCATGATAAAACATTTTTAGGCTTTGTGTAAACATCACCAGCCCCAGCATCTTTTCTCTCAGTCGATGTGGTCTAAACAAGGAAATGCAATAGCTTCTGTATATACCAAAATCATTTAATGATTTTGCAGGGATGCAGAAACTGATGCTAAATATGCTTTCATTTAGAAAAGACAGACAAAGGTAAAATATGAACGATAGAACACACAGATAAACAACGACAAAGAGGTTTCCATGCAAATGTGTGTGCTAAATGAGAGTTTAGTTTTTATTCCATCTCAAACTCCCACTGGGGCTCTCTTATAGCAGGACAATCCTCCAACTAGATTTACAGTAGGATATAGTCTAAAGAACGGAAATTCTTTGTGTCGACGACCCTATTTGAGCCAATGACCCTATGTATCCGACTTCTGAGTGGTAACTGATTCGTTCCGTTTTTTTAACCACTTCTACTGGACGGTGAGGTCTGTAGACAAATCGCTAGTAGGACAACCGTACGAGAGATAATTGTTTTTCGTACTGTACATTGTAAACGAACCTGCAAGATAATTACAATTAAGCATACTTGACCTTTCCAGTGTTCTAGGTATCGCTATCAAGATAGTCATAGGGTCTACACTCCAGTTTATTAATGATTAAACTGTGACATTGACACATGCTCGTATACTCAATAAAAATATTGAATTTATATAAAATTATGAAAATTATTTGTTATTTATATTATATAAATTTAATTAAAGTATATAATAAAACCTATATTATATTTATAAAAATAGCATTTAACGTTTTATATATTATGAGAATGTGCTGGAATTTTCATCTTTTTAAAAAAAAACAAAGTTACTGTCCAATTAGACATTTGCATATTTATGTTTTCGCAAATTTATATTTATTGTAGTTTTGTATCAAATCATTAGCTTACATTTCAAAATTGAGTGGTTAAATCTTTATAAACACATTGGAAAATGCATATAATATTCATCTAATTTCAATAATTGTGACGAACCTATGCAAAACATACTGGTATCGTTTGTGATAAGTTTAAATTGCACGTGTGAGAGTAAAGTAATCAACTACAAGAATCGAAGTGTTGAGTGAGAACATAGCACCTTCGAATACAAAACACATTTATTTAAAGTGGAATTTGGAATTATTGATAACCTTTCAATTTGTTTATGAGATGAAAAAGGTTTAAAATGAGTAGAGGATGTGACAATTGTACTCGGGTTATCCCATATGTATTCCGTCTCTCTCAGCGAAGCGGACTCTGCCTGCCAAGAGCACCATTCGTAGAAAGTAACTCCATAGATCAAGCGATATTAGCTAGGGATAACCAGTTTGAATATAGCGAGCCGGACTCAAATCCGCGGCCCCTTAAGAACAAAGAAAATATCTTCCCAACTACGTTATAAATATCATTGTTCATGAGCTATAGCTGTGAACACTACACCTACAATAGTTTGACTGCAATCTCCCATTCACAAGCTATAGCTGTGAACACTACACCTACAATAGTTTGACTGCAATCTCCCATTCACAAGCTATAACTGTGAACACTACACCTACAATAGTTTGACTGCAATCCCCTATTTACAAGCTATAGCTGTGAACACTACACCTACAATAGTTTGACTGCAATCTCCCATTCACAAGCTATAACTGTGAACACTACACCTACAATAGTTTGACTGCAATCTCCCATTCACAAGCTATAACTGTGAACACTACACCTACAATAGTTTGACTGCAATCTCCCATTCACAAGCTATAACTGTGAACACTACACCTACAATAGTTTGACTGCAATCTCCCATTCACAAGCTATAGCTGTGAACACTACACCTACAATAGTTTGACTGCAATCTCCCATTCACAAGCTATAGCTGTGAACACTACACCTACAATAGTTTGACTGCAATCTCCCATTCACAAGCTATAACTGTGAACACTACACCTACAATAGTTTGACTGCAATCCCCTATTTACAAGCTATAACAACGATACAGTATAATGTTTGCAATGTGAATACATATAATCAGGACGGTTTTACTGCATACAGATCGCTACGGTTTGGTATTCGATAGTAAATATGTTCCCAAAACAAACGGTTTATTTCTAGATTTCTTCTTCTTCATCATCCTTCATTCTCAAACGTCCGCATGATCTCTCTTGTAGCAGGACAATGGTCCTACTAGATTTCCAGCAGAATGTAGTCCAGATAATGGAAATGCGTTGTGTAGCCATTTTATTTGCGCCAATAGTCTGACACATCAATCTGCTGCGGTATTTCTAGATAAACGGCAGTTTGCTCAAGATCAAATCTAGAAAAAATCTTTATCTGCACTTAGTGTGACATACATCCTCATTTAGATTTCACCTATGGAGTTGTGAACCAACATAAAATCATTTCACCTGGGATACTCTAGTTTATACAAGCCACTAGACAGGGCAATTCACTCCCCCCCCCACCCCACCAGGAACATAGGTCAAAAGGCCCCCCCCCCAATTGTTTAGCTTTTTTAAAACCTTTTTTAGCCTAACAAATTTCCACAAAAAGGACATCAAATTTCTCGTGAAAACGATGGAATTACACAGGAAAATATGCAAATGATCGTTTCTCATTCTTAAGGTAAACTCCACCCCCTTACTTGTGATGTAACTAAGGCCATATATTTATATATAATTAACGTTTAATAAAAGTGTTTGTTCCTATTGTTTTTCCCAAAGGGGGTTTGTTATCCACTCTTGCCGTTAAGTGTAGATATGTCGCATCGGCTGTGCTATGGCAGTGTTTGTTCAAGTTGTCCCTGACGCTTTCTATCCATCTTTTTCGTGGTCTTTCTCTGGCATTGTATTCTGATCTCATTTGGTTATGTGACTGTACGGGGAACTTATGGTTATGCATTTCCATAATGTGGCCAAACCACTTGATCTGCTGCCTTTCTATGTATTCTGTGTAAGGTATTATACCTATTCTTTCCCTGATGTCTTAATTTCGTAATCTATCCAGCTTGGTGACAACTGCATCTTTCCTCAAGCATTTCATCTCACATGTCATTATCTCTCTCTAATATGAAGATGAGAGAGATCAGGATGACACTGGTAACACAGTGTTGGTATGAATATACTGTAAATCATTGATTTTTTAACTTCCATCTCGATCTTGGGATGAAGACGTAGTGGTGACAGTTGGTATGTTACTTCTTTTGCCGTAGATTGTGTAGTTGTTCTTCGTTTTGGTATATGAGTCCATATACACATCTGGTCGTCACCGAAAAGCAGTTCATTTAGTTCATTGTTTAGTTGCTCTGACTTATCATGTTCTGAGTCGGTGATGTTGCCCTCTGTAATTTTTGCCTCTTTTTTTATTCTATCTATGTATATATCGAAAAGGAAATGTGAGAGCACGCAATCTTGACAAAACGTTTTTGTCTCAAATGCGCCTGTAATACCATCTTTTATATAAAGCTCTTATACTTTCAAATATTGTCCATTGATACAATACATTTCTAGAGTTTCCCATAGTATATCTCTGTTGACTCTATCAAACGTTTTCTCCTGATCTATAAATATTGAATTTAGTTCGTTGTTGTATCCTATTGCTTTATCACTCATCTGCCTCAGTATGAATAAGGCGTCTGTGCAACTAATCTTTCTTCTGAAGACAAATTGAGAAGGGTTCAATTGTAGTTCGACATGTATCTTACTCGTTGTTCTATTATCTTTTCATAGATTTCCCCTTTGTTGCTCAATAGCGAGATTTCTCGGTATTTTTCGAATGCTCTTTTTCCGGGAATCGACTCAATTGTCATGATAAATCTACAAATGTCAAAGAAAACGATGTGCTTCCGATAACTTCTGGCGGTAAAATAACAATACCAATCTAACATTGTTTCTCAATTTGTCTCATAGCTGTACAAGCGTGTGGTTTAAGTAAGAGGTACAACTAGGAAAATCCGAGTACACTGAAGTCAACCCTCTATGCCTTATGAGTTACCTTTTGAATACCAGAGATAAATAATTTCAGATTATTAGAATGAATGTTTTTTTTAAAAATTACTACGCAGTATCTCTTATGGCGAGATACACTCATTTTCACCCGCGGATTTTAGTCCATTTACATTATATCAGAACTTCTAATCATTAAAAATAGTGGAGGTCGCGGTTCCGATAATCTAGTCACCACGACCTCCGGGGAATGATGTTATAATTGTTCGGTATTCATGCTGAGATAAACGATGAAAATGTTGGACAGAATCATTTTGAGTGTTAGTAACAAGAAAAGTAAACATATAAGTGTGTATGTTGTGTGTATGTTGTGTGTATGTTGTGTGTATGTTGTGTGTATGTTGTGTGTGCGTAACACAGAAGAGAACATACGTGCATGCATTAGTGCTATCATCATCATGTGCTACTGAAATATTTCTGTGAGATTAACAATATTACTTATCAACAAACCTATGGTTATTTATTATGAATATAGTTCTTATAAATGAGAGTGAAGCTAATGTTTATAAATGAGAGTGGAGCTAATGTTTATGAATGAGAGTGAAGCTAATGTTTATAGATAAGAGTGAAGATAATGCTTATAGAGTGAAGTTAATGCGTATAAATGAGAATGAAGCTAATGCGTATAAATGAGAGTGAAGCTAATGCGTATAAATGAGAGTGAAGCTAATGCATATAAATGAGAGTGAAGCTAATGCTTATAGATAAGAGTAAAACTAATGCTTATATATGAGAGTGATGCTAATGTTTATAAATGAGAGTGAAGCTAATGTTTATAGATAAGAGTGAAGATAAAGCTTATAAATGAGAGTGAAGCTAATGCTTATAAATGAGCGTGAATATAATGCTTATAAATAAGAGTGATAGATGACAAATTGATTGAGTAAGCAAATACGTACATATATGTTAGCTGAAAATCCAAGACAGGTACACTGTTTATGCCTCTACACCAGTCGTTCTTGTCCTTGGTGTCAAACAGAGGCAGCTGTTAGCCCACCTTGTTTGTCTCAATACCAAGATATGTTCGCTGTACAAAATGTGAGTTGTGTTGATTTCGAAGTATTGAATACGTTTTGCGGATGCATTGATTTCGAAATTTGAAATGATACGGCGCGATGTGCTCCTAGTTTACCTGAGGTCTCGAGAAACGCTCTAAAACATGGTTATGCACCATGATGACTCCCGGAATCAGAAATAGGATATTTGTCATCATTCAATCACATTCTCTCTCTAAATAGTGAGGTCAACCGCCCGGCCATGTTTAAATCACGTGACATTGACCTTACCTCCGTGTCGTCCCTCTTCAGCTCGCGGAGCTTGTTGGCCAAATATTCAGAACGAGGTCTCCTCTGGGCCCTTGCTCCTTCTGCAGTTTCTAGCCTACTGCCGATGATTGCCGCCTATCGAAGCAGAATCCAACACTATCAATAAGTTGCCGATTCGTTTAGTGTTTAAGTTAGTTATACGCATACGCTAATTACACGATGCTTCTCTAGCACTGTCGCTATACAGTCTATACGTTATCTCACTTTTTACAAATTGATAACAAATCTTTATAATTTCCTTACTTATTTTAACATTATTTCTTAGATTATTGTTGATTTGTTCATTCTGCTTAATTGATTAATTGATATTAATAATATAAAGTTATTTTTTTTATAAAGACCAACATAAACAAAATATTTTAAATAAAGCAACTATGCTGCTATCAAAATAGCTCAATTAATATAGATAACTTCTACACGCTATTTTAGATTGTGAAAATAAGTACAGGGTGTCTATAAAGTCGCTGCTAACTCAATTAATTTATATTACTGGTGACACTAATTTATAGCATATCATATCTCAACATTTTTTAGCTCTGGTGATGTTCTAAGAAACATAAAAACATTCAGTACTTTTCTATTTCAGAATGGTCCAGACACACGATTGCCTGATTGGGATTGGAATCCGGTGCTTTGGCAGTCACAGCTAAAAACGGTACCACGTCACCACAGAGCAGGTTCTGGTGACACTACTTCACATGAATTGTGAGTATTTAGTGTGGACCAGTGTGACACTTTTAACGCTACATCATTGATGAAAAACCACTAATACTTCTTTCAATCGCATATACAACAAAGCGGACCGCAGCACACGCACACAATTAATTCTACAGCAGATGTTGGAAACTGTGTATCAGGAAACTTAAGTACGAATTTCATAATAACAGTTCCGTATATTTAACTTCACTATTTAATATGTATCCCTCCACAAATTTTCTTTGCTATGCGGTTAGCAACATTCTTTATTCAGCTAAACGAATAAAAATTTTAATCTGCAGCTAACAGCAACTTGCTGAGTCCAACTGTACAGAAGGTCATGAAAATACGCAACTTTCTAAGACGTTATATTGACGTCCTACTAATTCTTCACAAATTCGGTGCACAGCGACTTTATAGACCCCCTATACAATCACATTATGAGTACATTATTTGGTAGTCAGTATCCCTAGTCAACCGTCTCTAAATATAAAAAAAGAAGAGCATTCCATCAGTGTTACGTGGCAATCAATTCTAGCCTCGTGCCATATCTAGTTAGTATGCACAGGTACAGATACTTCAGGATGTAACTGTCGCGGCAAGCAGGAATGGAAGAATGTACACAAATCAAGAGCCAAGACCGCCACCGTTATTATGTGAAAATATTGTTTTAAATGATAGCGCCCGCAATATTTATGTTTTAAGTTTTAATGAGTGGTCGTGCCGTTAGATACAGAAGCTTCTGGTGCGTTAAGTCTGCCAACAACACGATATCAATGAAGCCGAGAATACATCTTAAAATATGAAGAGAGAAAACGCATTCATCATTACAATGGAATTGTCATAGGCCAAGCATCGCTTATGTGAAATGTCCACGTGATTGACAGCAAGTTACCGCCGATGCATCTCTCTTTCATTTCATGCAGTAATAAAAAAATTAAGACCAATAGACAGACAAAAAACACTCTGGTTGGGGAGATAATATTCTGAAACATAAGTTAAATCTGCTAGATTTATTTCAAAAACTGGAAGCATAGATGGTCATAATTTCACAACATGCGTATTTAAGCAGGAACATGACATCTGATACATCCTGTCAACTAAATTCTCAGAAAGTTGAGAAGCAATATATTACAGCCACGAAACATAGTGAAATTTGCCAGCATGATGAACGAGAAAAATGGTTTAAGGAGACTAGAAAAAATGATAAAATAATTTGTGCAATGAATTTGTAAACTTCACTTTATAGACGTTGACATAATGGATAACTATTGTTACAAAAAACTCACTCATAGCAGTTTTGTTATTCAAAATCTGCTTTCCAAATTGATTAATTTACTGTGTCGAAAATATAAATTTTAACAAATTTGGTAATGAGGATTTTCATAGAAAATGTTCAAGAGAGCGGATGCAAAAGATCTGAAGCGAAAGCCATTGGACACGAATGCAGGAAACACAACACAACGATCATAACTACAGCTTTCAAGAGAGCATGGCGGACAACTCAAACTGTCAATCTTGATTGAGACTGAAATTGCGGAAAGCATACAAAGCTTCTATAATTCAAACAGAACCTCCAGCAATTGAAAGCATTTGTCAAATATACAAAATTACATTTAAATACATATTAACGATCTTTCTGTCGCTATTGTTTTTCATGTAGTTTTTGGTTTATTTTTATATATTCTACATTAAATTTTGAACAAAAAAATACTTTGCTTTATTTCACAGAGTAATAGTAAATGATTTATGGTTTAATATCATTGAACAGATGAGGTTGCTGAGGTTCGGCTTTGTAATTGTTTCACAATAAATGAAAAGTTGTGCGTGCCTCAAAAAGTACATCATTATTCACCTTAGAGCGATTGCTTGGCCCAGTACCATTCCATGGGATATAGACCTGAGGAAAATTTCCAAGGGACGGACGCGGAGGTTTTGATTCAGGGCCGAACCTCCCGCGGTGAGCGTACAAGTACCTTGCCAGAGCTCGTTCCTGCACATCAGGTATGGAGAAGTAATACTCAGACGCCTTGTCGTAGTAGCGAGGCACACTAGCCGTTGTCCGCAAACTCCCAGGATAAGATTGTCTCTCCTGTGCTTTGGCCTTGGCACGTAGACTATCATCTTTTCTCAGAACAACAGGCCTGTGAGCCCATAGTTCAGTTGTAGGGATAGAAGACTTGGTAGACAATTCTTGGAAGTCGAATCTGCGAGACGGCTCTACTGAACTTGCTCTTGTTCTCAAAAGCTCTGATCTCAGAGGTCTGTGAGCCTTAAGTTTCTCAGTTGGTAGCGGCTCCGGTGGAGTTTGGGCCTGCTGGACCTTCCTAAATCGTGGCGGCACAGATGCAGCACGGACATTTCTATAATCAGCTGGTGGGACAGAGCCACCTCGAGCTCTAAGGTATCCAGGAGCCTCTGCCTGTGATAGAACGACTGGCTTAGAAGCAGTGATGTTACTATTAATACATTTATATCTACTACTAGGTGCCAACATTATCAAAACCGGCCCTGTTGGGTATTGCGTAGCAAGCAGGGGTGTTGCTACCTGAATGTACTGCTGCTGTTGGACCTGGTGTCCAGGAAGGGGCCGGAAAGCGGGAGGAACTGTACTAGCCCGCACTCTCCTGCTGACTGCAGACACCCGCGGATTAACGTGCTGCTCTGTGGACACCTGTAAGGATGATGAGGGAACTGTTCATGTGACACTGATTCTACAGAAGACGGAACAGTTATACTGTGAGGGAGATTTGAAATGTGACACTGATGCTACAGAAGACGGAACAGTTACACTGTGAGGGAGATTACAAATATGACAACAAATGAAGAATATTCTTTCAAAACACATACATATTGTGTAACACCACTCTTATCCTACTGTAACAAATACACATACATTTTATCGTTTGTATTTACATCAACTTTCCTCAATTTGTCTTGTGTTATTCTTAATATTTTTCCTTAATATGTGAATATGTGCCCCATATTCTTTATGTTCTGCCTACCTCCATTTATTATTCTAGACCAGTTATATCACGGTCCAAGGTAACTACTGACCAAACAACAGATATGACTAAGGAATGTGTATTAGGACATTGACCCTATCACAGTTTTATGAAAATATAAGGAAATTCATTTTGAATGTTATAATTTTTACTTTCCGTAACAAACAAAAACATAGAATTGCTCCTAAAAACAATAACAGGAATTTAATTATTGTATCTCAATAAAGCAACAGAGTGAAACCATTGAAACAATGAAAAAATGTCAACAATGACGCAAAGAGCAAAGAACATAATAGAACAAACTTGGTTTAGTAGTGAAATCAATGACATAAGAGAGAAATGTATGTGTTTGACATCACTGGTTTATCACTTGAACGAAACGTGTCCGAGTTACGGGTTTTATTGAAGGGTGTCATTTTTAAATTGTATTAATTGTATTCGTAAGATTATATACACATAAATGATCTATTCCACATACCAGCAACTCTAATGGCAATAGACTTAGGATCGGATGACATCTAAACTCTATCAGCCACCAGTGCCTATTTAGACAATAATAATTAGTAAGAATATTATGTCCGGTAATATTATCTTGCAGAACCGACGGGCGCTCAAACGGTTTGTATCATAGTTCAAATCTTCTCGTAATCGGTGTGTGGTTTTGGTCTTGATGTGTACCAGTTTATTTTGTTCTTCTGAGACGAAAAACAAAACTTATAAATCATCTTCCCCCATCTTGCTTACTCGCCATATTAGAGACTGTAGCATGTGGCGTGATCATCGACAATATCAGACCTGTGGGTTAGATAGGTGAATCACCCTTACAACGTGACGCATTTGACTCTTGCCGCGATTTTCGTTGACTGTTGACACAGAGTATATACAACGTAACCAATGAAAATCACTGAAAAATATCAAATGTGTCACTTTAAAAGGATGATTCCCGAAGAGCCAGCAGGACTGTATAATTGACGAAAGACACGACTTGGAGCAAGTATGCAAAGCTGGACTATTGCAATTTACAAAGCAAGACATGTGCATAATTTAAGTAACAGATGTGCAACACAGCAGCAGCAATAAATCATTAGTATTTCTGCACATATAAATAAAACACAGAAAACATAAGCAAGCAAATCATTTTGTAGGACAAAACAATAGCGCATTAGTCACAGAAAGCAGCTGTAATTTTCATATTAACAACGTAACTATACTAAAGATATATTTAATATCTGGTATAACTATTACTGTACCTGCAATAACATCTATTAATTATTAAATATAACGGGAGCTGTAGTGAATAACAGAATACTAACACATACAGGTCAATAGATGTGTTGTTGGATAGTCTTACAGTAACAGGCAGTTATGTCTAGATTATGTACTTAAATAAGGATTGTCAACTGAAAAGCAAGGGTATCTCGAATTGGGTGATGCAAACATCTGTTGGTTATGTATGACTAGCCTCAGGAGGGATAACTGTTACAGCAGGGAAGTAATTCATGCTCTTAATCTTACAAGATTTGGATATACAAGAATTATCAAGGAAAACATTAAAGGGAAATAACTGTGTAAATGTATGCGCGTTTCTTTTTATAACGTGTGATATAATGAAGGTAATTCAAAATCGAAAAAATTCTGTTCAATCATCAGATTTTAAAAATCACTTATTGTTTTGTATGTAGATAGTGATAAATAAATCATAGTATGAAGGAAATAAAATATCTAAGTGCCGCAAGAAGTCAGACGGCACGCAGAAACAAAGATTATAATCGGGCAAAGAAAATGTACAAGACATTGGGGTGGGGGGGAGGGAGATATTATATGACGACTTAGACAAGAAAATACGTCCTGTAACTGTAAACATAACTAGCAGATCCAACGTTAACATCTATAACTGCATACATAACACGTAGATCCAACTTTTACATCTATTTTCTGTATACATGACTCGTAGATCCAACTTTGACATCTATTTTCTGTATACATGACTCGTAGATCCAACTTTGGCATCTATAACTGTATACATGACTCGTAGATCCAACTTTGGCATCTATAACTGTATACATGACTCGTAGATCCAACTTTGGCATCTATAACTGTATACATGACTCGTAGATTCAACTTTGACATCTATAACTGTATACATGACTCGTAGATTCAACTTTGACATCTATTACTATATACATGACTCGTGGATCCAATTTTCACATCTATAACTGTATACATGACTCTTAGATCCAACTGTGATAAACGAGCATACATATTGGACAATAAATAAGCAGACTGAAATATAGAAATTTTAGGGGTGTGATTTGACTAATTAATAACGGAGTGTATTTTGACTAAAACAATCACGGGGTGTATTTTGACTAAAACAATCACGGAGTGTATTTTGACTAAAACAATCACATGAATGGACAAGACTATTGATGTTTTGTTTGTTTGTTTGTTTTTCGTTCGCTCCATTGTAACCATCACGGATATCCGTGCGATTTCCGCCGGGAGCGTGATTACGTTGTGCCACCGTTATGCGCCTTGTAGGCCTAGCACATCCGATTTCGGCATGCCTTGACAATTCGGGTGGGCTACCCTTAGCCTGTGACAGCCTCTATATCTGTCTCCAGGCACGCGAAGTGGAGACTCTTCGCCCAGACTATTTTCTTGCTCTTAGTCTGACTCAAACGAGGTGTTCCACTGTCTATGAACTTGTCTCGTGTAATTGGACGTGCTGTGCCTGTGCCCATTGGGTACTGAACCGTTTCTCATCCGTGAGCCTGGTTCCTTAAGGGGAAGAACTCAACAGAGGAGTTGGACCATGGCTCTTTCGCCCTCTTAGCCGAGGTGTCATTCACCGACATCGTGTACCCCTTGTCCAAGTTCGAGTCTCACACCACGCGTTTGAGAGCAAGGCGTTCTCGAGCTGAGCGTCCTTGTCCCAATAGCGCCTGAGCCCATCAGGTACTGAACCCTTTCTCTCTTCAAGTGTATTTCCGGTGTAGGAAAACCTGACAGTAGAGTTGGGCCAGGGCTAAATCGTTGTCCCTTTTGTGCCTGAGCACAGAATCGAGTACAGAACCCTTTCTCTCTGCAAGTTACTTCCGGTATAGGAAACCTTGACAGTAGAGTTGGGCCAGGACTGCCATCGTTGTCCCTTTCTTGCCTACACCCATTGGGTACAGAACCCTTTCTCTTTGCAAGCATATTTCCGGTTTAGGAGGCTCGACATTAGAGTTGGGTTAGGTCTTTTGCTTTACCAAACGCCGATGGATGGGTCTGGGTCTCTGCCTGTTAGGAATTCTGGTAACTAGAAGCCCGTCTCGAGCTGACGGAGCTTGTAGTTCCATTTCCTAGGGACTTTTCACTTTCTATTTGCAGTTCGCGCTGCCCTCTAGCGCTGTTCTGCCCTTTCATTGTTTCATTGTACTCTGTGTGAAACATATTTGTCTCTCGCCATGCATTTACCTTTACGTGCATTTTACATTGGCCGCCCCTCCAATGTTCGGACTGGACTGACTAGCTTCACTGTATGTCGACAGTGTTGCTATATGTGGTGATGCTGGTGGTGTCGGAGATATTGTCTGTCTCTTCCATCTGCTACCTCCACATTCTCGGACACGATCCCCAAATGATTTGGCCAGAATCAGCACGAGCTGCTGTATTTCTGTTTCCAGGGTGCACCACGTGGAGGTACATTTGGGATCTTGGTTATCTGCTAACCCTGGGTCCGCCTAGAGCAATGCGTTCCCTTTGCACCCCAAGACTATTGATGATGAGTGATGATGACAGAGAACTTGACTTTTGTGGATACGATGCGAAGATAAGGGTTCACACATACATCAACATGGTTGACAGCACATAGTAAGAAGATAGTATGTTACTAGAGAGAGAGAGAGAGAGAGAGAGAGAGAGAGATAGAGAGAGAAGGTGAGGGTTTCCTGTCCGATCCTATAGAGGGTCGCATTAACGTTGAAGTTATTCTGAAGTTGGATGTGCACCGCTGAAAAGCGCAGATGAGTACATTCTGGTAATCTGCAGGAGTTTGAGGAATGAACGAAGAAGAAGAAGAGGACGGAAAATATTGAGGAGAGTAAACGGATTGGGATCATGACTTGATAGTGTGTCCGCAAGAAAAATGATCCATATATAGCTACCTGGACCACGGCTTCACTCTTAGAGCAAAGATTAATTATCAACTTCCATGAATGACGCAATATGAAACAATGGAGATTAGGGGTTGTAGTAACAACTTGTCAAACTATTGCTACAAAAATATATTGAAAACGAACCATTAAAGTGAATCTTGGAAAAGGAAGGAATTGTTATAGACAGAAATAGAGATAAATTGTACATACTCTGAGAGCGACAGAAAAATATATTGCAAGACTCATTTTACAATGAACCCAAAGAGAGAAAGAAGACAATTAGATAAGAAGAAAATGGTCCATGACCGTCTCCAAAAAAAAGACCTTCCAACATAATTATTTAGGACCCAATTCGTGACGTTTTTTATATTATTGTTGAGATTTCTGTTGGTCACAATTTACATAATTGGAATCGCATACCAAAAATTGTCAAGGTGACTCCAAGTATATAAATAGTCATAAACCGAAAGCCTAACAATAATCAAAACGTCACGATGGGTCCTAATTAATTATGTTGGAAGGTTTTCTATATCGCCGACGATCTCGAATGAACTAAGAGAACTTGAGGAGAGACGATCTATCTATCTATATATACACTGTAGCCCTTGTTTGTCTTGCAGCGTCAGGAGTAGAAGAGTTCTCTGGAGATGGTCTTCTTGTGTGCTGTTTGTAAGTTTGTTATGCGGCTTCTTGCATTTCTGTGGTCCATCTTTTACATGGTCTGCCTCTGACTTTATTGTCGTGATATCTATGTGTCATCTTTGACAAGCTTTCTGTTGGTAGTCTGGAAATATGTGAAAACCACTTGATTTGTTGTCTTTTGATGTGTTCCAATACTGGTATTGTTTTGGTTATCTCTCTGATTTTATCGTTTAAATTCTATCTCTTAATGACACTCCGAGTATTCTTCGTCGACATGTCATTTCTGCTGTAACTATTTTCTTTTGTCTTGTGCTGTCATTGTCCAGTTTTGGCACTGGTAGCAGAGGGATGGGATAATAATAGTCTTGTATAATGCAACTTTAGTGTATATGTTTACATTTTTGTTCTTAAAAATACGTGTCATCTGTCCTAGGATCTGGTATGTTTTGATGCATCTATTTTGTACCTCGTTACTGTTTTTTCCTGAATTATATATAGTGCTTCCTAAGTAAGTGAACTCCTTTACCTGTTTAATGTTTTTATTATCGATGGAGATAGTGATATTTCTTTCTTTTTTTAAATTTGATATTGCCATTATTTCGGTATTTTGAATATTAATCTTCATGTTGAATTTTTGACATGTTGTGTGGAGTCTGTTCATATGTTCTTGCAATGTGTCTTCTGATGTCACTATTAGTACTTGGTCGTCTGCAAAGAGTAGTTCGTTCCATTCGTCGTTCACGTTCTATTCTTCATTGGTACTTGTTAGTTTACAGGTGTGGTCGATATATGTTATAAATAGTAGAGGAGATATGACAAACCCCTCGCGAACTCCTGATTGGATTTGGAACTTATTGGGCACGCCTGTATTTGTTCTTACTTCACATTGGATATTAGTGTAAATGTCCTTGCATATATTGATTAAATGTTCTGGTACTCCGTATATTGATAGTGTTTTCCAAAGTTGTCTGTCTACTCTATCGTAATGATAGTAATCGTTCTTCTTCTACATCATTCTGTCCTCATGTACCTTTCGGTGTTGAGGGGAGAGTAAGTGTATGGTCTTTTGCCCTTCTATTTGCCTCTTCTGCTGTTATACTTCCGAGTGTCTCTAATACACTATCTATCCACCTTTTACGAGGGCGTCCAATAGTTCGACTGTTTTCGTATCGTTTGTTAAGTGTTTTTTGGATAATACTTTGCTCTTTCTGTCTGGTTATGTGGCCGTACCATTTAACTTGTTGTTTCTGGATGTATTCTATTGTTGACTTGATCCCTAATTGTTTCCTTAGTGGTTCATTCCTGACTTTGTCTCTCAAGCTAACTCCAATCATACGTCTCACACATATCATTTCAGTGGTGTTAATCTTATGTATTGTTCTAGAATCTAATGTCCAAGTTTGACACTGATAACACAACGTTGGTAAGGAAATGGTGTTGAAAAGCGCTTTATTTGTTTCTAGTGTAATAGTAATCGTTGTTCACGAAATGTTAACAATTTTCCCTGTGTGGCTTAGTAAAGACTTATGTGCAATCTCTTTTACTGCTTTTTTTTTCTTCCATATGGGAATAATTGTCGCGTTTCTCCAGTCCTCTGGTGTTTTTTGTTTCTTCCATATTACATTGAGAAGCCTGTTTAGCCATGACAGCCCTATATTTTGATAATGACATCATATAAGACGTGAAGAGGAAATCTATTGGGAAGTTAGAGTGGAGATAGCCTGATTAACGTTAAAGAGGAAATATACTGACAGGTTAGAGTGAAGATAGCTCGACTAAGGCTCTCATGAACTAAGGCCCTCATGAAATAAGGCTCTTATGAACTAAGGCTCTCATGTACTAAGGCGCTCATGAACTAAGACTCTCAGGGGTACTCTTACATATAAGATTAAACTCCGGATGTCGTGGTAACTAGATTTACCAGAACCTCCACAATTGTAGATGTCTAAAAGCTCTAACACAATCAATGTGGATTAACGACCGCGGTTGACAGAAGCGTACCTCGTCAAAAGAGGTACATTTTACTTAATCAAAAGAAATGTGTGGCTGGGAATTGATTGATTTATTGATTGATACTGATCATCAACACTAGGCAAGACAAATTCGTAGATTCACGAATTTGATAAAGAGGATCAAAGATTGTGATAATTCCACAACATATTACGGCCAGTCTGTGAAATCTGTTGTACAAATCTGGCACAACATGGTAGGGTCAGTCAGTGAAATGTTTACAGACCTGACACAACATGGTAGGGTCAGTCAGTGAAATGTTTACAGACCTGACACAACATGGTAGGGTCAGTCAGTGAAATGTTTACATACGTGGAGACTAAATATTAACATTTGAAAGTGAGGCTGTCAGATCACTTTTTTCTGTTAAGATAATGTACCCGCATGTTATTAGAGCTCCAAAAGGGAGCAAAGAATAGCAAGAATGTGTTTCTTTCATGTAAGAAGGGGCTATGTGATGAAGCTGGCTGGTCCATCCCATAAGGGGTCACATTGACCCAGAAAACATGCAGAAGTGGGATGTTTCACGCCGAAAGTGCAGATATCGCAGCAAAGCTGTAAACCATGACTCAACGCATTCCATTCTCTGAACTACATCTTACTAATATGCATGAGTTTAAGAACGAACGGAGAAGAAAAAGAAGAATTAAGATAACACATTTATCTAAGTACCAAACTATTTTTGTCAACTAGGAAGTCCATTTTTAGAATCACTTGATTACTCTGAGATTCAATCTTACTGTCATTCAATCTTACTGTCATTCAATCTTACTTCAATCTTGCTTTACTTCAAATCTGACTTTATCTCAATCTTACCTTACTTCAATCTAACGTGTTCGTTGTCCGTTTATTATCTAGTAACTTACATCAAAGAAATGATACTAACATTGGTAACTGTTTAACTACAAAATTCTCAACAAATTCAGCTGTTGGTGACTTTGACACTGATTTTTACATAATATTCTATCCTTGATTTATATATATATATTATATCCTTGATTTATATATATATTATATCCTTGATTTATATATATATTCTATCCTAACTGTCTGTGTAAAACAATATGGTTTAGAAAAGACTTGAGTTCAGAGAAATAAATGATTGCCCACCACAGATCTCACATGAAATGAAACAATATACATCGTTTCAATTTTATACGCGTGTATATTACTCTTGGCTTGTTTAGATGCTATATTACTAGAAGCAATTTGCAACACTTTACAAATACATTCATTGAAATATAGAGGCCTATAACATATATCCATGCAGAGAGTACCTGAGTTTGGATAGATTTCACACTTTATTAGAAAATCAAGGACAACAGAAATAAAACAAAAGTTTTAGAATTGATTAACAGTGATAGTATTTGTGAACCAACAGATAATAATAAGTTACAAAGAATATTTAGAAATATTAAAACTATTGCAAATACCGAATTATATTTCACACGAGAGCTTCAGAGAATGAAGACATATCTTTCTCTTTCTCTCTCTCTCATATATATATATATATATATATATATCTACAGTTATACTGTAACCTTTACTAATGTGTCTTTTGTTACAGAGATTCGAAATAGAATATACATTTAGAATATATATATTCATAGTTGGATCTCTGTCCATGATATCAGCCTATGGACATGAAGAATACATTGTAGAGAGAAAGTAGTATGCCAACTCTGTTATATATTATGTTATTGGTGAGTACAGAGAGATCAAGCAAATGAAGCGTCTAGCAATATGGTTATATGTTCACACAAAAAGCTGCAACAATTACCAAAGCGTCTACACTAATGCAGTATTTAAGTGTATTCTTGCAGAAAAGCTAGATTTACTTTGGCATATTCCAGCAGAAAATATTTCTATGGGGAGTAAAATGTGTCAGAAAATAAACTTCGTGAATTATTTGTTATATATTTCAGTTATTCAGTTCACGACAAATTGTATTATAGTTTTGTGTCTGGAGTTAATCATTTACCCAACGGAATATCCCAAAGCAAAAATAAATTGTAGTAATAGCCAGTGACAGTTCGAGACCATTTTCGAATTTAGTTTCATTTAGTAATAATATATTAAACATTTCTTTATATATTGTTTGAGATTTCTTATCAAAACTGATAAATTATTTGTTTTCTTACGAAATAAATAGTCTGGAAGTGTCAACAGAGAGCAGTAATAAGCAGTGTGAGCAGTAGTTGATTACCTTGATGTTAATTTTCTCTAGCACAGTAAGCTTGTTGGGGGAGCCTGACACTTCGCCGCCAGCTTTGTAATAAGGTAAGTGAAACTTCTTGCCTGATGGTAAGGTGGTTTCGCTCACCACCAGTGGGAAGACGTCCACACGATGGGACTGGCCGTCGCCCAAACGCGAGCGATAAGAGGACACTGGGACACTATGAGATCGCTCTCCAATATGAATAGGCAGATGCACAGTGCTGTGGGAGTATTTGGGTCTATTTACTGGCAAGACGCTGTATCCACGGCCGTATTCACTTCTGTTCACATGGTCCCTAACATCTGATCGTATTCCACGTAGTTTGTTTAAGTAGTTGGATAAGAAAGAATCTGCCGTACTGGCTGATTTAGGACTTATACCCAAAATTCGTTCGTCTAATCCAATGTGTGATCCCGTTAAGGAAATAGGAGGAGGATAATATCTGAAACCATATCTGTTCTTTCCATCCTCAGACACAGCACTTCCCTCTACACTCAGTACAAGACTAGCGTTCTTGTATTCCGGAAGCCTAGACTCTTGTAACACTTGTCTTGCTCTAGCTGCCGTACTAGACAGTATAGAGTCAAGTAAAGCGTTTGATTGATACGGTTTTGTTACAGCCTGATCGTAATATTTAGAATGTGTTGGAAAAGCCGAAACGGAAGTTGAAATGGGAGATGCACTCCGTAAACAGGATGATGTTAGGTAAGATGATGGGGTGTTATTGTCCTCATGCTCAGTCAACTCCAGGATTCCCTGTCGAGATGGGCCAAATGGTACATAATCGTACATCTCAGCCATGTCGGCGTCATATGAACCATCATAATCACCTTCATACGAGCTCAGTTTCGAAGAGGAAGTACCAGACGGGCGAGGACAAGAATATGTACCATATCTGCTATCGTTATCGTCATAGCCATCTTCTATTTCTCCTAATTCAGGAGAAGCAGAGTTATGGTGTGTTATTGCAGGTTCCCCAATTCTACGCACTCCACTACCCACAGGGCTTCCATCGGGTGATCTGATGATCTTATACTTCCGCCTGTAAGACGTCGGTTCGTACTCGTCGTCATCAGTTCCCAGGTAATCGCTGTCGTTTTCTCTGTTTCTCAACGCTGAAATAATCGGAGATGTTGACTGATAAGTACTCGAATACGAGGGTGGGATATACCCATGGATAAGTTTATTGGTGAAAGTATTGGATGAAGTTGAGTCTGCGTAATATGGTCTATATGTTATATGAGATAATACATCACTGGAACTGGATCTGGTTGGAAGTAGATTTGTATAGGAGAAGTTGTCTCTTGTTGAATGTGGAGCCACTGATGAACCTCTAAGATAAGAATTAATTCTAGACGACAACAGTGATGTTGGTGCAGGACCAGAAGATAAAGCAGATCTCATCTTTTCAAAGTTTTTGTATGGTACCACAGTTTTGGTTGTGTTTGGTGGTTTAATGTCCACCTGTGATTGTTGTTGGTAGCGTTTGGTTGGACGGCCAGTCCTTACTGGGGTATTATCTCGTGATCGACTTGGCGAACGCTGTATATAAACAATTAGGAAAATCCTGTTACGCCTTAACAAAACTGGAAGAAATATCTACTTTAACGTTAATGAGCAACATTATAGGCTGATATAAATATATGGATTCTTATTTGTTGATTACTTCTGAATCATGCGTATAAAAAAAACACGGAATCATATCTAGTTTTGGTGTAGTATATAAAATAAAAACTGACTTTGAAAATGTGTGTACACGGGTTTCCATAGTGCAAAGTGTTGTGCTTAGTGACGTGAATACAAATAGAACGGCGTGGGTTTTCCTAATATATAAACTTTATGTTTGTGGCTTTCCATTGGCTGTGTTATAATAATTGTTTTGGTTTAGTGCCTCTGTTTATTAAACGATGTTTATATTCTTTCTATTGACGGTGTTATAAGTATTAATTGTGTTTATTGCCTTAATTTTTTTAATGTAATTCTTTATATAACTATATCTGGCATTTCTTGAATAATTTATATCGGATAATATGCGTTCTACGCAAAGCACAACAACAAAAACCACAGAAAAATATTACATCTGCGTTTTACAAATAACTTACTCTAATGAAACACGCGAGACACTTTCAATGTCAGTTTGATTTTATGATCCCAAATCTTAGTTTTATATGAGCAGATAACATAATACATTTTGGAGATAAATAACAGAAACCGAATACTTTTCTTGGAAGCTTTAATAAACTATATATTAAATTAACATATTAGATATAAATATGTAATCTTGTAACCGTTATCAATAAAAACAGGGGTTGCTAAGATATTTGACTGATGTATTTCATGTACTAGCAACAGGTGGCTGACTAATGTGCGACGTTATAAACAAACGATAAATAGTTGTGCACAACAACCCAGACAACTAAACGGTACTGATGTGGAACTAAATTCATGAAAGGCACACTATCATGGGCCATTCCAGGCACAAAATACAGACAAGTCTCGTAAAGAAAACGTGAGATATATGCAACGCAAACGGGATATGATTCAGATTTGGAATGGGAAGGGTAGTAGTATGATATGAAATAATGCGTTCCTGTAAATAGTGATTTTTAATTTTAGGATTTTTTAGTCAGAGATTAAAATGGAATAATGTGAATTTCTAATAATTGTTTAATTTATGATTAAATAACTAATCATATTAATTAATCAAACTAATTACAACACCAATATTTTATGTGTGTAGTAAATACTGTTTACAAAAATGAATGAATAGAGATCTGTGGGGGACCTTATATGTGTATATAAATTGTTGTAATCGTCAGTCACAAATGTGTAAAATAAAAAAAAAATCTTAATAATGTGGAAACAGTCATGAAATATGTGAAAGCTGGAAAACATAATAGAAATGTAGCACCGCGAATAATTGTCCATGAAATATGATGAAATATGCAATTTCTGATGAGCAGCACACACCATGTTCGTGGCTCAATAATGATGAAAAATCTGTGGATAAGAGGATTTTGAAATAGACAAAAATTATTTATAAGTTATTAATTATTCTATTTGTTATAAACTATATGAGAAACGACATAGGCCTTGTAGGTCGTCACCTTTTCCAAATTGCTTCGCTGAAATATATTTAAGCAAGAAATGTAATTGCAATACAAATGTGTGACAATGATTAACAAAATATTATAATATTTACATAGGCCACTTGAATATTGTATTTAGATATAATAAACAAAATGGCCGGTTTTCATAAAGTTGAAGCTCGGTAGCTCCAGTTGTTAGTTAACTGTTTCCCTAGAGATTTAAAAATAATTTAATTTGGTTAATTATCAACAACTCCTAGGTCAACCCATCTATGAAAATGGGTACCACGTGACGTGCCTGAGACTGAACATATTATCTATAGGTAAGATATTGGTCAATAAAGCGTACTGACCTAACACCGTATTTACCAATAGATTTCACTAGCGTGGAGAAGAGCAGGCTTCATTGGCATGGAGAAGAGAATGAGTCATTGCCATGGAGAAGAGAATGCTTTATTGGCATGGAGAAGAGAATGATTCATTGGCGTGGAGATGAGAAAATATACTTTTTAATTTAATATGGTGATATATTTACCGAGGGATTTACTTTATGGAGAATTACAGTCTGGGAAAAGTTATCAGGGTCGAACTCTACTTCGGTATAAATGCGCCTGCAAAAGTGATATGCATGATACATGCATTCATAAGGAATATTTGTAACAGATTACCATGGGTTGCCATTTTTTTAAATAATTGAAATGCATACCATAACCATGTATCATACATAATACAGCAAACGATTAATTATCTCCATAAATGTGTATTCAGTGTTTGCGTATGAAGGTACTCGGATGTCTGTATTATCATACTATCAAATTCTCTGCATCATTCTCGGAAGTTGAAAAATAGTAGTAGCCACGAGAAAGTGTAAAGTATTCAAATAAGCTGAAGAATGAAGCTGTTAGGTTATATATGTATATAGGCTATAAAGTGGCCAACTGTGCCATAGATCCAAAGATATAATCCAATCCTGCGACGCCTTACAACAAAAGCAGAGAATAGACGATATATATATATATATAGTCATAGAAACATGCATCAGGTAGAACATAGACAGACGATGTCCATCCATTGGTCCAGAGAGCTTGTCTTTTTTGGAATGTGATGATATTGGACATATGGCAACTCACAAACTGACATATTAATGCACGCAATAACTGTGTCAATTGAGTGGATATAATATCAATTTTGACATATCAAAACGAAGAGTTGATATTTAGCACACATAAATACTGATATTTAAAGAAAAGTAATGTTAAGACGTATGAAAACATATGTATGATTATTAGTAATTCTTGAAACATTTTACCAATTTACTACACACTACGCATATGTTTATGCAACAATAAGAAGAAAACGGTGGACTTATATCGGATTTGTACTTAAAAATTGAATGAAAGTAGATTGCCACCACAATCACTACTGGTGGACTCGTCTCATTTAACCGAGCACGCAAGTTTTAACTTAGAAATGAATTCCTTTTTTTGTGTGTTATACTCTGAAAATGGGTTCCATGTGGCAAAATAAAACTGAGTGCGACCAAAAGACATTCTTCATAGAACAATAATCTAAGAGAGCATCACTATGTATCTCAACCAGTGCAGTATATACGTATAAGCTACACAATATATAGCTTAGGACCCCCGCCTTCTTGGAGGCCCCCAAAAATCATATCCGAAAATCACGTTTGGCACTGACATATAATATCTGGACGTAAAAAGGGCCCCATATCTCAAATAGTTTTGGGCCTTATCAAATCTAAATCCGACCCTGGTCTCAACAGCATGCAAGAATTACACAGAGTAGCATCGTGTCGCTCAAAAATGAGACAGTTCAAACAGGTTTCTCTACTATGTGCCGTATTCGGTGATTAGGAGCATAAAACTACGCAGAAGCTAGTTGTAATGACAAATTATAAATTATTTTCAAAAAGGACGTCAATGCAGTTCCCACAATTTCCCACTAGATGTCAGCAGTTGCAAGTTATAGAGTTGATAGACCGTGACATGGTACCACATATGTGCAGCAAAATGGACTATCACAATTTACCACAAATGTTGACACATTCAGCATTTGTCAAGCACGTATTTGAGTGTACTGATTATACACACGAGGTACATGTTGCGTTATTGTTTGCAATTGTGTTGTAAATTTATAAAATGTTTCAGAGATCTATAACCTTAGATTGATATTGAACACAAGCTCTACATTTGCGTTAACCCTTACTCTGGAATATAAGCCGTTAAACTAGCACCTATATCATCTGGACGTGCCAGTAAACCAATAAATCTTCCATTTTTTAAGTGTCTTCTCAATATGGTTCTCGATATATTTTAGTTAAGTCCTTATAAAGATAAAAGCAAATTGACGGCTCACTATTTCATTTAATGAACGCTGCCCATAAAGTATATGTGAACAATTTGTTCCAATGTTTTACTCCTCACTCCACAAATTTTATATCATCATGATTATGTTCAGTGACGACTGGTGCATATGATTTTACATTTCCACAAATGACTGTCCTGAGTTATAACTGTTCGAATTTTGGCATTTCTCCTTGTCATAAAATTAGGCTATCCTGTTTATTAAAGATTTTCTGCAAGGAGAAGATGTCCTGGCGTTACATCAAGGTAAGTTTAAGAAGATTCACTCATGAATTGAGAGCACATGTAAATAGTATAGAGTACAGTGCGTTTCAAAATGATTTCCGTCAAGTTCTTTTAATATCTATATTCCGTGCTCGCATTAATGCGATTTTTGTGCATTTTTAAACATTTTATATGTTCCTATCAATTAATTTTAAATTATTTAGTTATTGCCGCTTTCTTGCATTCCTTTGGTATGTTTATAAGTGAGAATCACTATATCTTCAACATGTCATTTACTGCAATTGAACTATTAGATACTATTTATTATCCATAGGTGCAACAATAATTTTCGTGCAAATGGATATCTAAAATTGTATCTTGATATAGTCATTATAATGTACTAAAATTTATTTTCAACTTGAAAAACATCCACGAGCTGCAGCTACTATTTGACATTGCCTCATAGATGTCTATGAAGTGTTGCTTAACAATTGTACAATTCTTTTTTTTTTTAATAATGTAAGAATACATGTTTCTTCCATTTACGCCCGATTACACATCAGATGAACAACACAAAAAGTACTATAAATATAATCGCTGACAGTATTAATATGTTTCTTGTTTTGGGCATATAATACTTTAACAGTATAGTTTTTTTTTCTTTCTGAAAATGTGTACTTTTTGACATTATAGCCATTGAAGTGGACAGAAAATGTCATTAATTTTAGTCAGATCCCTGTAGAGTAATGTAGGCAGTACGTGCGGTCAATAATCACAGAGTAAACAGTGGCAAAGGTTTGAAACGCACTAAGAAATATTGTAGTGTCATGTGCAGTGAAAACGTAATAATGTTGTAGCGGCATTATATGATTTCTGATCTGGTTTGTTTCTGAGATAGCATATAGACACGCCACTAGTCTGCTAGCACAAGTATTACCAACTAGACCTGGTTTATACGACATGATACTCACGATAGCAGCGTTCAAATTTCTCAGCAGAGCGTGGTCTTTTCCACGTGAGCTCTTCGCAGCTTCATACGTATCCTGGAGGACGGAACTCGAAAGGTAGTCCGCCCTATTGATGCTATCATCAATACCGTAGTCGTGGCGGGTATCTGAAATACGCAAAACAACAATAAAACTGGTTTAAACCAATACACAAAACAACAATAAAACAGTGGCTTAAACCAATACTTTTAACTCATGAATTACTATTAATACTGTTAATTATTTAATTACTATTAATACTGTTAATTCATGAATTACTAATAATACTGTTAATTCACGAATTACTATTAATACTGTTAATTCATGAATTACTATTAATACTTTTAATTCATTAATTACTATTTATATTGTTAATTCATTAATTACTATTAATACTGTTAATTCACGAATTACTATTAATACTGTTAATTCACGAATTACTATTAATACTGTTAATTCATGAATTACTATTAATACTGTTAATTATTTAATTACTATTAATACTGTTAATTCATGAATTACTATTAATACTGTTAATTCATTAATTACTATTAATACTGTTAATTCATTAATTATATATAGCTACTAATTTATGACTGAGGTATTAAAGACCTTCTAACTAAGAACGAAAATGACATATCAGTGCATATTTTTTCAGACGTCTGGGCTCAGATCAGTGAAAACTCGATTGTCTACACTGACGGATCCGTGACTGGGCACGTGCTCAGAGCATGGGAATTCACGACTCAACGCAGAGGGAAATGTATTAGGAAAGAAAGTAGTGCTTTCTATACAATAACTAGTAGTATGACCATGGAGGAGATGGTGGTGACCAGTGCAACGATATGGCTGGAGTCTTAAAGTACTACATGTGTCTATTTTTCCTTACTTATTCTCTAAGTATGCTTGGAAACGTTTTAGTCGGGCTACCTACTCTGTCAATGGCTGAAGTCAATCAAGAAGTCTGTGTTGAAGAAAGTTACCTTAATTTGTATATCTGGACACGTGGGGAATGAAAGAGCAGACAGATTTGCCAGCGCGGTCACGGCGACTAGTGGTAGTTCTTTTAGTTCAATAGATCGTGGCGATATTTTGATTGTAATCAAAGAGACTGGTTGGATGATATGGGGGTGTGTTTCCTCTTCCGTATCTATGGCTAGAATGCAGGACCGGTGAGAAATGTGTGGTCTTGAAAGAAAACCAGCAGTTTATAAGTCTCTTCAGCAGATGATAGTTTACCATTGCATGTTGATAGTTTCTGTGGCACGTTGATTGTATATTTTCCTATTCCTACCCTTCAATCTTCTTCCTCTCTTCTATCTCCTCAAACAATTCCCCGTTCCCTGTTTCTTTTAATAAAAATTCCATCCATAATAGCATCTCTGCTAAAGGGACGCATGTATAAGGCATCTTAATAGCCATCGGCCACCCTTTCCCCCTGCCTATTATGACAATGATAGATGACTTATCCTGACCCCATGTGCTTTTGACGCCAGTCTGTCGTCTCACTCAATACTTTTAACTCCAGCATGATAATGGTAAAATATTCAATTAAGTTCTTGGAGATGTGACACCTTAAGATAGAATAATTACCCTTATTGAAGAAATACTCAGGAGACAAATAGATAAAAACTAGAGATGACCTGTCAAATTATCGAATATTTATCATTACAGGAATGGAATTATCGGTAGGAAATGCAACGAGTGGTGCAATGAAAAAGCTAATCTAGAAATTAAACAACTATAAACTTAGATCATCATAAATGGGTACTGGATTAATCCGGGAAGTAAATACTGCGAGGGAGAGGAGATGACTACCGCCCTCATTTGCAGAGCCTCTGAAATGTGAGATCGCTAATAAATGCTATGGGATACTTTACTTACTTTATTTTTACTATCAATAGTAAAACGATGAAAACGTGCATGATTTGAGCATGTATGTTGATATGGTACCCTGCCAAAAACGATCTTTACAGTTGAGGGTGAAGAAGCAGAGGGGTTAAAGAAATCGTGGGCAGATAATATCAAGGTCTCGACAAGTCAAGAATTTCCCACACTCATGATCATCCGTGAAGATAGAAATCACTGGATGACTCAATGTGTAGTCATCAACCCAGCATTTTTTGGCTATAGTGACTTTCTAGACAATATAGATACATTCAATAGTTTACCATTGCTTTCTGAACGCTCCGGGTGAACAATTACCTACGGCGGGATATGTACCCGGTACCTTGGCAGTAATAGACGGGCTTTGCACCAAGGCACCAAAGAGCTGAATAAGGTATGAAATTGAATATAATTCCCCTGCCATGTACCTTTAAGAACAAAAATGTCAACATAAACACCCAAGTTGTATTATACAAACTATTATTATCCCGTCACTGTTCTACCAGTACCAAACCTGGACAACGACAGCACAAGATGAGAAAACTAATAACAATAGAAATGACGTGTCTACGAAGAATAGTCGGAGTGTCGTTAAGAGAAGGAATGAGAAATAACATCAGACAGATAACCAAAATAGTAGCAGTATTAAAATAGATAAAGAGACAACAGATTAAATGGTTTCACACAAGTCCAGGCTACAAACAGATATCATTCTACAAATAACCATGACACATAGACACCACGGCTATAAAACCAGAGGCAGACCATGTAAATGATGAACCACAGAAATAAAAAAAAGGCTGTGGGAACAAGCCTACAACAGCACACAAGGTGGCCATCTCCAGATAACTCCTTTATTCTTTACACAATAGTACACAAGGATGGATGGATTGATGGATGGGTGGATAATTCCCCTGAGTTAAGAATCATACCAATAACGACTGAAAATAAAAATACACAGAACTGTAATGAACAAGCACAATAAAAACTAGCACATAAAAAAACAGCACTAATAAAGAAAATGTTCTAACCAGAAAACTGATCTCACTTGGCTAGTTCACGGTACCACTAACGTTATGCTAACTACATAAATCACATAAATACTCGTACTGTCATATAACAGCACAGACTTACCATAGTTGCTGGACCTTGATGGAACAAAGACTGGTTCGTGCCGTCTAACCGGCATGGCGTGAGTTCTTTAATTTCACGCGTATGGCCCTTCGTGCCCTGAAAATAAAACAGACAAATTCAGAATAAGACAGATTTTTAAAAAAATATTAATATATTTTAAGAAAAAAAAAACATAATTCAAACCACGGTAACAATTACCACAGGAGAAATATGTACTTACTTTAAAACATATCCGGTAACAGACATTGTTACACAACTATCTTTACATGTTTGAGGCGCCACTATTATATTCACTCGTATCGCCAGTACAATGTGGATGACCAACGTTCGAATCGAACCACGAGCTAATTCGACAAGCTGGGTTTGCGAGTCGAGCTCACAATCAATTCTGATACACATCCGATAAATAGACGCGTAAAAATAATGACTCCAAGATTAGTTTTTATCTTTGATGCTGAAATGCAACTGAAGTAGTTTTTATTTCTGATGCTGAAATATAACTGAAGTAGTATTTACCTGCAGCGTGATTACTTTGTGTCACAATGACACTAATTTTGTGATCGATAACAAGGAGCGTATCGGCAATTACTGGTTAATGTTGACACTGACAGTGAGTTAGTAGAAAGGCATTAGCCTAACTTGAAAGATGATGAAGGTGAAGGTCTTCTAAAAAAGAAACACGAGATGACCACCACATTATGAACAGACCATAACAAGTTGTTATTCTACGCATCAGAACAGGATACAGGACCCGACGCTGTATCCTTATCTATGCAAAAGTTACAATTATATATCTACACAGTACATGTACATATGAAGAGGCACTTCAGTCTGCTAGGCATATACGTCAAGAATATGAAATGATGAGACGTCACGAATGTTACATGATGAGGCGTCAAAGAAAACACACTGGCCAAGGGGAAACAACACTATAAATATTTTACGGACTTCAGTACGAGTTACAAAATAATCATGTTCACACAGCAATCAAAACTTTGCGTTATATCATATTCCAAGCAAACGAAAGACGAAGAAGACGAATCTCAACGATGCATAACAGCTACATCAAAATAACATCAATTTAAATACTTTGATACTGTGATAAAAAAATATATAATTGGCATACACATAGATTACAGTCTAGAGAAGCAACGACATTTTATACAGATTCTTCTTTATTCTTTATTGGTAATCAGCATCATAACACTGGAGACATTCCCATAAATGCTCTGCTCGACGATCTATCAGCCATCTATGGGTGTGTATTGTTTGTTTGTTGTTTTTCGTTCGCTCCATTGTAACCATCACGGATATCCGTGCGATTTCCGCCGGGAGCGTGATTACGTTATGCCACCGTTATGCGCCTTATGGGTGTGTATGTTCAGTACACCATTCAGTTGTTGGTTGTGCGTTCTTCGGATCTTTCAAAAGAGAAGAGTGTCCCCCCTCCCTCCCCCACCCCCCGCTCTTCTCTCGTAATAGAAACCAAAAGACAAATCCTAATTTCATTTTTCATACCAACATTGCATTATCAATGATGAACATTAGCTACAGAACAAGATAGAAGGTTTACAACGTGTGAAATGTGATGTATAAGAAAAGCAGCAAACAGAACAAGAAGAGATCACGTGAGAATGAAGAGATTACATGAACTGTTGAAACAACGTCTGATGTCTAATAAATAAAAAAAAAATTATGAAATAGTTCGTTCACTTAATAAGAATGAAACCATCTTGGCCAGTAGAACGATAATATAAAAAGAGAATAGAAGCACGAAAAGACAGAGAAAGACAAAGAAGAAGGTAAACTGAAGAAGTTGCTGACGTCCTGATGCGCTACGATATTATTGAATATCAAGCGACTACACTTGTCACAGCCTGAACAGATCGTAATTCAATCATGCGGCACTTAACAGCAAAAACAGAGGGGGAAAACAGTAGATAAATAACGCGTGTTTTATTACTAGAAGTTGGATAACCAAAACAGAGGGGGAAAACAGTAGATAAATAACGCGTGTTTTATTACTAGATGTTGGATAACCAAAACAGAGGGGAAAACAGTAGATAAATAACGCGTATTTTATTACTAAATTTTGGATAACCAAAACAGAGAGGGAAAAACAGTAGATAAATAACGCGTGTTTTTATTACTGGATGTTGGATAACAAAAACAGAGAGGGAAAAACAGTAGATAAATAACGCGTGTTTTTATTACTAAATGTTGGATAACCAAAACAGAGAGGGAAAAACAGTAGATAAATAACGCGTGTTTTTATTACTGGATGTTGGATAACAAAAACAGAGGGGGGAAAACAGTAGATAAATAACGCGTGTTTTTATTACTGGATGTTGGATAACAAAAACAGAGAGGGAAAAACAGTAGATAAATAACGCGTGTTTTTATTATTGGATGTTGGATAACAAAAACAGAGAGGGAAAAACAGTAGATAAATAACGCGTGTTTTAATTACTGGATGTTGGATAACAAAAACAGAGGGGGAAAAACAGTAGATAAATAACGCGTGTTTTTATTACTGGATGTTGGATAACAAAAACAGAGGGGGAAAAACAGTAGATAAATAACGCGTGTTTTTATTACTAGATGTTGGATGAACGATATGCTAAATAATAAGTTCATTGCGCTTATTGTATATATGTGCTATATATCCTTTCTGTTTATGTCGCAACGTCTGCTATGGCAAAGCGGCCTTTATTTCCACAGCCCATAGAAAACCACCCTGCACTTCTTCACAGGAAAACATGCAGTAATTAACGTTTTGAAAGAAAGTTTTGCGCTTATCCTAAAATAACACAACAGCGTCAATTATAAACTAAAATAACATAACACCGTCAATTATAAATAAAGGTACGCCACCCCACTGAATCTAAGACACATTCCTGAAGATTGGCAAATTTATGGAAATATTTACATTTCACCATCCCATCTTTTCTCTTTAAACAAAATAATTTTCTATGACTCACTGCTCGGCTCATAGACCATTGGCACGGACATTGCGCAATTCTAAAGTAATTTTTAATCTGAAAGACTCACAAATTTTACATTATGAGAAGACGAATTGGAAGTTTTTCTCCCATTTTTAAATATACACAAATCTTAACTATATTTTTCATAATGAATAATGAAAGCAATTATGATATAGAAATAAATGGTGTTGGTAACTGTGTTTACCAGCGGTCCAGAAACTTTTCTATCTATTACCCAAAATTATATTTGTTTGCACCGATATTACCCCGTAGATACTCAAATAGACCATACATACAAGTCTGCTCCCCGCTGGAATGTGACTGTATGAGGTGACCGTCGAAATATCAACGCTCCAAATAAATATGTCAGCAAAATAAAATATTGCAAAAATAAAATGAAATATTTCACAAACAAATAAAATAAAATTATATTTGCTTCTTAATTGATCCAATAAAGTATATTTATATATTTCTTTCGCCTTCATCACACCCAAAATGTTTACCCATTTTGGGGTAATTTATCCCGTTTCCCGACAACTGGTAAAATACCAACAACCAATGGTATACATAAGTAATAAACATAAAGCGTTCTATAAACCTGACAACTAAAACTTTTCGATAATTTAATTTAACATATTTATGTAGAATAATTGTGATGAGACATCGTGAATATATAATAACTTGTTACTAACAAGAGATACATTTTTAAACAATCAATGCATGTACCTTAAAAGTGAAACGAAATCCGACAGACGTGAACTACAGTCGGCAGCAAGAACACATTACATTTAACCCAAGGTAGAGCTCAAGCCGGTTCCACAACTTGCACGCGCTTAAGGTAAGGTGGTGGAACAAATAAGCGAGTATACCTGCATGTTCTCAGGTAAGACTTGGTTATAGGATGTGAGAGGCTATGAGTAATTCTACAGATGAATAGATAGAACCAGATTCACCAATGCAAGGTTATCTAATTAATTGAGTTTTCTTACTAAACATTAAAGATCTAGAACCCCAGCAGCGAAGGCTGCCTGCAACTGACCTCCAACAACCTCTGTCTCTTGCTTTGCTAACACTCGTCTAGACTGTAGCCTATTCATCTCGTGATGTTTCTCTCCCACTTGTATCTCTGCCCACCTCCTGCTCAACCCCCCCCCCCCCCCCCCGGGACAAATCCTCAAATAAGGTTTTCAACCAAAATATAGGATCGCTAACCGAAAAATAATATCAGTAAACGAAATATATGATCGCTAAACGAAATATAGGATCACTAGCCGAAATATATGTTCACTAACCGAAATATAGGATCACTAACTTAAATGCAATGTACATAGACATAGACCAGAGTTCGACAAAATAAGGCCAGCTAAGCAATTTTCCTCCAAAAAAACGTGTGATCGACTACAGTGTATATATTTGAGGGACGATTAAAACCAACATCTGATAAGTCTATGTCAGAGTATTTACGCCAATAGTCAAAGCGAAGTAAGAACGAGCATAGGTACATCCCATAACTTCAAATTCACTCGGGGGTGAGACAGGGATGTGTACTATCTTCCCCCCCCCCTATTGTTCATAACATACATAGATCACATCTGCAAAGTAGCAAAGACAACGGAAGAAAACAATCTGAAGGATAACTTAAACGAATTGATATTTGCAGACGATCAAATACTAGTAGCATCATCAGAATCATCATCATCAAGTGACATATTCTTTCCAGAACGTAGTCTTTCCTATGGATCTCTTGAATGCTGCGCGGTCTTGAGCAAGTTGCCCTGCATCTTCCAGATCGGTCAAAATGGCGAGTGAGAATGTATGTGTTTTCCTCGGTGTCAGTTTAAATCGGATGTTCCTCCTGAAAGCAACGGCAAACTACAGGAGTATTGTGCCAAGAAATTTTCTATGGATGTGGTGAATAATTCGTATTGGAATCATCAGAATAGCAACTACAAATACAAATACACACATTACATCAAACATGCCAAACTTTTAACATGAAGGTAAATATAGAAATGACCGAAGTAATGAAGATAGGAAGAACAGAAAGAAACACAAATATATGTATATATATATATATATATATATATATATATATATATAACAGATTTAAACAAGTGACAGAATTCACATACCTAGGAAGCAATATAACAACAGACGGCAGGAGCAGCAAAGAAACACACAATATATGTCGTAAAGCATACTAAGCCCTAGTGCAAATGACAACAATCCTCAGAAACAAAAATGTAGATTTAACTACTAATGCCAAACATGGACAACGACATTACAAGATACACGTAAACTTGTGACAGCTGAAATGGCATGCTTACGCAGAATCCTAGAAGTATCGCTAAGAATATCGCTAAGAGAGAGTGAGAAATGAGGACATTAGACACAGAACCGGCACTGCCCCAATTGTGGAGTGTAGTAAGGGACAACAGATAAAATGCTTTGCACACATCAGCAGACTACCACCAGACAGCATACCACAGCAAGCTATACTACACAGAAACAGTGAAGACAGACCTAGAGGCCGACCACGAAAACGATGGACCACCGAAATAAAAGAGGCGACAACTTCCACAATATACTCAACACACACGAGGGCCATCTACAGAGAACTCTTCTACCCCAACGCTGAAAGGCAATAACGGGTTTACCCAATAGATTAAAACGTTTTAATCTTTTCTTTTAAACTGGTTATTATTTTGTGTTACGTCTCTTTTGTTCCTTCCAATTTGGTTATATCAAGGCGTAAGCACAAGTCACGTGTACAGATTTGGCACCAGTTTTCAATAGTTCTTTCCAGTTCATTATACATTAAGAGAGTTTTAAATTGTATTTATGTGTTCATTCTCAACGCCCACGGGATTCCTCTTATAGACAAAATTGAAGACACTGGTCCTCTTCCTCTTGTTCTCCAGCTTAGATTTAGTTCTCGCCCGTGTGTTGCTGGGGTCCGAAAGGGGAGCAAAGAATAGCAACACTGTTTACCTTCCACGCATGTCGTAAAAGGCGATTATGGAGGTTATGGGATGGAGTTGGCTGTCACAATCGCAGATATCGCAGCAATGCTGTAAACCATGACACAACGCATTCTGTTCTCCGGACTACATCGTGTTAATCTGCAGGAGTTTGAGAACGAACGCAGAAGAAGAAGAAGAAGAAGAAGATGTAGTTCTGAGAATGGAAATTCTATGTGTTGTCGTTCTATTTGCGCACATGTACCGACATATCCAACCTCAGCGATAGTAATAGATCTCTGCTTTTCTGCTGAAAGTACATTACTCGAGGACGCTTGAAATAATGTCAGCTTAAAAAATAAAACTGACTATGGCTTTCAACGAAAACATATGTTCTTATCTGATATGAAATATTTCATGTGAACTTTCGATTTCAAACAAAACAATAATACGAGTAAAGAGAATCAATAAGGCAATATGGTATCCACAACAGCTGTCTCACACACCACCAGCTTCTTCTTTGTTCGCCTGTAATGTGTTTATAATCTGAAGTTTTGTCTGTTCTTTAAACTTGACTGTTTTATAACTCGTACAGAGGTCCGTAGTGTTTTTCTTGCACTATGTTTTCTACGTGCCAGAGTTTTTGACTCAAAATTTCATATTCCATGCACTCTTGAAGAATATCATCTGCTGTTTGAGGTTTCCGTCCATATGTACACATGGTTGTGTTGTCATTGTTGGCTACAAACTAGTTACAACTGAGTGACAGATGGATTTTTTGGTAGGGAGACACAAGTGTAGATTGTACACACTAGTAAAACTATATATATATATATATATATGGGGATCTCCCTGGCGTAGTGGTTAAGCTGTTCGCCTTGTGTTCAAGAGGTCAAGGGTTCGAATCAGGCTCGTGTCGTCTTGTTTATAAGGTGGATTTTTTTTCGGAGATCCCTGTGGATTATTCCTTCCAATTTAGTTATATCAAGGCGTAAGCATAAGTCACGCATAAAGATGTGGCACCAGTTTGAACTAAACTACATAGTTAAATCTACATCTAGATTATCATTTGAAGATACGGAGTTACGTGCTATGAGTGATACTCTCGGCAGGCGGCGTGCGGCTTTGTTGAGAGAGATGGAGTACATATGGGAAACCGAGTACAGTGAAGTCACTTTTTTACGACTTTTAAACCCTTTTTTAAATTATATATTTAATTATATGGCGACCAAACAGAAAACTGGCCATGTCATCTGAAGTAAGAGCAAAATTAACCATTGTCATTCCTGGTGTATTATCATTACGTATGTTTCCAGTCTTGATTATTTTATTTAGTTCTCATTCTTCCTGTTTTTAATTTGCTTTTCTAAAACAATATATGTGTGCTATGTGGGGTACGCTATCGTTTTTTTTAAATAAAATGTTGCATTAAATGTTTTCAGTATAATATATTCGCAATACTTTTTATTTTAATTGATACTGTGTTTTTACTTATTTTGATAAAGACTTTATGGTTGAAACATCATTTCAGTCAGTTTTGGATAGTGTGTTTACAAAAGTCACTGTGCACTCATCTAACATTGTTGGTGACATTACGTCATATGAAGTGTAAGTAGTTTATGTGGATATGTGTGCCGGCAGTGCACTACGACCTTATAATGTGAACTATATTTTTATGTCAGACTGTGAACAGTAAAAATAATTATTTTGTATTTATGTTAATATATATTAGGAATCCGATACTCATACCTTATCCTCCCACTACCATGTTGTGCTACGCACATGACGGGGGAGGGGATTAGGCTGAAGAAAATTTGACATGAGAGTATCATGGACAGTGTGAAAGACCAGCCAAGACGTGCTACGAAAATCAACGTTCAAGAAAGATAGATTTTGAACACCATATTAAGAAGGAAGTTAGGTTTTTTCCGGTCATGTGTATAGACAGGATGGCGTGAAAGAATGTTGTTGGAGGGGGCAATAGAAGGGACTAGAGGCAGAGGACGACCAAGACGTCGTTGGACAAAAGATATTCGGGAATGCAGACACGTGTCGCTAGAGGAATCGGGGTATCTTGCCAGAAACCGCGGGAATTTCAGGAGATTCATAAGAAAGACTACGTTCTGGAAAGAAAACGTCACATGACACACAGGTTTATTGAGGAGACAAAATGAGAAATAGATACATATTTTAAGCGAACGAAAGACGAAGAACATGACCACGCTAATGTGTTTACAATGTGACTTTTCTTAAAACAAACATCTCTCATTCAGAGAAAGTATTCATTTTTTAATAACGAAAAACGAACTTCTATCTTTCCTTTCAGTTATTTGCTTTTTGTGTTTTATTGGGCCAGATACACATTTTTATTATATATTAGCTTGAACATTAAAAATATATGAGCGCTTAGTTTCAGGTTGTCATACAAACAGAGATCTAAGTTACTAGCACTATTCATTACTGAGAAAAAATGTTTGCTAATAATTTTAATAAAGCTCATAACCCGTCCGGGTCGTAAGGATATCACATTAAGATATTTGAGGCAGAAATATCTCCACGCTCTCCATCCTCCACCATCCTGATGAGTTTGGAAACTTCACACTTTGCCCAGTCCTTGATATTATCCAGCCATATTTCTTCTTTTCACCCCGTATTCTTCCACCCTCGATTGTGCCTATAAAAATATCTTTTGTCATCGAGGAATGTCTCATCACGTTCCCGTACCACCGGAGTTTGTCGAAGTTTCACGATGATTGTCCACAGAGTGTATGCTAAAATACGTCATAACTGAAACTGTAAGAATAAAGAGGTAACAGGCATCAAGCTAGCACAAGAAATACAATATCACGTGATACTTCAAGATTGAGCACTTAAAACACATATGTATGTGTACGTGTAAATGTGTGTGTATACGCATGCGTATTAATTGACACGTATTTATTGCCCAGAAGTGTCTTAATATACAAAAAAGTCAATCAGTATTCATTTTTGCATGACAAGTTGTCTGATGTTGCTATAGTGACGCATGTCTGTCAATGGCTGCATACATTCCTGCAGCTGTAACCTGCTATCACTTACAAAACGTATATATATACCCAAGTATATGACGTATATAAGGAACACACGTGTGCTGTAATTCGTTCTTAAATTAGATATCGGATATGTCCTAGCAAGATTGACGACTTGGTTATCAAGACTAGATAGCATAACTTGTCATTTATGACACGTATTCACTGTGAGTATCATGTATTAGCATTGTTATTGTTTGTTATCGTGACGTTACCTTGGCAAGGAACAGGTAATAGGTAAAACAGGCAATTTTTTGGGGTAAAAATATGCTTACAGAAGCGAAACACGTCATAAGAGTACAATGACCTTCAAGATATCATAAACCCAGGCAGCCGTGCGCAGGTATCAGTATATTGTAGACCAACACACAACAAATTAGCGCTTGGGGAGAACGTGCAACCGGTACATAGAACATCAATGATTCAACAAGTAAAGCCATTGAGACGAGCAAAGGTATTGGAGTAAATTGGATGAAAAGAAAAATCACTGCATGATGGTTAGAAATAAAGTACGATACGACTGGCGGAAAGCAATAATTGTACTCATTTGGTAAAAAGGGTATCCAGGGGGATTGTGAGACATGCAGAGGCATATCTCTATTCAGCCACATAGGAAAGATATATGCAAACATCATGGAGCGGAGAGTAAGACAGATAACAGAACCCTAGCTAAATAAAACAATTTTGTTTCAGCAAAAGTATGTGATGCACAGACGTAATTTTTCCCTAACGTCAGTTGAGCGAAAATACACTTGAATACAACCACCAACAAAACATCGCAATCATCGACCACTAAAATGTATTTGACATAGTAGACAGAGAAAATTTGTGGCTAATATTGGAGGACTATGTAATACATGGACAAATATTAGACAACATTACAGCATTATACAAAAACTGCCAAAGCATAATCTGAACTACTGGGGGTTCCGGTGCTCATACCCCCTTTAGAAAATTAGAAAGGAAAATGACTAGGAATTTAGAAGGAAAAAATTGGTTAAGCACCCTGTTATACCTTGACAATTTTTCGCTAAAAGTCATCAAATTTCTTATGCCAATGAGGAAATTCCAAATGAAAATATTCCTAACTGTTAAGTCGTAACTACCTCCCCTTACTAAAGATGTATCCACGGCCCTAATATGTATACTGTGCTCAGCCGTGTCTGACTGAGGCTTTAAATATATTGGCACACAGTAATCATCAAGTTTGTTACTGCGCCAATGATTCCCAATGTACAGATTGGATGCGTGAGACATGAACAGATGAAGACAATTGGGATTTTACAGACACGGGAAATTGTGTAGATCTACTGCTCTGGTCGTATGTAATTAGAGAGCTGATATACTGGCCAGCATCTGTGGTCAGTCCGCTCATTATCAATAGTGATAGATTCTATATTCTATCTATGCTCTGCACTTAGATGATGATACAAGTAATGAGACCATTATTCTGAAATTTTACAAGTTAATAATTGTGTGCAGTGAGAACGGATAGGCCACATTGAGTGCAAGTTTGAGAAGAGTACAACAATCAAATATTTACAGGAACTATCAGTGCACGTAAGCTTCACTTTCTGCTGAAATATATTGTACATATATTGTTATGTCATAATGTCTCACCACATCACTAATAATTTCCCCGACCATGCCTGGGGTACAGAGTAATGAGATAGCGGGATAGACTTGCCTCAAGCGAACTCGGTCGGCTCGCTGATTTACTGAGGAAATGTATTCCATTTTCTATATGAGCATCACAAAGATGATGAGGAAAAAAAGGAAGAGAGAATTCCTATTAAAATAAAATGAGAATTCCTATGGGGAAAATAATGAGATTTCCTATTTTAGCAAATCAGAATACCTATGAAAAAAGAGAATTCCTATAGGAAAAAATGAGAATTCCTATGGGAAAAAACAAGTGAAAATTCCTATGAGAAATCATTATTTGATCAGTGTTACATATATGTTTGAGCACGATGTGCTTCTCATGGATGCAGTTTGTCATTCTCTGAGAAAACCCGCATCTAAATCTCATACGTGGATTTCTTGTGGTGAAATCGATATATTCTGGCAGATTCCTCGATACAAAAGATCAAACCTAAAGTGAGAACGATTGATAAAAGAAATCATTGCAAATAGTATCTACTTATTCACGCATGTGAATATTGGTCTCGGTGTACTACGTGGATGATTCTATCAAATATCACAGCGCGTAGAAATACGACTTTGAGCAATGCAGCGTTAATGGTATAGAACATAACGATGCACTCTAAACTCCCTGGACATCTTTCATACGGCACTTTTTCTTCAGTCGTCGCGACTTAGTCTTGACACTGGTGTCAAATCGTTGAGAGATTGGTGGTGACGAATAGAGCAACAACTTTTCATTCTAAAGTGACCGATATTGAATCCAAATATATCAGTTACAGTTTCAGTAACTTACGCACAGGAAACACACGCAAGGGATTCTATGCCAGAATTGTATTTATTAGTCATCTCCTCACACCCCAGAGATACAACAACACAAGTCTGATACTGATTTAACCATATCATGCAATGTGTCTCATCAAATGGATTATGATTCAATTAGAAATTTCCAAATACCTGTAAGAAAAAAGCTTAACCAATCATGTGGAAAATTGATCTAGATGGAATACTTGAATGATAATTATTAGATTGCACAGTGGGTAGAAATTCCCCTTAAGCATAACATAATAAAATACAGTATATATATATATATATAACAGCACAGGTAAAAGAAGCATTCCAGAAGTGGAGCAACATCGTCTGTAATAAATCATTATCAATGGAAAAAAGAAAGAACATACTAAAATGTAACATAGAGCCCATACTGTTATATGGTAATGAAGCATGGACAATTGACAATATTACTGGGTTAAAAGGCATGAGCCGATGGACCGCTGGATCAGCAACCAACAATTTTGCAAGTAAGCATCTGGAGGCCACAAAGATGTAGTTTTATAGAAGAATGTTTAAAATATCATGGACAGCTAAAAAGAGTAATGTTATAATTCTACAACTCGTCAACTCAAATAGAGAACTTATTAACTGTATTAGAGGACGACAATCACAGTACCTGGGTCATGTCGTGAGAAGAGGTGGGCTGGAGAACATCGTAACAACTGGAAAGATCGAGGGTTAGAGAGACAGAGGAAGACAACGTGATAAAATGATGGATGGTTTGAAAGCCTGGCATGATGCAGAATCATCAGAAACTATATTTAAATGTATAACAGACAGAGGAATGTGGAGAGACATGATCGCATACGCCGGAAGGCATGGTACCGATGAATGAATAAATAAATATATAAATATATGCACGCACGCACGCACACACGCGCGCGCACACACACACAAAGATATATATATTCAGCATGCGGTATTCAATAACGGTATAATTCATTTACGAATTTATTTTTAAAAAAATAATAGTTACATGAAGAAATAAAACACGAGCCTCGCCTCGTAGTCAAAGATGATTGGTGGTCCTTGCATTATGTTTGCAATGTGTTTAGCTCTCGTATGCAGTTCATTTTTGGGGCGATTTTAAAACAATGCATAGCCTGCATACCATTCTTTTGGTTCTATATTTTATTTGCCTCTAGCGAAAGAGAGAAAGAAATCTATTGTTTGTTGCTTTTTTTCAATTATTCAGCAACGTATGAAGTCTTCTCTCCTTTTCAGTACAATATTACATCTGCAGGCATTTGTAAGTTGTTCCATATAACTTGTTCCATTTATCGTTCTTTGAAGTGAAACTCTTCCAAAGATAGTCTCATATTTGGCACCCGTTCTATGATACTACTAATTAAATTAAGAAGCACTAGGTGTATACATTTTCTTAATTATCTTCTTTGGTTCGAGTTTTGGTTTATAGTCACATCTTCCTTCTGATCGTGTGTTCAAAGATCATATATCCACGATAGAGAACACATTGTGCGATGCTGAGTGACACATGTGGAATCTATGACGCAAACGAATGTTTTCCACACTACACACTGATTCTAGCTTCGTCTAACTTAGATCTTTTACCTTTACCCTGCCATATGTGTTTCGTATTTTTACGTTTCTTTTTTTACCGTTTAGATAGCGGTTCATAAACGTTTAAATTATATGTATTTCTACAATTAGATGTTGCCTTTTGGAAATACAAGTCTTCATAATAATATGCTATGTATTATAGAATATTATTAGGAGGCGTGCCGTTGCGGTGATGTTATTGTTAGGACAAGTCTTTTCTCCAAGAGACAACTTAAATATACATGTTAGGAACCACTGTTAAAATAAGAGCCTTCAGGGGCGCTCACCTTGATACCTGCGTGAGCACACCTTTTCTATTCTTGGACCACTGCAGGTAACCGGTACGTGGACATGTTTAATGCTGTGGCAACAGCAGGTAGCACATTTAATATACTTCCATTTCCTCTCCCTCGTTCTATCATGCATCCCTCGCTTTGAACCTGAGTACGTCAGTGAACATTCAGCATCCTTTTCAGTGAAAGTTCAGTGAAAATTCAGTGAAAGTTCATGCATATCAAGAATCATAATTAATAAAAGTTAAGTTTTATATATGGATAGTTTCTTTCTTTGTTTTCTCCTGATAAAAGTCCCTCGACAATAGTCACGTGAATAAAAGTCGTCCCTCGACAAAAGTCACATGGACTCATCGGAAATATTCCTTCTAAAAACGTTATTTGGCGTTTCTGTATAAGTTGCTGGTGCTTTATGTTGTGCTGTATGGTTGTGAGAGTTGGGCACTCACTGCGGACATCGAGAGATAAATACATTGTGGGAGTTTTTTTACCGTAGGGCCTGCTCTGACTTTTCTTCTATGTTATTTAATGATGAAAACTTGTTGTACTGGATATAACGGCATAGAAACAATTTTCACCAGTTTAGCTAGAGAAATTGTATAAAACTGTAAGGGAAATATTAGTAATGTTTGTGCTTACAACCGTGTCTATCGATAATATAAGACTGTGGGCAAAATTAGGAATCTTCCGTCAAACATGACTCATTTGACTTTTCGCGTGATTTTCTTTGGCTTTCGATGCAAAGTTTACACCGAGTAACCAATGTAAGAAATAAAAAAAGACAAATGTGTCACTTGAAAATGATGCTCGATGAGCCAGCAGGACTGTATAATTGACGAAAGTCACGTTACAATCAACCCTTGTGTCATTCCAAATGTTCTGATTTGATGTGTAGGCACAGTTAAGCACGAACGAGAAAATGAACTTCTGACCAAACAAGTAAGAACATGAAAGTAAAGAAAAATGACAAGCTTCATTAGAGATACTAATCGTACACATCTTTCTTCTTCTTCTTCTTCTGCGTTCGTTCTCAAACTTCTGCAGATTAGCAGGATGTAGTCCGGAGAACGGAATGCGTTGTGTCATGGTTTACAGCACTGCTGCGATATCTGCGCCTTTCGGCCTGACACATCCGACTTCAGCATGGCTTTGGGTCACTGACCCTATATGGGATGGGACAGCCAATTCCATCCCATAACCTCCTTAGTCGCCTTTTACAACATGCGTGGAAGGTAAACAGTGTTGCTATTCTTTTCTCCCCTCTCGGGCCCCGGCAACACACGGGCGTCCGACATTATGACCATTGGGTCTTTGTCAAGCAACATGCAAAAAAAACACAGTGACAATTTAAATAAAATAACTCGTATGTTGCCGGGGCCCGAAAGGAAAGTAAAGAATAGAAAGACTCACCTGCCACTAATCTCGTAAGACACTTGGGGACGGTTGGTTAATATCCAATAGAGAGTGAAACTGACCAGGAAGCCATGTTCAAGTAGGACGTGTATGGTGCAGATATCGCAGACAATCTGTACACTAAAACACACATTCCCTTCTCTGGACTACATTCTGTGAATTGGCAGGAGTTTGATAACGACGCAGAATGAGAAGGCATACAATGGTAAAGCTGACAAAAGACAACATTTCTCTACAAAAGGACGCATGTAGCATTCTGTTCAAATATGAGGAATGTTTAATAACAGAAAACAATTATCACAATCAAGTGCCGTCTCCACAAAAAAGGTTAGCTGCAACAGAACTCCAACATCCCTTGTATCTTGTTTTGGTATTGCACTCTGCTAGAATGTAACCTGTTCATCTTGTGATGTTACTCTCCCACTTGTATCTCTGCCTACCTCTTGCTCGCTTCCCTTCGACTTGACTCTCCGTAAGGTCTTCTACAAGGTGGTATGTATTTTAATGTGTCCAAAATATTTTATTTGCCTGATCTTTATTTCTCTTAATAATTATTTCTTTATATTAAGTGTTTTTAGAACCGCTTTTTTTGTTTTCTTCTCTTTCCATAATGTTCTCCCTATTCTTCTATATATCGACATCTTAAAGACAACAATTCTGTCATCTAATTGTTTGTTTAGTGTCCATGTTTCTGAGCCATAAATTAATATAGAATAGATGTAGCATGTTATAATTATAATGTTTGACTTGTTTGTAATTTGTTTAGATGTTAATATTTTCCTCATGTCATTGAAGGTCCATTTAGAAATTCCTATTCTCCTTTTGACATAAAATAATAATCAATTGTTATTGCAATACGGGGAAATATATAACATATTAATCCATAACATATGGCCGTAGCATGACTGGGCTCTATACTGTCAACGGTCTCGGCCGTAGCATGACTGGGCTCTATACTGTCAACGTTCTCGTCCGTAGCATGACTGGGCTCTATACTGTCAACGTTTTCGTCCGTAGCATGACTGGGCTCTATACTGTCAACGTTCTCGTCCGTAGCATGACTGGGCTCTATACTGTCAACGTTCTCGTCCGTAGCATGACTGGGCTCTATACTGTCAACGTTCTCGTCCGTAGCATGACTGGGCTCTATACTGTCAACGTTCTCGTCCGTAGCATGACTGGGCTCTATACTGTCAACGTTCTCGTCCGTAGCATGACTGGGCTCTATACTGTCAACGTTCTCGTCCGTAGCATGACTGGGCTCTATACTGTCAACGTTCTCGTCCGTAGCATGACTGGGCTCTATACTGTCAACGTTCTCGTCCGTAGCATGACTGGGCTCTATACTGTCAACGTTCTCGTCCGTAGCATGACTGGGCTCTATACTGTCAACGTTCTCGTCCGTAACATGACCGGACTCTATATCGTCCACGGTCTCGGCCGTTGCATGACAGGGCTCTACACTACCGACGGTCTCGGTCGTAGCATGACCGGGCTCTATACCGCCCACGGTATCGATCGTAGCATGACCGGGCTCTATACCGTCCACGGTATCGATCGTAGCATGACCGGGCTCTATACCGTCCACGGTATCGATCGTAGCATGACCGGGCTCTATACTCCCGACGGTCACGGCCGTAGACAAGTCTTTAGTAAAAATAATCGGGGATGGGGGTTTACACTTAATAAAAGGTAATTCTGTCATTGTGATCAGAACTATCACATCATAACTGTTCATTTGTGAACAAATCACCATTACCACACACTCTACTCCTGTACTCTAATGCCGTAGTGGTTAAGCCTGTCGCTTTGCCACTGGGTCACATTCACCCTATATGGGATGGGATAGCTAAATGTACCACATAACCACATTAGTCTCAGTCGTCTCTTACGACATGCGTGGACGGTCAACTTTATTGATATATTTTACTCTCATGTCGAGCCTTTGCGTTACTCGGGCTAGAGCACGGATGAAAATACTAAATGTGTACTGCATGAGATGCATATTTGATATCTCCTTGAGCAGTGTTTCCCAACGTGGGGCCCACGCCCCACAGGGGGTCAATTTTCTTGTTCAGGGGGGCAATTCAAACAAATTGTAATTAGGTTTAATTTTGGGAATAATTACATTTTTGAATATACAAAAATATGTATATGTTATATAGGGATACATTTTAGAAATACTTAGGTGGGGCATGGTACAAAAAAGGTTGGGAAACACTGTCCTAGCGTGATATGGCAGTCAACAAGAAGACATATGAGAATATGTTACGTTGTACGGCTTCTTCATCAATGTTGTCTAAGATGGCTTGTCCACGAATACCCAAGTACGAGTCAGCAGCTCCCAATAGACAAATTATGTACATCATATATATATATATATATATATATATATATATATATATATATATATATATATATATATATCAGTAGACAAAATGAAATAAAGAAAAATAATGCCCTTATAATAATTACTACAAGGGTGATATTGAGAAGCTAGACAAGAATAACAAGAATACAGTTGACTTTAACAACTTGCACAACAATAAATATTAAGTAGTTAAACAAGAATACAGTTTAAACAAGAAAACAGTGCGCATGCGTTTGCGTATGTGGGCCTCACCAATGGCTCACTAGACAAACTAACCATGCAACAGAAAATCTTAGTAGATGACATGCCTTTATATTGAGGTTATCTTCTTATAGAAGCTTCATGGCATGTCATCTATACAATCCCGTAGTCGTAAACTTCGATAACAGTTATCATGCTGTTCCGGTAGGCCGATGTTGTGCTTGATCTAGTTACGGGCACTGCGTGGTTGGGTGAAAAAAACAAAGAAACCTGTCGCAAGTGCCAGAGTTGTGCCCTGATGTCGACGGATCTGTTTCGACGGCATTAGTTTCGAAACACCATCGAGTTGGATGTCTGCTGGAACAGAGGGTGGAGCACTTATGGGAATGCCCCACGTACTGTGAGGCCAGTTTCTAATCAAGAATCACGACAAGAATACAGTTGATTTGAATGTTATATTGAGTCATTCCTTCTTTATTGGTGCAACACATCGACAATAAACAATAGAGCTCAAGATCAGCTGGATGCGACTGAGATTATGAAAATTCCGTGGACAGTCAAGAAAAATCATGTAGAAGTCTTCAGAGATACTGTAGTAAGAAGAGAAATTATAGCAACAATTAGAAGAAGCAGACCATCAATATTTTAGTGCATATGATGAGGAAGATAAAACTTGAACATTTAGTAACCACCGAAAAGATAAAGGGGAGAAAAGACAGAAGAAGACGAAGGGAGATATTTCTGGATGTGTTGTCACTGTGACACAAAAATATGTCACCCTGAGTGTAATAACAGAAATTATTAACAACACAAGAGATAGAGTTGTGGAGAAACATGATCGCCCACGACACTCGACATGGAATTTGATTGATTGAGCATCTTGCCAACGATAGATCCAGCTCAAAGTAAGGTATACAAGAGAATGAAGTTGAGAAACCAGATCACAAGACGGACAAAAAAAGGAAGACGAATTTCTTTTCTTAATAAGCCTTCTTGCAGAATTGTTAAATTAGATTTCTCAAGACTAACGGAATGTAAATTATAGATAACGTATGTGTGTATGTGGCAAGTGTGTGTGCATGGTGTGTTTGTGGTATGTGTGTACACGTGGTGTGTTTGTGGCATGTGTGTATGCTTTGTGTGTATAAGTATGTGTGTGAAGTTATGTGTACATGATAGTTTGAGTGTGTATACATTTATAAGAATAGAAAGATACGTGTATCTTAGTATGGCCATTCTCTGTAAAATAATATGTGGGAACACGTTTAGCAGCTCCAAGGGAAATCAGAAGCCAAGAATACTTAACTCCAATAATACAATCGACTGTACCGCACACATTTATGCCAAGCCATTTCCTAGAAATTGCTAAACCTTGAAGATTACTTTTTTCCATTTGTTGAATTTACATTGAATTCCTCAATTTTTAAGGCATTTTTTTAGACTTACTATTTGCTTTTGTTCCAGCGATGCTATTTAACTGCGCGCTGTTTAGCAGCCTGTATAAAGTGCGAGTTGTTTACCTGTTGTGGGATGTGTCTATTTTTAGAATGCGTATCGTGCAAACGCGTTTGTTGGCAGTTGAACATGCCAACTAAGATGCTGACTAGGCAGAGAGAAAAACAAAATTTACCAACTTCTAGGAGATTGGAATGAGCACATTTCTTTGAGCACGTCTGCTTACTTGAATATATTAATCAGCGCTTGCTATCTGTAACATGTACACACGGATATCTCTTAGTGTACCAGTTTTAATGTACACATTTACGTCATAATCTTCTCACTATATTTTTTATTTATTTTTGTATTTTTATTTTAATGAGATGTTATCTGTAATATTATTCGAATACAATTATGTAGGATTTGATAAGATATTTTATAAGAGATGAGTGGGTGGTTAGGCGGGGATGGAGGTGGGTGTATCAACCCCCATCCCCCTTTTTGGGAATTCAGAACATTACATGTAGTACCCTTTACGGAAAGTCGTATATACGGCACTAAGATATATATATAATTTGATTAGAATTATCTTGTTTGGAGTTGATATTTTCATGCGCCTATTTGAGAGGTACACCAGGACTGTATGCTGGATTAGTCAAGTAGTCAGAGCTTTTGAAATAAACAGGGTGTCTGTCGCGGCTCACTCAGGGTGTGTATCACTGCTCACTCAGGGTGTGTATCACTGCTCACTCAGGGTGTGTATCACTGCTCACTCAGGGTGTGTATCACTGCTCACTCAGGGTGTGTATCACTGCTCACTCAGGGTGTGTATCACTGCTCACTCAGGGTGTGTATCACTGCTCACTCAGGGTGTGTATCACTGCTCACTCAGGGTGTTTTATCTCTGCTCACTCAGTGTGTTATCTCTGCTCACTCAGTGTGTTATCTCTGCTCACTCAGTGTACCTCTGCTTACTCATCAATCTGGCATTGTTTATTTTTCTAAGAAAATCAGGTCCTGTGATATGACCAAAATATTGTAATTTTAAAACGACTCCTTGTTGTGTAACCATTGTTTTCTTTTACATTCCTGTATATATCTGTTTAGCATATACACATCACCTGTGGCATGGGGGATAAAAGCTCGAATTGTTCAGTGTATTCAAGTCAAATTATCTAAAATAAATGGGTCCAACAGAAGCTGAACATTATCATTGCAAAGTATCAATCTCGTGTACCCACAACGCAGGTATATCTTATAGTGCCGGGGAAGAAGAGAGAGCTTTGGAACTGGCCCTTGTATGTGTCTCGTGTCAAGTTGTTTCCATATTCTCTGGTATCTTAGTTCATATTTTGCGTGGGTGCCCAGTGTCTTGTAACCTTTGACTCTAAATAGCATTTATTTTAGAGGTTTGCTACCGGATACGGGGGTAGTTAGTAGAAGGAGGGTGTCTAGTAACATGGTCCACGACTTTCTAGGTGCACAAGGCTAACGTATAAGATTTGCGGGTCACGAAAACAACTGTAAGTAAATATTGCTGGTAATTTATGTACATTGATATCAGTTTTCTATATTAGTTTTCTATATCAATTTTCTATGTTTTCTATATTAGTTTTCTATATCAATTTTCTATTTTCTATATTAGTTTTCTATATCAATTTTCTATGTTTTCTATATTAGTTTTCTATATCAATTTTCTATTTTCTATATTAGTTTTCTAAATCAATTTTCTATGTTTTCTATATTAGTTTTCTAAATCAATTTTCTATGTTTTCTATATTAGTTTTCTATATCAATTTTCTATGTTTTCTATATTAGTTTTCTATATCAATTTTCTATGTTTTCTATACGTTTTCAGACTCAGGGTCTGTTCATAAATTACGTTAAGCATAGTGTATCCCTCTACTCCCCTTGTCAACAACTGTCAAAAACTCGTGGATCCATCTTTCCTTTTCAGCGATAAATCACCATTTGGAAATACAGGGGCTGCGTTAATACAGAGCAAATGAAATACTTCGCCAAATATTAGTTCTGCGAACTGTGTCACTCATTAAACGGACTAAATAGCTTTCTCATTGGTCACTGCATATACTTTGCATCGCCCGCCCAATGAAAAACACGGATCGATCAAAAGTGAATCAACTGATGTGACAAGTTTTAAGTTCCTAATAAAGAGACATATGTGGGCAAGTGCGAGTACAAAAGAAATAGATGTATTATAGATATATTATAATGTAGACACGATTTAACACTAAAACACAAGGATAGAAGATGTTTCAACTAAAATGTCTTTATCGGGAAGAAAACAATGGACACGCAACAACTAACTTACACGGGAACTCAGAAGGAAAAAAGCGAGGGTGGGTATTATATATAAAGTATATGTTTAGAAAGTATATAAAGTATATGTTTAGAAAGTATATAAAGTATATGTTTAGAAAGATATTATAGCTTGATAAACATCACATCATCTAATATGGATATCCTCTCTATATTTTTAAGCTTACGCTGCATAGCAGCAGTTCTCAACGTGAGCTCTTAGGGACCATGAAGATATGTAAGAGTGAAGCACGAACAAACATTTCGAAACTCGATGCCACTGACCTGTCCGGGAAGGGGGAAGGAGCAGGAAGGTAACCACTTGTACTATTAACAACAAGAATTACAGAAAATGTAAGCTTTAAATTATCTCTGTGCCAGAAAAATCAATGGCCTTATTGTTTAACTACTTGGGGGGGGGGGGCGGGACCAGGAACAAATATTTCTTCCCGTGCCACGGTGTTTCATGGGACAAAAATTTTGAGAACTACTGTTTGATATAACAATGCTATTCAGCTATTGTCAAATATTTAGACATCACTAATACATCCTATTGGATCGTCAGTACGACATTTAGACTTCACTAATACATCCTATTGTATCGTCAGTACAACATTTAGACATCACTAATACATCCTATTGGATCGTCAGTACGACATTTAGACATCACTAATACATCCTATTGGATCGTCAGTACGACATTTAGACATCACTAATACATCCTATTGGATCGTCAGTACGACATTTAGACATCACTAATACATCCTATTGGATCGTCAGTACGACATTTAGACATCACTAATACATCCTATTGGATCGTCAGTACGACATTTAGACATCACTAATACATCCTATTGTATCGTCAGTACGACATTTAGACATCACTAATACATCCTATTGGATCGTCAGTACGACATTTAGACATCACTAATACATCCTATTGGATCGTCAGTACGACATTTAGACATCACTAATACATCCTATTGTATCGTCAGTACGACATTTAGACATCACTAATACATCCTATTGGATCGTCAGTACGACATTTAGACATCACTAATACATCCTATTGGATCGTCAGTACGACATTTAGACATCACTAATACATCCTATTGTATCGTCAGTACAACATTTAGACATCACTAATACATCCTATTGGATCGTCAGTACGACATTTAGACATCACTAATACATCCTATTGGATCGTCAGTACGACATTTAGACATCACTAATACATCCTATTGGATCGTCAGTACGACATTTAGACATCACTAATACATCCTATTGGATCGTCAGTACGACATTTAGACATCACTAAAACATCCTATTGTATCGTCAGTACAACATTTAGACATCACTAAAACATCCTATTGTATCGTCAGTACACTTTTACATGCTATTAATAAATGCTATGGGTTATTTTACTTTACTACAATTTTACATCCATTAAGTAACGGTGGATAAAAGATTTCAGAAATAAGATATGCAGCAGACACAATCCTCATTCCTACACATCCTGAGGAACTGAAACAGCTATCACAAAAACAAAGAAATACAGCGAGATTCAAAATGTATATCTAAACTCACGCACAGAAAACAAAAATTCGGACAACATACAAAACAAAGATCAAACCGATAATAAAAATATACAATTTAGAACTATAATGTGTAACCAAATTCGAATATATGGGAGCAAATATAAACAGTTCCAGAGATTGTTCAAGTTGAGATTAGAAGAAGACTCGTATTGCAACATTCAAATTAACACAAATGAGAAATATGTGGCAGAGTAGTAATAATGATACTAAAATAACCCTTTAAGATCATGTGTTTTCCCAGTGATAACATATGGATGCGAGACTTGGATGTTAAACCAGACAATATCCAGAAGAATAAATTAATTTAAAACAAGGTAACAAGGTGCTACAGAAAGATCTTATGATGATCATGGGCTGAAAATTAAGAACATTGAAACTTTGAAATTGCTGAAACTAATTACTGGAAAGAATATGTCACTTGATATATAGTACAATGTCGATCACAGTTTGAACCACGAACAATTTCGACGGAGTTATGTTCGTGAAACGGGATCACCGCTGCATTACCAACAAGCCCGTATCCTTTAGATCATTGTCGGATTTACCTATAAGCTAAACAAGCTATAGCTTAGGGCTTTTGGGGGCCCTCCAATTTTTTTTTTAATTTCATTATCTATATATTCTTGATCGTTAAAGGGCCCCATATCTAAAATAGCTTAGGGCCCCATATCTAAAATAGCTTAGGGCCCTACCAAGTCTAAATCCGATCCTGTCTCTGATATATTACTTCATAAATCTAAGAAATACATCTATTATTCTAACTTGTCGCTCCGCAATACCGGAAAAAATAAATATAACTTTTAAATTAAATGTATCATGTGTCTACAAAATCAATATCATGTGTCTACAAAATCAATATCATGTGTCTACAAAATCAATGTGTATTAATTTTCATTGGCAGTTATAACTGTGTCGTATGAATTTTGAGTATTTAGTGCGGGTCATTTATAATTTCTCTAAAATTATCAATGTTCTGATAATTGTTCTTTCACTAAAATTATAAATGTCCTTGTAATTGAATAAAGTACTGTATTACTTTCGAAAAGATAATCTTTAACAAGTTCATAAATAAGGATGGGGGAAGTGTAAAATGCCCCTTAGCAAATCAGAATATTATTTTTAGCACTAGGAACTTAACCAATAGTCGTTAAAATCCCCCCACCCTTAACATAAAGATAATCACATTTGTTATAAAGGGGATTTGCACACGAAATCAGGCGAAAACTCCCTTCCTTATTGAAATCAGGTGAAAATTTCCCTTCTTTCCGAAAACTGGCGAAGACCTCTCCAATTTACTGAAATCATGCGAAGACATCAATCCTTATTGAAATCAGGTGAACACTCCAATCCTTATTGAAATCAGGTGAACACTTTCCTTCTTACTGAAATCAGGCGAAGACTTCTCTGCTTACTGAAATCAGGCAAAGACTCCAATCCTTTTTGAAATCACGTAAAGACTCCCCTCGTTATTGAAAACATATCTACAGTCCTTATCTTTAGTTTCATTAAATTAAAAATGGCACTTCTCTATTTGATAATCATGTTCACCTTTGAGCTATGTACGGACTGTCAAACCACATTCGTACTTCACGTACTTGCCAGCTGGTAGCAACAAAAAAAACCGGCCTCCCTCAATCATCTTCGCTGATACCACTGATACAATATTGTCATTGGTCACTTTGAGTGTATTTTGTGTTGTCTCCAATGAAAACTTAAGTGTATTTTGTATTGTCTCCAGTGAAAACTTTAAGTGCATTTTGTGTTGCCTCCAGTGAAAACTTTGAGTATATTTTGTGTTCTCTCCAATGAAAACTTTGAGTATATTTTGTGTTCTCTCCAATAAAAACTACCAACTGATGTGACCTTAAATACATCATAATAACCTGGAGAAAACAGTGTGCAGATACATGACACAGCTGACATAATACAGATGCCATGACACAGCTGCCATAACACAGCTGCCATGACACAGCTGGCACACTTCTACGGGTATGCCAATGAATTGCGTCAACAATTAGGGAAGTGGGGGGGGGGGGTAGAAGGTTTGACAGTTGTTGACAGGGGAAAGGTAAGAGGTTGATTAAAGTTGACGTCATCAGTCTTCATCACGTGACATATTCTTTCCAGATCGTACTCTTCCTTATGAATCTAATGAATTCTCGGACATGTGCAGGTATTCCTGTATGTCTTCTGTCCACTGGTCTTGGTCGGCCTTTACCTCTGTTACCTTTCTATCGACTCTTCCAAGATCACTTTCTCCAAACCGTCATGTCTCTTAAGTGGGGAGGGGGAAGTTGATAAACTTTTACGCCATCAGTACTGTGTTTATATACCAATGAAGTTAATTACAAGGAGCCGGGGTATAGTACGATACATAGAGTATAAGAATCTGGCACCGGCCTTGTCAGTTCGTTGTCCTGAGAGTTGACTTTTTAAACCAAGTACAGCGAAGTCAATCCTCTATGACTTTTGAACCTTTTTTTTTAAGCTAATTTAATTTGACATTTTTAAAATGTATAACAAATCATGCACCCTCATTATTATTTGTGTTACACGATAAGCTAAATTTAATGTTCTATTTACATCACTGAAAACGCCAGGGTTTTCAATCTCTGATACTTTCTTCCCTATTCCGTATATACATGGCCCTGACTATCCTAACTTTCTCCCCTATTCCGTATATACATGGCCCTGACTATCCTCACTTTCTCCCCTATTCCGTATATACATGGCCCTGACTATCCTCACTTTCTCCCCTATTCCGTATATACATGGCCCTGACTATCCTCACTTTCTCCTATATTCCGTATATACATGGCCCTGACTATCCTCACTTTCTCCCCTATTCCGTATATACATGGCCCTGACTATCCTCACTTTCTCCCCTATTCCGTATATGCATGGCCCTGACTATCCTCACTTTCTCCCCTATTCCGTATATACATGGCCCTGACTATCCTCACTTTCTCCCCTATTCCGTATATACATGGCCCTGACTATCCTCACTTTCTCCCCTATTCCGTATATACATGACCCTGACTATCCTCACTTTCTCCCCTATTCCGTATATAGATGGCCCTGACTATCCTCACTTTCTCCCCTATTCCGTATATAGATGGCCCTGATTATACTAAAACGAACGGAAGATATTAGATTACAAAAATTTCTGTGAGGCGGACTCGTGAGCGAAAACAGAAAACAAAGTTACAAAAATGAGAAATGTGGAGACGCAACATAATGAAATAAACTGCAGTTTGATACAATATTGCAACGAGACATAGGAGAACACCACATCTGAACAAATAAGGTGTCTTTTACAATCCAGTAGATAAAAGTGGGGCTTTGTGATTCAAACTCCCGAAATACACCACCCCAAATCTCTCGGAAACTACAACATGGCATTTAGTACTAGGAAACAAGCCAAAAAACATAATCACAAGAAGTGCCTTTTTATTTTATTATTTTCTCAAGTGAACACTAAAAATTACCTGCTATTGTGTCTCTTTGTACGGCTACAAAAAATCTCAGATTTCTTATGGTTACAAAAACCTCAGATTTCTTATGGTTACAAAAACCTCAGATTTCTTATGGTTACAAAAACCTCAGATTTCTTATGGTTACAAAAACCTCAGATTTCTTATGGTTACAAAAACCTCAGATTTCTTATGGTCACAAAAACCTCAGATTTCTTATGGTTACAAAAACCTCAGATTTCTTATGGTTATAAAAACCTCAGATTTCTTATGGTTACAAAAACCTCAGATTTCTTATGGTTACAAAAACCTCAGATTTCTTATGGTTACAAAAACCTCAGATTTCTTATGATATTGTGTATGAGACCCCAACCCTCTCCCACATTTAATAATTGCATCACGTTTTAGTTGATATTTTTGTTCCACTGCTCATTCTACTCTCTATATTCTTCTGTAACATAATATATAGAAAGAAGCAATTCTCTTTGTACCTCTCATTTCTAAATTATCTCAATTTATAGCATCTTTCTTCGACACCCCCCCTCCCCACCTATCCCTACCCCGCATTCATGGCTATATGGCTCTCATGAGTCTCATGTGGCCGTCTTTAAACACCACTGTTATAAATTATTAATATGTCTATCTTGATGATGTCCATACTGAGTCCTGTCCGCTAATTTTCTATTTAAATCTTATCAATTTTCAACACATTTCTCACTATCTCGCTGAGACGGAAGTGTTGGCAGTATATCAGATATCTTGATATGTCTACGTCATATCTTCAGACGCCATATAGATTGAGCGATAACTTAGACCAGCGTTTCTCAACCTTTTTTTGCCATGCCCCACCTAAGATCTTTCTAACACTAACATAGACCATGGATGTTCAACGTCAGAACAGCTACCGTAAGTGTCGCTTTTTATATTCCCAGATAGTAGGCGATAGTCCTAGATAGACAGGTGAGAAGTATAGTAATAATGCAGTAAATATTTTTATATAGGGTGTCTATAACGTCGTTGTACACCGACGTCACGCAGATCACACACAATTCATATGACGTCCTGTCACTAACAATGTAAATCAGCGCACAGTGACTTTATATCTTGGACACATAGTCACAAATGATAGCAGATGTGAAACAAAAGATAAAGGAGCATAGGAATGGCTAAAAGTACATTCGATGACATGAGGAAAATATTAACATCTAAACAAATTACAAACAAGTTAAAAATGAGAATTATAAAATGCTACATCTATTCTATATTAATGTATGGATAAGAAACATGGACACTAAATAAACAATTAGAAGACAGAATTGATGCCTTTGAGATGTGGGTGTATAGAAGAATAGGGAGAACATCATGGAAAGAGAAGAAAACAAAGAAAGAGGTTCTAAAAACACTTAATATGAAGAAAGAATTACTAAGAGAAATAAAGATCAGGCAAATAAAATATTTTGGAAACATTAAAAGACATGACACCCTATTGAAGACCTTACTTGAGTGTAAAGTCAAAGGGAAGCGGGCAAGAGGTAGACAGAGATACAAGTGGGAGAGTAACATTACACGATGGACAGGTTACAACCTAGCAGAATGCACTACCAAGACAAGAGACAGGGGATGTTGGAGATCCGTTGCAGCCAACCTTCGTTGCGGAGACGGCAATTAATGGTGACTTTATCGACACCCGGTGCAATTAAGCAGAACATGCTTTGTTGTTCTAATATGTTATGTATAACTTGTAATGTTTTTGTTCTAATAGGTTATTATGTATAACTTGTGATTTTGTTGTTCTAATAGGTTATTATGTATAACTTGTGATTTTGTTGTTCTAATAGGTTATTATGTATAACTTGTGATTTTGTTCTTCCAATAGATGATTAAGTATAACATGTGATTTTGTTGTGAATTATTTCATATGTAATTAATATTTTGTAATTATTATGATAATTAGTATGACCAAAGATAGAAATGAAATTATATTGACATTTCAATCTAATTCAGTATAGAAACATTTAGTCAGGGGACATGTTAATCGCACACAGAAACATACTAAATACACAAACATAATGTCCACATGTACTAAATTTTTAGTGTATGGTGGTTGGTTTGTTCCTACTATACGTGGTGCTATACACACGGTTCTCAATGTTGTAACAAGGCACAGCAAACGCATTAAGCATTCAAGAAAGAGCATCTGTAAGGTGACGTATACTTTTTAATTTCATGAAACAGTTGACGCAAATAAAACGGTGAGACGGCGCGCAGTTCATCCTGGTGGTAATGAATGTAGCAGGGCTATTGTCCTAGAAGAGAGATCCGGTGGGTGCTGTGGAATGAACACACACACACTTCCATATAGGTTAATACTTGCAAAAATTGCATGGGGGTCACAACATGGCGGGAAAGATCGAAGCCAGTGCAAATCTATATACATATATTTGAGAACAAGCTATAACATACTAAAACTTTATATATACATTTGAGAACAGGCCATAACATACTAAAACTTTATATATACATTTGAGAATAGGCCATAATATACTAAAACTATATACATACTTTTCAGAACAGGTCATAACATACTAAAACTATATACATGCATTTGAGAACAGACCATAACATACTAAAACTATATATATATACATAATTGCGTCTGCAGTTATTATGTACTTTATTACATAATTGGAGAACTACTATTTGAATTCTGACTATTCATTGTGGATCTACGTGGCGTCAGTGCACAACGATTTTATAGACCCAACATACAAGGCATATGTATGAGTTCTTGACCATATTAAAGCCATGTTGTCATAAAGACTGTGCGTCCCAACATTAATACCGCCAAATAGTTGCAGACTTTTACGTGATTGAATTTACACAATTTTGTAACATACATTTTAGATACAAATAGAGACCCATGTCGCCCGTGTGTTGCCGGGGCCATAAAGGGGAGCAAAGAATAGCAACACTGTTTACCTTCCACGCATGTCGTAAAAGGCGACTAAGGAGGTTATGGGTTGGAGTTGGCTGTCCCATCCCATATAGGGTAAGTGACCCAGAGCCATGCTGAAGTCGGATGTGTCAGGCCAAAGGCACAGATATCGCAGCAATGCTGTAAACCATGGCACAACGCATTCCGTTCTCCGGACTACATCCTGCTAATATGCAGGAGTTTGAGAACGAACGCACAAGAAGAAGACCCATGTGAACCGGAGGATTCTTCTCAAACCATTGAGAATCGTTAATTGTCTAAGTCTCCTGGATATGAAAGAAAAACTCTCTACAAACACCCCATTCATTTCAGATATGAAACAAAAACTTCATCGCTTTTAACTCCTATGAAGTGAAACAAATATATAGAAGGGTTGGGATTGGTGACAGAGAACAAAAAGCAATGAGACGATAATAATATGTCACGGGCCGCACAATATTTGACCTACTGATGAGGTCAACATGGAATCCTCCGGCCACCAACTAGTCAGCCCTGACAGATCATGAATGATGGTATTTCTTTGTTTATATTTCAAAATTGAACTGTATACAACGATCATCATACAATCACTATGCTGCCATAGTCAAACGTGGACACCAACAACAGAATTCACAAGAAAACATATTACAATAAAAATGACTTGTCTACGTAGAAATCTCGGAGTAACAATAAGAGACAGAATCAGAAACGAAAACATTAGAAGAAGAATAAAACACAATACCAATCCTGGATTACATCAGAAGACAACAGAATAAGTGGTTTTCACATGTTTCCAGACTACCAGCAGACAGTGCCCCTCAAAAATCATTACTCTACAGACACAGTGGATACAAAGCCAGGGGCACACCTTGCAAACGATGGATTACAGAAATAAGAGTCAACGAAAACAAACATATATGAAGCACACAAAAAGCCAACTCCAGAGAACTCTTCTACCCCTGACAATGCAAGGTAAAAAGGGGTATAAAGCGAAAAGAAATGAAAGAAGAAGAATTACATATTTTGTATTTGGATTTCATTGCATAGAACTACTAATAATGGCAAATTATATTATTATTTATTACTAATATTATTATTGTGTAGTTTCTATTATTATTTACATTTTCTAACATATGTCTTACTTTTGCTTATGTTTTCCATTGTATTCAACAAATGAGTGTAACCCATGTATCTTTTGTTGCATGAGTACATATATATTTGTTATTTCTTCTATAGTAGATGACATGCCGTTAGATTGATTCTCTCTTATGGAAACTTTGTAGCATGTCATCTATACAATTATAGACCCGCTCTGAGTTAGAAAGCTCCTTAAATAGGCATTGCACTAAGTCGAAAGCTGAAGTCTCCTAAGTATGAAAGGAAAGCTAAAAAAAATTCCACCCTACTGCACATAGGAAGTAAGAGCTAATTGCTCGCAATTCCTGAGGTTATCAAACAAACAAACAATAATGTTTCTTTCTATATTACTTGCAAACATTTTTTATTTTTTAATTTAAATAATTTTCCTAGATCCGTAATTAAAACAAGAATAATACATTATGTAATCGGAATTCTGGTGTCACTAAACTATGCAGAAGATATGGTGTTTGAAATGTGATAGAGCTACAATATTACAGAGTCAGACAATTGAAAAGGTAAATACAAACATAGATACTTACGGTAAGTTGGAAAGTTGACGTCGAAACGGCGGAAGAGTGCGAACCTTTGGCCGTACGGGAATCCTCGAGTCAGCTGAGAGAACGGGTCTTAAACACGTGCTTCAGGTAAATCTACCCATTGGCACACGCGCATTCTGGCTGGCTCACTCGGAAGGGGTGTAGGTTTTGATTGACAGTACACATATTACAATAATTAAGTATAGCTGTATGGCAAATCAAAGAACTGCTCATCAATTAAAACACAGCATGCCAAGTTAAGAGTATTCATTATTATAATGGAAAAAACAAACAGCAATTTTGGAATTAAATAATGTGACAAACCTTAGATAAACAGGGAATAGAAAATGAACTCATCCAAGACATGGATGAGTGTGTAGTTTATAAGCTGTGCCTATACATGGAAAGGCGGTTGAGTGTAAAACATGCTTTTTTTTTAAAGAGGAAAGTTTTGCAAAAACTAGGTCAAATAAACTGTCAGAACGGAACTTGGAAATTGCTTTACACTCATTCTATAAGTTTATTCATGTGTTTTTTCTGTTATTTCTGAGTCTAATGCAGCAGTCTCTTTTCTTTAACACATTCGCAACCAAATTTGTATTCGATTTTGTCTTACGAATAGCAAGTAATACTATAAAAGCAAATATGGACTTGCTTATTTCCAAACTAATTATCATTAAAGATGCCTCCATCAGCAAAATTTATATTTGAAATGAAACCACCAAGTACCCAAACAAATAAGTGATCGATTATGTACCACATGTTCCTAAACATGCATCGTTGATCGATACGTTAACTCAGACTGTGCTTCTGGGCGATACATGCCTCCTAGCTGAATTAATTTGGACCTCATTCGTTACGTTTTTGATTATTTATTATTTGACTTTTAATTGGTCGCTATTTTACAGAAGTTAAAAGGAGAATAGGAATGGCTAAAATTGCCTTCAATGGCATGAGGAAAATAGTAACATCTAAACAAATTACAAAGTTAAAAATGAGAATTATAAAATGCTACATTTATTCTATATTAATATATGGATAAGAAACATGGATACTAAATTAACAATTAGAAGACAGAATTTATGCGTTTGAGATTTGGGTATATAGGAGAATGTGGAGAATATCATGGAAAGAAGAAAACAAATGAAGAGGTGCCAAAAACACATAAAATTAGGAAAGAATTACTAAGAGAAATAAAGATCAGGCAAATAAAATGTTTGGACATTAAAAGGCATGACACCTTATTGAAGACCCTACGTGAGTGTAAAGTCTAAGGCAAGCGGGCAAGAGGTAGACAGAGATACAGGTGGGAGAGTAATATCACAAGATGGACAGGTTACAGTCTAGCATAGTGCACCATCAAGACAGGAGATGTTGGAGATCTGTTGCAGCCAACCTTCGTTGCGGAGACGGCACTTGATGATGATGATATTTACAAATTTGGTGTCGCATGCCAAAATAAGTCAAGGCCAACCAATAGATTTCACGCAAATCGAAGACTAGTTCATGTTTACGTTTTAGCGAACAGGTCTTCTATACTGCCGATAGTCGCGCCGAGGCGCCCTTAGTAGAGTTCCCTCAACTCTTTATTAGTTAAGGGAACTCTTTACTACAGGTTCTCAAACATTTGACGTTGATTGACCCGTTACCCCAGGTCGTTGTACCACAGGTTCTAAAACATGTGCTGTTACTCTTTACGTTACCCATTTTAAAGAAGTAACTCAGTGGCTCCCAAACGTTTCCTGCTAACGCCCACTCCGCCCATTTGTGGACATCGTGCACCTCATCCTCCAAACTTTCACAGCCCAATTTAATCCCATCTTCATTTTTTTTTAAATTACGCCGTATGAAATAAATATGCGAATTATTGTTCAACAATTAATAGCATTTTGTATGTCTTCATACGTTTATTTTTCACACGTTCTAGTTTGTTTTTTTCATGAATATTGATTTAATTGAACTACAAACAATAAAATAAACTTAATACAACAGTTAATTTATAAGGTTAATTAAACTAACAGTTAACTAATGAAACTGCTAGTTTGCAAAATGTTAGTACGAGATTTTGGTAAAGACATAGTCAAATTAACTTTGGTTATAAAAAATATTTTCTATTGGAAACAATAATAGCTATTTTGTTTGCTTTTCTTAAATATATTTTTTTTTAAATGCTGATATTTTTAACAGACAAACAATTAAGCCTTTAATACACTCATTTCCCAAATCACTCCTCTTGAGATCACCTAAACCTCCCCTAGTGGGCGTGCCCCTTGCTAAAGTCGTAGATACCGCCATGCACTGCAGTAAAGTAACTACGCATTGATCATAGCTCCTGGGAGACTACAGCCAGTGCCGGATTTACCTATAAGCTAAACAAGCTATAGCTTAGGGAGCCCCCAACAATTTTTTTAATTTAACTATCTATATATTCGTAATCGTTAAAGGGCCCCATATCTCAAATAGCTAAGGGTCCTATCAAGTCTATATCCTGTCCTGACTATAGCCCTTGATCGTTCAGCTTGGCACAGCCAGATCACTGCTGGAATCCCTAAATTCGAAAAAGAGAACACTGCGGGCAATTTACAAGCGACAGAAGCGGAAGGACAAATTCGAAAATTTTCCTACACCGGACCCTCTGCACTCTTGCAGGCACTGCAATAGAACTTTCCTGACATAAATCGGACTATCGGGCATCTACGAACTCACAAACCCAAACCAAATTAGACAATCAGAAATGTTTGCTTTTTCTACTTGTTCACCACATATTAATTTTTTTTTTCATGCCATGCTCATCTTCAAGCTTACAAACAGCATACAAGAAGGCCATCTCCAGATAACTCTTCCACCCCTGACGCCGTAAGACAAACAAGGGCCAAAGCTTATAGACAGACAGACAGGCAGACAGACAGACAGATAGATAAATAGATCATCTTCGTTTTTGAAGGAGGAATACCACCAACCCTGTAACCCGCAACCCTGAGACACTTTATAAAAAAAAAAGATTTTTTTTAAAATGAATCAAATTGTTTTACTCACACGGAAAATAACCACTGCTCAGTTACCTTAACATATGTTCACGTGAGGAAAACATTAGAGAGAATATTGATGAAAGGTACTATCAAATTTGGTGTTTCTTCACAGGAGTTTGTGATCAATAGTGGCGTAAATGAAGGCTGCATTCTTGCCCTCGTGTTTTTTGGAACACACATCCTTCAACACTTGAATCATGTTATTCGCAACCAGAAGGGTGGTTTATACATCCATTCTCGTACAGATAGTGGTATCTACGATATTCGACAGGCTAAAAACAAAAATTAGAATAAAGAAGGTCCTGATAAAAGAGTTGATATTTGCTCTTTTACATATATAGGATCCTGTCAACAATAAATTATCCCTGGATCAAGAAATATGTATGAGGAGTAAAAAATCCTCTACAAAAATGAACAGACTAACAAAATGGGTCTGGGAAAAAAAGAAAATTAACTATTAAAAACAGAACTTCTAGTTTATTCGGCTTGTATCCTCAGAACACTTCTCTATGGTAGTGAAACATGGACAACCTATAGGCTTGAGGAGAGACGATGAAACAGTTTCCACATGCGGATTTTACATATAATTCTTGGAGTTAGGTGGCAGGACAAAGTCACTAACACTGATGTAGTGGAAAAGAACAGGTAATACCACAGTATTTTATAGTAAAATAAATCATAATGCAGCAAAAAGGGTTTTGAACCAGATCGTCTTAAATAGTACCCACTCGCCTCGCAACTTGTGTCATCTCGTTTACCGTCTTCGACCACATGCAGGGCCGGATTTAAACTTAGCTATAGGATAGGACCCTAAGCTATTTGATGTATGGGGCCCTAAGCTGTTTGAGATATGGGACCCTTCAAATATTAGGAATATATAGATATTGTGATAAAAAAATGTTGGGGGACTCCCAAAAAGTGGGGGCCCTAAGCTATAGCTTGTTTAGCTTATAGGTAAATCCGGCACTGACCACATCGCATCCCTAAACAAAACAAAAAGCGATTTTAACCAAGACTTTGATCGTATATATTCTCAAGCTGATATGAATATATCATTTAAAACCACACACAGACAATAACAACACATACACTGCACATGTATGTACATTACTCTAGAACCACAAACATTTTGACATCAGCACGTGTCAGAATGCATCAGTGCTACAATGACCTATTAGATCTACTTGTAAATATAAATAACACATAAACAAGATATAAAATATGTAAACAATTTATTTTCTATGCTCAGTCTGCACTGTGACGTGGCTATAGTACACTAGGAGGGTGGGAACTATCAGAATACCGAAGGATAAACTTTATCGAGAATTACTGTCTGGGAAAAGATCTCAAGGTCGACCTCTGCTTCGGTTCAAAGGCGTATACACCGTAATATGCATGATACAGAATCATGATGCCATGGATCATGCTGCATGGAGGTGAACGATCAGAAATGGTATCAAAACGAAGGAGAAAGTGCTAGATAATTCAAGGGCGTCGCGTCTGAGAAGACACAACTGAACACGATGGTACAAGTGGCCATATTTCCTATTACATTCAACGTCAATTACAACAATTTGGTCCCGACCGAGAAAAAATATGTGTAGTTACGGAAATTAGCAACATACGGTAAAAACACTAAATAATAAATGTATTAGGAGATTTGAAAAGAGTTGTTAAACAGGGATATTTGTTAAAACGTGTGTTTGCTATACAAGATTCCATTGTATTGTGGACGACTCTTTGTGGCTCAGATTGGTCTTAAAAGTCACATCCATAACCTGGGCACCAAAGGATATACATTTCTCGCGTGCAATCCCAGGGTTCCCAGATAACATATGACCTTTTATTCCCCTCCTCGTGGTGCATCCTGGGAAAAAATACTTCGAAGATTGTACGAAAAATTATGTTAGCGCTTTATGAATCATATCCGTGCAGTGCAGATAGAGGGAGATGGGATGAGAATCGTGTGTACAAGACAATCAATATCTCTAAATACCCCCCCCTCCTCTTCCAGCCAACGCACTGTCATAGCACAGTATAAAACAAAGACTGCCATGGACTGCTGGGTTGTCAAGTCCGAAACTGGCATATGCGGAAACAGTGGGTAAGACTGCACGTAAGTGTACAAAGGTCAAGACAGGATGTCATACCGACTAGATAGGAAGAAAATGAGAGTAGAAGCTTAATATTAGATGATATATTCGAGATATCGGTGAAAGAAACTCTGACTAATAGAAGCACAACAACCCTAATTCAACTTTATTATTTGAACAATTTCCTATATCGGGTCAAGGCTCACAATCGAGGTAAGGGTTGTACCCGAGAACACAGGAGACAATGGACTGCGTAATTACGTGCGACAAGTTCACTAACAGTGGAAAACCTCGTACGAACTATACTTAGTCGATCCACAGTCTAAATATCTGCATACCGTCTCCTCGATAACTGACTCTCCTGGATACGTTTATGCCCTGTAAAATCCAAGGGTACAATAGGTAACAAACTGTCACCGTGTATAGCAGATACGCACTTGTTGTCTGGCTTATATTTCTTGTAACACATTAATAATATTAACCATTTGAAATATATAAATGTGCATACTACTGTTATATATATGATCAAATCCCATTATTGCAACTTGGTCCAGACTAACGAAATCCCATGACAGCAACTTGGTCTAAACTGACGAAATCCCATTACAGCAACTTGTACCAAACTGACGAAATCCCATTACAGCAACTTGTACCAGACTAACGAAATATGCATGGAATAACGGACAAACACCAATACGGTATAAACAATAAATAATAACAATAAAATTGGGGATTTTGAAAATTGTTGTTATATAGAAAAATTTGTTTTTAAAAATGTATTATAGTGGGGTTCCACTATATTTATTTGGGGCGATGTGAGTGGTTATGTGTTCATTCTCCAGTTGAGACGGAAAAGTTTTTTCAGACCACAATGGCTCCCGAGTGGATACAGACTTAAATGGGTATCGGATCAGTCCGGATCAACGCTACCAAACATATATATAGGGCATATATATCAATATATCAAGTGACATTCTTTCCAGAACTTTGTCTGTGTCGTGGGTACTCTGAACGCATCTCTGTCCCGGGCAAGCACGCATGCATTGACCACAGATGTGTTCACACATTCTTCGATGTTGTTGTCCATTGTCGTCTTGGTCACCCTCTTCTTTTCCACTGGCACTCCGCCATCCAGAATCAGCCGTATGATACCAAAGTGTCTCTTTAAGTGTTAAAATACTGTAGCGCCCTTCTTATGATTGTATTTAGAAGTCACCTTTAATTTAGTTTCAGTAATTTCACAATTTCTAATTTCTTCTTTTTTCTGTCCATGATATTCGTAAGATCTTTCTGCAGACCTCATTGCAAATGAATTTAACCTTCTGGATACTGTCTTATTCAAAGTTCAAGTCTCGCATCCATATGCTACCACTGGGAAAATACACGATCTTAAAATGTTTACTTTAGTGTCAGTATTACTACTTTGTCACAGCTTTCTCATTTCTGTTTGAGTGTTGAAATTGTGATTCTCCTTTTAATCTCAACTGAACAATCTCTGTAACTTTTTACATTTGCTCCCAGATATTCGAATGTTTTTACAGATTCCAGGTCTATAGTGTCTAATTTGATTATTGGTTTGATTTTTGTTTTATCTGTTGTTAATTTTGTTTCTGTGCGTTTAGATATAAATTTTGAATCTTGCTGTATTTCTTTGTTGCTGTAATTAGCTGTTTCCCTCAGGATTTGTGGTAACGTGTTTGGGAAAGCCCATGTCTTTCATGATGAACTATAGTTAGCGATGTTTAACACAATCAGACCCCTTGTGTAGTCTATGAAACACATATGCATATGTAGGCTAGCTAAAGTGTAATCTCTACATATAGGTAGATAGGTAGTTATTAATGAGTTTATATCTCTTTTGAAGAAGCACGCCCCTTTCAACCAGCGGACAGCAAAGTTCAATTAGGTTGATGTTCGTCCGTCGTGATCGACGATGACCAAAAACTCAACCATAATAATAATAACAATAAATAATAAAATAATAAAGTTAATAGTCCGTTTTTAAATTACTAGCAAGTCCAATGCGCGCACAAAATGTTCTTTTACAGAATTGACAACAATAGAAGGTATCTGTGTGAGGTTGAGATGTTTTTTTCTTTTCTACGTGTCCGCTTCTGTCTTGCAGTTTCTTGTCTGAATTCTTCCGCCGCTAGTGCTCCCGTTCTAATGCTGTAACGCCATGCTGTTCTATCCTGAGCGAGGCTCTCCCAAGCGCCTACGTCAATGTTAAGATGTTTCAAGGATGACTTGAGCGTGTCTTTGAAACGCTTTTTCTGTCCACCAGCTTTTTGAAATCCTGCCTTGAGTTCTCCATAATATATTTGTTTTGGCAAACGCGAGTTCTCCATACGCACAAGATGGCCTGCCCAGCGTGCCTGCGCCTTCATAAGTATTGTGTGGATGCTTATTGAGGTTGATTTTTCCAAGACCTCGTAGTCTGGTACTTTGTCCCACCAATGGATGTTTAGTAATTTACGTAGGCAGGTAAGATGGAAATGATTTAACTTTCTTGCATGTCTAGCATACACTGTCCATGTTTCGCAGGCGTATAGTAAGGTTGGTATAACAGCAGCATGATATACTTGTAGTTTGGTGGTTGTTCTTATACCTCTTCTGTCCCATACATTGATTAGGTTATATCAATTAGGTTATATTAGGACGCACTACCATAAAATATTAGAGGTAACAAAAACCCCACGTTTACATACATGTTTCTCTACATTTGGACCAGTTTAGTTTATATATATATATACATATGTGTGGGAAATTAGAGGCAATAGAGATGTGGTTCTACAGAAGAATGCTGAGAATGCGATGGACTGCCAGGAAAACTAATGTGGAGGTGTTGAAAGAGTAGAATACGAAACGAAGCTTAATCAATAATATAAGAAAAAGACAATCTTCATTTTTTGGCCACGTTATGAGACAATGAGGTTTGGGGAACATAGTCACAACAGGCAAGATTGAAGACAACAGAGGGCGACAACGTGAGAAAATATTGGACAGTTTAATAACCTGGCAGAGGAGGGAAACAACAACGATCTTGATACACAATACTGGAGATAAAGAGCTGTGGAGAGCCATGATCGCCAGCCGCCATGACACATAATGAATAAATGGAATATGGTTGCCAACTCATTTCCTCATAAAAAAATGCACTAGACGCGTCTCTAAAATGCACCAGAAAGCACTAAAAAATTTGTTGGAAAGCACTAAAAAAAAGTACCAAATATTTTCCTTAAAATAATACAAGATAACACATTCAGTTATCAGTTAATATTAGTTAATCTGGTAAATATTATTATTCCAGATTGTGTAATCACAATCAGACAAAATTGTTTTCATTTTATGTGTCTTTTCTTGGTGAATGTAGTGTTATCAACATGCTATATTAAAATCAATTCTGAGCTCAACCCACTGCCGCAATATTCTGACAATGGCAGATTCAATAGACATCCATCGTGGTAGACCTTGGTTAAATAAGGTTATGTGGGGGGTTGCCCATCATTTATTAATGCAAAAATCTCGCTGTACTTTGCTTGACGAAATGAGGAGTGAGAAAACCAGTTGTATGTTTCTCTAATCATGGACTCTAGACTCCTGGGAAGACACTCGGCTGTAGCATGTGACACAGCTAGTTGAAGAGAGTGGCACACACATCTAACTAGGATCAGATGACGAATTTCAGACTTTAATTTTGTGTACACTCCATTGTTTACACCTGTCATGACAGATGCATTATCAGTGCCTAGTGAAACTAGTCTTTGCAAATCAAGTCCATTATTCTTCAAACATTCGTTTAGAACATCGCATATTGCTTCAGAGCTACAGTCACACAGTTCTACTAAGTCTAAAAAAGTAACATTAAACTGTTTTTTCTTTTCAATGAAAAATATCTTATTGATCTGCCAAGTAGCTTAGTGGCAGTAATATCATTGTTTTCATCAATTATTAAGCTTAATTTGATGTTTACAATATCAGATATTAAGTCTTTTTGGAAATATGGTGCGAGCACATTTGAAATAACTGAATTACACTTTCATCTTCTAATCTTTAGGTTCTTGCATCTTTTACTGTCACCAAAGTGTGCCTAACAAAGTTCACTTAAATGATGGTCTACTCTTAGGGAACAATGTCCAGCTACAAAAAAAAAGATATGCCTGCTTCTGTTGCTTTCACGTCATTGCTAAGAGTGTTAAATGAAAGTTGTGTTTGTTCATGGAATGGTTGTTTAGCTTTCTAGTGTTTTGTTGTTACGGCGTGTCTCTCAATATATTTTACCCTCGCGGCTATTTCACATTTACATTGCGTACAATAACACTTCGTGTCATCTCTTTCAACTATAATTAACCATTTAAAAAATCTCAAATCATTTCCACTGAGCCCTGAAATGATGTGGGTAGTTCTTGTTCATTATGATACACACATGTAAACTAAATAGTAATTTAGTCACAACAGAGATCCTGGAATTATTTTGAATATGCAAATTAACAGTTTATTCATTCATTCATTTTCATTTAGTAGTTAACACATAGGGCAGAGGTCAGATCTCTCCAATTCTGTCTGTTGAAAGCTATTCCGTGCAGTTCTTGAATAGTATGTATATTGATTGTTTTACTTTCTCTAAGTATTGTTCTTCTAAGTGTTTCTTTTGGTCTACCGCTGTCTCTTTTACCTGTAGGTATCCATTCAAGAGATTGGTGGTATATTATGTTGATGTATGCGCGTAGGACATGTCCGATGTAGGGCCAACGGCGTTTTCTGATCTGTGATGAAGTTTGATTTGTCTGTTCTCTGATTTTATCTTTTTCTATGAATTCATTCCAATGGGTGTTAGTTATCCTACGAAGACATTTGTCCTCGAAACTCAGTAGTTTCTTTTCTGAAGATAAAGAACTTTTTCAGCTCTCACATCCATATGATATCACCGGAATAACGCAGGGGTTAAATAGACGTATTTTCGTGCGTGTGCTGATTGACTTTGACCTCCAGATATTAGACAGTCTGTTAAAGACATTTGAAGCTAATGCATAGCGAGTTGTAATTTCTGCCATGATATCACCGTCGAGTGTTCATTTGCTTCCTAGATAGGAAAATGTGTGTACTTTTTCAAGTTGTTATCCATTTAAACTAATTACATTAGGTAAATTGGTGAAGTCCATAATGTTTGTTTTTGATGAATTGATTTGGAGACCTATTTGGCCTGCGATGAGTTTTAATCTATCAGTTTTTGTTTGTGCATCTCGATGGTTTTCACTCAATAGTGCAAGATAATCTGAAAAATCAAGGTCTTCTAATGTTGTCCATGTAATTAATCTCTAAATTTACGTTGGATGTGCTTTTTTTTCTCATAGCCCAATCAATTGCGATATTAAATAGTAATGGTGACATATGGCAGCCATGTTTCCCGTAATCACAGGGAACTATTCTGAATTGCTTTTTTCTGTTCTAACACAGCATTTTGAGAAGTTTGTATAGAATGATTTTATCACATTTATATATTTGTTTTGGAATCTATACATTTATTAACATGGCAATTTTAAATTTCGGCTCTATTTACCACTTATTACGAGTTAGACTTTTAAGTGTTCACGAGTTTTTAAAAAATAAACCAAAGTTTTTGAATAAAACGAAACAAATTATTTGACGAGTTAAAAAGCACTAAATAATGACAAATTACACTAAAACGCAGCAGAAATTTTTTGAAAAGCACTAAAATAGTGCGACCGCGCTATTTCAAAATTTTGGCACAGATGATATGAAAAAGCACCAGATCTTAATGCGAAAAGCACCAATATGGCAACCCTGGAATGAATAGGGCCTACACCGTGCCAAGTTATAACATTAACATATTGTAAAAATATTCTTATAATCGCTAAACAATAGTATTATCACAATTTATATTGTGACGAAGAATATCTTTGTCTAAAAATGTATTTATATTATAAAGAGAATATATTTTCTCGGAGTTATTTATTTAATTACCATTATCTTGCTATATAAATATTTATGTTATCTTACTTTATTTTAGTAAAACATCTGGCAATATGACAATAGTCTGCTACTTTTCGTCCTTTTGCCTTTTACCGAGTAAAGTAATTTTATACGGGCAGTGGTTAACGAGTTATGTGAGGATGCAGAGTAATGTGTTGTAGGCTCTATATAAAACACATTTAGCATATTATATATATAGGCTTATATTTTTTTTGAATCCCTATTTGAGATGCGTCGCCTTATGTTTATCCATATTCCGAAAATGAGAGAGTATGCATTGCCAAATATAGCAGATTGTGGACACATGAAATTGAAAGTTGGCATGTTTTATAATTCAACAAGATCCAGTTCACAGTCTAATGTTGCATATTGTGTTGACCTCGTAAGGTAGGAAAATAAAAAGGTTCAGTAGTCTATATTATTATTTTACTTTTTGTTATAGGCCTATTGAGATATTAACAATTAATTCCACTTTTAAAACAATTTACCGCCTAGGCTATAAATTTCTTGTTACTTTTACTACTTTTTAGTGAGGTCGTTGCATGTCATGTTTTATACTTGATTTATGAATTTCTTTAACCATTTTTCTTTTTATATATGTAACTTTGAAGGATACAAGACGATGCTAAAAACTGCAATTAATTTTTTTAAAACATCAACAATTGTTTTAATTATGCAAATTGGCCACCATTTTTAATATTAATTAGTTGTACATGCTTCAGAAAATCACAGCAATGTGATCAACAGATGCATCTTGTCTTTGCGAATACAAAAATATATAGTTTATCATATATAGTTTAATGTTTAATAGATATTTAATTTATTTTCATTATAATTATGCAAATTAGCAGCCATTTTGAATATCAATTAGTTCTGTGTCCATCTGAACATTCCAGAAATGTGATCAACATAAGCATCTTGTCTTCACGAACACAAAAATGTATAGTTTGTGTGTTGTATTATCGAAAATAACAAAGATATTTCAGAAATTGTCAGCTCAGTTACATTTTATGGTCACAAGTTTTATTTATATTTTCTTATATGTTTCATGTAAATTATTTTGATGTCAAATTTATTCGAAAAAAATTCATACATTTTTTCAGGGTTGACGTACATACTTGGTTTCGGTATCGTTGAATTGAAATTTTCAAGGGCTATCTAACTATAGTATTTTTTATGCTGTAGAATTATTTTGAAAATTTTGTCCAAGTACCTAGGCCGAAAGTTTTGTTGTGTTGTCACTATACTGATGACCTAACAATTATGACAGAGCCATGAGAATAAACTGCTGCCCAAGGACTAGATGGAGATCTGAGAAGACTGCATGATTACTGTCCAACATGGAAGCTGAAAATAATCTGAGAAAACTGTCTATACAATCTTTACATGTTCCATGAGTCATAAAAGTAGCCAAGAAAAATATCAGTCTAAGGTTTGGGTAAGGTTTGTTACACAGAAATTGTCAAGAGAAGAACATCCCACATAGGGTACCCGGGGAAAGATGACGCAATTGTTACGTTTTAGCGTATTCTGGCGAGTAGACTTAACTATGAGAGACCAAACTGTCATCAGTGTATAGCTTAGCCATCCATTTTACATTAGTGAGGTTATTGAAAACATACAGCTACGTGTAGACAGAATGGGTATAATTTTTTTAACATATGTAAACAAAATTAATCATCTTGTCCCATCTTGGCGCTTGCAAAAAGGTGATACAAACCATTATAAAATTGAGGGAGATCGCCACTGCGATAGCTCTAGCACACTGGCAGTTTGTAAATATGTGCTAAGAATAGATAGAATAAATAGATAGACCTAGTTTTGTAACTTTACTCTGGAAAAAAAAATTAAATAAAAAATAGTTTTAAACCCATCATAGAGGCATAGTGACTCAGGACATGACAATCCTTTTGACTTAACATTTGGTTGCATGCCTGGAGCAATAGAGAAGTTCGGCATAACCAGTAGTCAGTTGGTGGCAGGGAATGAGCACAGTGAACCATATCTTGACTACAGTGGCTAGGAGCAGTGCATAGGTTGAAACCTACCTTCCTGGAGGTGTGATAGTTATTCTCTGGCTCTGTCCCAGAAGGGCCGAAAATCCACAGACTTCCCAGCAATATAATGCCATTTAATGGCATTAGGTCAAAGGGCATGAGCCCATGGACCGCTGGATCAGCAACCAATCAACCAGCATATGGACCATGGGAAATATAAATAACCAAAATGTCAGAGGATGTCCGACAAAGTGAAGAGTGCTGCAGTAATCATACGAATAAGTGGTAAATACACATGTATTTAAGCGTGTATTTACCTGAATACACAGATAAAATAAATAAATAATGGAGAGAAATCTAAAAATGTATGACCAGCCCAAATCCCAAAGACAATATCAACCAGGGAAGAAAAAATCATAATATCATCTTCTTACTTCATATACAACGCGTACAGCTTAACAATCACTTGAACAGAATAAAACCAGAACATATTCCAGGGTGCCGATTATGTTGTAGATGTCATTCAGCAATTTTGTAGATCACTTTTATACCCAATTCACCAACTGCTTAATTTCTTCAGTGGGGATTTATCTGACCTGGGTATTTACTTTTCTTCGTATGTTGTATTGCGTCTTCTACTTATGCTTTTAATATTAATAGTCCCTCACATCGGTCATGAGTGTTTGGGGTCTGCTATTGTCATCCTATAATTCTTTTATATACTCTGACAATCTGTTTATTAATTCTCTTTGCCCATTTTTATGTTACCATATTTTATTTTCAAACAATTACATGGTATTTATTGATTGCGTTCTAATACTTGTTAGTTTGTGTAATTTTGTGTTTGTAGACTGAATCTTCTCATTGTTCCTCAAGTTCCTTGCAAATTATCATTCAGCCAAGCTTCATCTGCGACTTACATTTTTATTTATTTTTTGTGTGTATTCTTTTATATTTGCCCTCATTTTGTTTACATTTTCTTCTTGTCTCCATCATTAGTAAAATTTCCACATCCATATCTTTTTTGTTTTCTTTATTTCTGGTATTATTTCATTTGATATTTGTTTAATTGATTCTTTTAGCATTAGCCATTGTTAATCTATACTGTTGATCTTTTATATGGCATTTAATCTATTCTATAATGATAAGTTGTAAGTTCTTGTATGCGTACTTCCTAAAATTTGTATCTTTCATTTCTACTGTTATCTATGATAATTTTTCAGCAACATAGGACGTTCTCACTTTCCAAATTCTGATTTTCATATAAGTATTTGTAACTTATTTCCTTGTAAAAGTGCCTATAATTCAACTTTCATTCATATGAGTTCTTGAAACTAGAAGATGCCTGTGAATAATTGCCTTTTCAGTAATGTTTCTCCAATGTAAACAGTTTCTTACGTTGAATTTATTAGTCATAAGGTAAACCCCCAACCTGGATAAGCAGGAATTAAATTTAAGCTGACCTCTTCCCAGTGACCTGTCCAGCATGAGTGACTGCAAGAACATACATTCCAAACTTCTTCGCTCACTTGATCATCAGAAGTTGCAAGCCTTCCCACCTGTATGAAACAAGTGTTCTATAGGAAGGTTTCAGAATTGAAGGTAATGACAAATATGACTATATGGTATCTACATGTCATTGTTACCTCTTATGTAACAATATCTTTTATCTCTGTATGTTTTCTTGTTAGAATCACAGGGAACATTTGATAGGCTGTTGTAATAAAAAGATAACTTTATAGAAATGGATTTCTTCTTCAGTATTCAATCTAAAACTTCTGCAAATTAATAGGATGTAGTCCAGAGAACATGGTGTCATAGTTTACTGCTGTGCTGCGATATTTGCATCTTTTGTCCTGACATATCTGATTTCAGCATGGCTTCTGATGATTCCCCACAAAAAATAGATTCCCAGAAATGTCACACGACACTATCTTGAATAATTATTAAAATTATTTCTTCATTTTCTTTTTTTTATGCTGCTAAAGTTTGTGCAGCAGAGCACTTATACTATTGTTATATTATGTTAGAAATAATAATAAACAACACACACTTACCTAAGCTTGTTTTGCAATAATACATTAAAGGAAATATGACTATGAGAACTACTTAGGAACTCTTATGCTTCCGAAGGATTCTCAGAGGGCTGCATTTGCTTTGAGGGCATACAATGTTGAGCTTGCACTGGTATGTAGGCAAAATTATTCATTTGAATGCTCTACATATTTAAAAAATATATTTAGGATATAACATCATCATAATTCTTATTTTTAAAATGTATTTAGAATATAGCATCGCCATAATTTCTCTTATTAAAATGTATTTAAGATATAACATCATCGTAATTCCTACAGGATCTATGTTCTTCTTCTTCAGCGTTCATTCTCAAACTCCCACTGGATTTCTCTTGTAACAGGACAATCATCCTACAAGATTTCCAGTTGAATGTTGTCCAGAGAATGGAAATGCATTGTGTTGCCGTTTTATTTGCGCCAATGGCCCAACACATCCGTCTTCGGCGGGGGATCTATGTTAAATCTAGCGAGACTTAGAACTAAATTTAAGACAGTTCAAATGCCCATCTGTGTTTATTGTGTGGACGATACTTCACTTGTGGCACATGATGAGATTACTTGGCAGTCGCTGGAGTACTATCTATTAAGAACTGTGATATATTTTACAAGGCACTATCCTGAATAATAATTAAAATAATTTTTGCATTTTCCTTCTTTTTTTTTGGCTGCTAAAGTTTGTGCAGCAGGAGGACTTATACTCACAATAAATGTGAAAAAAGACACTTGTACTCATACAAGGAGTTGTCTCACCAGCAGGAGCAGTCATATTAAATTATGCTCTACTTAATACAGTGCAATGTTTCAACTATCTTGTGTCCATAATAACAAGCAAAAAAATATATATATATCTTCTCATTTCTAGATAACTGGTTCTTGACAATTTTTTTCAAGTGCAAATCATGATTAACTATGCATGTTAAGAACAATTTATATTGGCTATCTGCAGGTTCGTGACACTGTATCAGATATAAAAATAGGCTTGATGAGAATGCAATTTTGGAAGGATGCTGTTGAGACATTACATCAGGTTCGTATCAAAATATAGCATTGCTTGCATATCTTGTAACATGAACATCATCTAAATACAATATTTGATAGACTTGAACACTGTGTGTAAGAGAATGGTGATATAATAGACTTGAACACTGTGTAAGAGAATGGTGATATAATAGACTTGAACACTGTGTGTAAGAGAATGGTGATATAATAGACTTGAACACTGTGTGTAAGAGAATGGTGATATAATAGACTTGAACACTGTGTAAGAGAATGGTGATATAATAGACTTGAACACTGTGTGTAAGAGAATGGTGATATAATAGACTTGAACACTGTGTAAGAGAATGGTGATATAATAGACTTGAACACTGTGTGTAAGAGAATGGTGATATAATAGACTTGAACACTGTGTGTAAGAGAATGGTGATATAATAGACTTGAACACTGTGTAAGAGAATGGTGATATAATAGACTTGAACACTGTGTAAGAGAATGGTGATATAATAGACTTGAACACTGTGTGTAAGAGAATGGTGATATAATAGACTTGAACACTGTGTGTAAGAGAATGGTGATATATTATCCCATTAATTAAAATATCAACATGAGATAGCATATCCTGTACACGATGTAGCAGCCATCGCAGTCTTTTGAAAATCCTGCTGACCTTGAATTAATATTCGTGCTCTCCATCGAGGCCAACTTGTTGAAGTGGAGATGTTGGGTTATTCCGTTATTCCAGCCAACAGAGTTTAGAAACTAAGATTGGTTGGGCCTTCCATGACATCGAGCAAGATCACAGTCCTGCCCAAACAATCATTGATGCTAAAGTCTGAGATAACAGGCCGAGAGGTGCATCAGCAACCATGGTATCATGCAACATGACTAGATCAAATGTCTTCACAACAAAATATTCCTGAGTTTCATATTTAGGTGATCTTTCTTTATTCATTTCAAAAATTATCATTGATAACAGCAGAAATGAAAGATACAAATATTGGGTAATTAGCTAAAGTACAAGTACTTACAACTTATCATTACAGAATAGATTCAATGCTATAGAAAAATCAACAGTATAGATTAACTTTTAAGACACTGGATTAAAATTGCACAATTTTTCACCTGAGCCTGAATTCTTTTTGGAAACTTTAATTTATGGTGAATGCTTGATAAACACAATAACGTATTTGTTTTTTAAAGATATCAAAACAATTTTTGCACATGTAAATAAAGGAGTGAATAATGAATATAATCATGTTTTTTTTAATTGTATGTGTGTGATATGATAGTTGTGAGCAAGTTGTGAAGTTGAAAATTGGGGGAAAATCTCAAAACACTGTTTAAAAAATCACAAATATAATTTCTTAATGACCCTAATAACTTGAGCAATGTGTGGCAACATTGATAAAATCTTCCTAAATACCTGTTCCTGTTGTATATATGTTGTTTCATATCCAAACTAATATAATATGGACTGAACAAACTAATAAAATGTGAATAAATCACATACAATGTCCGTACGTCCAACACTATGTCTTGAACTACATACAACGTAATAATTTTCCGTGTTGACACGTGGCACCCCTGATACATATTGTTTTTGCATTTTTCAATGAATAAATGAACATTCTTATAATATTTTGATACTGACATACACAACAGTGGTTTTGTTCTGCTCGTACCCCTCAAAAAATGACTCGCATAGAAATAGTGAAAACTAGGCCTCGTCCTAATCAAAAACAGAGTAATAATCTTGATTTACCTGATTTCTCGTAAAATTGATCCAAATTGACATAGATCAACTGTGTTGACTATTCTCAATCATTACTAGATCTATGGTATGATATCACTTTGTCTGTGGCACATCATCAATTAGGCCTACACTAATATTCTATTGAATATAATGGATCAATGATCGTTGCTACTTCAAATTCTAAATACTGAACCAATTCCCCATTAATGTCTTATTCATTCACATTCTCTAAAATTCCATTTAAAAATTGCCTATCAACATCATAAATAGGTCCATTCTTACCAAGTTTTGAAGAAAATTGATCATCATATTCACAGATCGTTTACGACACCTGTTATCAGAGTTCTGAAAACTACACTGGAAGCCGCCATTACCTGTAATCATGCCTACTAATTTTAGCATGTAATTGACATGGAAACCATGAAGAACATCAATCTGAATGACCATATTGACATTGGACGAAAATGGCCGTTCTGGGAATGAATAGATAGCGGACGATTTCGGCTGATATAGGATTGAGTGGGTTAAACTGTATATTGATTTCATTATCACACAGTTGTAATAATTCTAAATGTTTTCATTCAACAGTCTTGTCCACCACACACTCCTGTTGCTGCTGAATTATCTGGGGTAAGAGAACAAAATATGTAAATTTCTGAATTCTTTTTATGTTATTTGTTCGTTCTTGAACTCCCACGAGATCTCTCTTATAACAGGACAATAGTCCTACAAGATTTCCAGCTGTATATAGTAAAAATACTGAAAAGCGTTGTGTCACCATTTTATTTTCATCAATGACCTGATACATCCGACTTCGGCATTGGTAACTAATACATTTAGTGTTTTTACCACTTCCACTGAACGGTGGATGTCGGTAACCATATTGATAGTATAGTCTGCCAGTTGTACAAGAGAACTTGTTCCTGTACCTACCTGCAGGTAACCATGCTCAAAGCTAACCTCAGTCACCAATGCCCACATCTGAATTCAAATATGTAGCAACAAAGACATTTATGCTGACATTTTAAATTGTAAAGAAAGGTTTTTGTCTTCAATCAGTTTTGTTAAAATGAATATTACTTAGTAATTCATGACTGTAATTATCTTTATGAATTAATTCATAATAATAATACATATCATAACCTTATATGGAACAAAACAACAGCTCACAAACCCATGCATATTGCACACATTGTTTGCATTCACATTGGGTAAAAGGATATGAGTCCATGGACCCACCAGATTATCAACCAACCAATCAACAATTCATAAATATCTGGTTGGTTCCTTGCTAAACATATTTTTGTGGCAAAACATATTTTTGTGATTATTAGATCTTTCTTCTTAAACATTCATTCTAAAACTCCTTCCAGTTAGCAGGATTTAGTCTGCATAAGAAAGTGCATTACATCATGATTTAATTATTGATCCAATAATTTGATATATCAGATGTAAGCAAGACATTTTTGAGTGACTTTGAACTTGTGCAGGGTGGAGTAGTTAACTCAATACTCAACCCTCCTTAGTTACCTCTTTTGACATTTGAGAACTACAGGAATAGTCAAATTGCTTACATTAATGTATGGCTCAAAAACATAGATAATGAACAAACAACTAGAAGACAGAAATGATGTCTTTGAGATGGAATATAGAATAATAGGGAGAACTTCATAGAAAGAGAATAAACAAAAAAGTTCTGACAACACTGCATATGAAGAAAAAATGATTACATGAAATAAAAATAAAACAAATTAAATACTTTTGATATAATAATAAGACCCATAACCCGCCAGGGTCGTAGGGGTGCCACAGTGGATACATTCAGCACAAAATGCCCTCCAAACAGCTCTGTCCTCTGCCATTCTGAGAAGTGTAGAAAAATCACACCAAGATAATTTCTAGATGTTAAAAATCTAGGATTTTCTCTGCCCTCCTTTCCTCCTTCTGATCTCGACTGTTCCTTGCAAAATAATTTTAGAGAGTGAGTTGTGTCTCGTTACATATCCAAACCAAACAAGTTTATGCCATTTCACCATTGCCAAAAGTTGTTCTTGATAACCTGCAAGTTTGTTTATTTGCTGCTGGACAAATATATTTGTCTTGTGTTCTATATAACTAATTCTTGACAAACGTCTGTAGCACTTATTATCTAAAGCCTGAATCATTCTTTCTGTTTGCATTGAGTGCTAACATTCATACCCGTATAAAAATATACTTTGCTCTAACCATCTGAATAAATTGATATTTGCTTTAATACTGATCTTACTTCTCCAAATCATATTCAACCTTGCCATATGTAAAAGACCTAACACCTGTTGAAGACCTTAATTGAAGATAGGTGTTGAGGGGAGTTGATCAATAGATAAGCAGAGATAGAAGTCAGAGGGGAATCATCATGAAATGGACAGGATATAGTCTAGCAGAGTACACAAAAGACGGAAGTCCGTTGCATCCAACATTCGATGATGATGATGCATGAACGACCTTGCTGATGGCTGATAAGTGATAAGCCCTGTGCTGATTCTAAATGTGCTTGGACAGATTGGGTATATTATGATCACTTTAGATTGTGTGTAATCTGCCCATGTTTTTCTAACCACTCTCAGCTTCTGAGATGCATCATTTCTGACAAGGTGCTGCACTGGTTTTCTTTGGTGGCTTTTTTAATTGTAGAACACAGTGTAGCTTGGTTAAATGCAACATGTTTAATTTATGACAAAGGTATTTAGTGAGGCCTTTACAAGTCTTTGTAATGCTTCTTTTAGTGAGGCCTTTACAAGTCTTTGTACTGCTTCTTTTAGTGAGGCCTTTACAAGTCTTTGTACTGCTTCTTTTAGTGAGGCCTTTACAAGTCTTTGTACTGCTTCTTTTAGTGAGGCCTTTACAAGTCTTTGTACTGCTTCTTTTAGTGAGGCCTTTACAAGTCTTTGTAATGCTTCTTTTAGTGAAGCATTTACAAGTCTTTGTACTGCTTCTTTTGACCACCTTCAAAGTGCATTCCCTTCTGCATCTCAACATAGAGAAATATCTTTGGTAGACAGTTATCTGGCATACATGCTACATGGTCTGCCTGTTTGTGGCTGCATCAGCATAGTATCTGTCAAGGGCAGTGATTCTGGGATCTTATATTACTTTTTCATATTCATCACATTATATTTCAGTGTACATATTATATTTCAGTTTACATATTATATTTCAGTGTACATATTATATTTCAGTGTACATATTATATTTCAGTGTATATGTTATATTTATGTGTACATATTACTTATCTGTCAACTTATACAGATTTTCTGTGGTATATACAGAATATATTCAGTTTTCATTGAATATTCCATATTGACCTTTCATGTTTACTTTTAGTAAAGTGTTCTTTATACAGAATTTGAGATAAAAGTCCACAATTTGGGGTTATTTTGGGTTGAAATACATAATGATCCTGTTTGAAGTGGACAGGAATGTTTACCACCACACACAGGCTTTAAATTGCCAGAAATCAAAACACAGTTAAGAGATAATGCAACGAAACGTTCCGACCCAGTAAGTCTTATGAAAGCAACACAGAAAACAATAGACACCTACCCAGAACAATGGATTCATGTCTATACTGATGGGTCTGCCTTCAAAGCCATCATCAAAGCAGGTTATGGTGTCTATATAGAATATCCAGACAAAACATCTGATGAGTTGTTTGATGCCTGTGGGGAGATATGTTCTAACTATGAAGCTGAAATAACAGCACTAGAAATTGCCTTGTACCACCTGAAGACCATATTTGATGCCTTCCCATCAAAAGTCCAAAACATTGTTATTTTTACAGACTCTATGTCTGCGCTCCAAGCATTGGAATGTGATGGACATTCTAAACCAGAGCTAGCTGAAATATACCACCATGCAAACCAGCTGCTCACATCTTATGATGTCAACATTGTTATGCAGTGGATTCCTGGCCACTCAAACACACCTGGTAATGATAAGGCAGACAGACTAGCAAAGAGGAGAGCACAACAAGAACAGCCTTATACAGAAACAGCAATGCACACAGTTAAAATGATTCTGAAATCTGTGAACAAAGAAAATTGGATGAACAGATGGGCCATGGGAAACACTGGGAGGGAAATCTATAAATATATGACCAGCCCAAATCCTAAAGACAATATCATCCTCCTGGAAAGAAAAGACCAGAGTATCATATTCCGACTGCGCACACAACATGTACAGCTTAACAATCACCTGAACAGAATACAACCACAACACACTCCAGGGTGCCGGCTGTGCACTCATCCATATGAAACTGTTGACCACCACCTTTTTGAATGTCCAGCGCTGGATGACATCAGGAAAATGCTTCTCCCTCCAGGGCCAGATAAATGGAACACATTATATGGAACAAAACAACAACTCACAAACACATGCATATATCACACAATGGCATTGGGTCAAAGGGCATGAGCCCATGGACCGTTGGATCAGCAACTAACCAACCAAGTGGACAGGAATGACCAATGAATAACTAAAGTTATGTTTTTTGGGACTTTACTTATTTTCATGTGTATTATATAATCTGTGTAATTTGGTATTTCAGGCATGTAAATACTTCAGACTGTCCAAGCACTGGTTGGAACGTATTGTGTTAGCCAGGGTAACATTTAGTTAGAGTGACGTCTGAAACGTATTTGATTACCAAGCCTTTTTGGTGAATATTGATCTATGGAGTCCTTGTAGTCTACAGATTATATGAATAAATTTCTTAGTGTATGGGTGTACAAGTAAATCTGTACATTTCTTTGATGGTGTTTATTAACCACTCAACATGAAAGCCCAGCAGAATCACTAAACTCCATGCAACATACAATGAGAGTAACTGGCCAGTGTTATAATGCTGCTATTTTAATTACAAATATGACATAATTGCATAACATTTTATGAAAATCTAGAATAAAAAAATTCCATAATGTATTATATATAATTTTTTTAGGGAATATTTTCTTGTACTTTTACTGAATCTTAGAGAAGAACAATAGTCCCATTGTATTTCCAGCAAGGTGTAGTCCAGATACAGGAAATGTGATGTGTCACCTATTATTTGCTCCAATGGTCAGACACAGCCCATTTTGTCGGTAGGCTTCATAAAATTCTTTTATTGTTCAACATTCGCTGAGCGGCTTAACTGGAATATTTAATGGCAGTTCTATCTACCTGTCTATCTATTCGCTGAAACCCTTTGTTGCCTTTCGGCGTCAGGGGTTGAAGAGTTTTCTGGAGACATCCCTCTTGTGTGCTGATTATACTGTGAAATTTGTTGCCTCATTTATTTCAGTGGTCCATCGTTTTCATGGTCAGCCTCTAGGTCTGCCTTCACTGAATCTGTGTAGCATAGCTTGCTGTGGTATGCTGTCTGATGGTAGTCTGCTGATGTGTGCAAACCATTTGATCTGTTGTCTTTTGATGTATTCTAAGATTGGGGGTGGTGCCGGTTTTTTGTCAGATGTCCTCATTCCTCACCCTGTCTCTTAGCGATATTCCTAGGATTCTGCATAAGCAGGCCATTTCAGCTGTCACAAGTTTACGTTTTTCTTCTACTGTCATTGTCCATGTTTGGCATTGGTAGCACAGCGTTGACATAATAATCGTTTTGAATAGTGTTATTTTGGTGTTTAAATCTACATTTTTGTTTATGAAGATTGGTGTCATTTGCCCTAGGGCTTTCTCTAGGAAACCCTCTCAATGGTAGTTCTAAAGAGGCATTTTTACCAGGGAAAAATAACATAAGAATCCCATGAACAGTAAAGAAAGCATTGTTAGTAAAATGCTTGTAAAAATGTTTACTCCTTGTGAATATCTTAGACAATATCAGCTTAATAGTAGATAGTGAGTTAATGGGTTGTCATCACCAGCCTTTCCTGTCACAAATGGTGTCAGAGAAGGATGTTCTTTTGCTTTGTTTTCTGCCATGTTGATAGATGCATTTTGATTATGTGCCGTAACAGGCATGCAAATAAAATAGAGAACAGAAAATTTTCAATCTTTGACATTTGCAAGTCAAAACTAAGGTTTGAGATATGATGGTGGAGAAACTTCTCAATGCAAATGACTGCGCACTTTATCCTGATTCCACAGGTGGTATGCAGGTTACTGTAAATCAGTTTGCTGAAGCCTGTTTCAACAATGGCATCACCATCAACACAAAGGAGACACGTTTTTACATGCACAAAACATTCATATTTTTATTCCCATATACAAATCAAAGAAAAACTTTACATATATATTTCATCTGTCTGGAGTAAGTTGTTATAATGGAATTTGTAACATTTCCCCATGCTGCAATATTAAGTTGTCCAGCATCTTCTCTCTTGGTTTTCCCTTACCTCTCTTGCTGTTCAACTTGTCTATTGTCACTATATATGTTTGCATATAAAAGAATATTAATATTACTTTTAGACTTAGTCATGTAGCCTCTCTCTATATTTGAGTCCAGTTTTAATGCTAATAACATTACAGACTGCCCAGTTGGAAAGTGATTCATTTACATCCGTGAAGAGTGTGGAGGACTATGCAGAACATGTAAACTCATCCATGTACTATCTCTTGCTTGAATGTCTAGGTATGTTACCAAGTGAATGTGCATTTGTTTTACAGTTTTTATTATTTCATGAAATATTACCTCTTATTTACATGTTTCTTTGATACTAAATGTCTAGTTCTATTTTCATGAAGGAGCCCTAAAATTCTTTCTCTCTCATCCTACCCTCTAATTTCTAACAAACTTGCTTGAAAGCGTTACTCTGTTTGACAGTAATTCTGACTAGTAAGCTAACATTCTTTCTCTATCATCCTGCGCTCTAATTTCTAACAAACTTGCCTGAAAGCGTTACTCTGTTTGACAGTAATTCTGACTAGTAAGCTAACATTCTTTCTCTTTCATCCTGCGCTCTAATTTCTAACAAACTTGCCTGAAAGCGTTACTCTGCTTGACAGTAATTCTGACTTGTAAGCTAACTTATTCCTAAAGCTGATATTATATTTCCATGTAGCACTATCTAGAAATGTGGGACAGTATAAACCAGTACACTGGAGATTTAGAATAGAAAAGTAGCAGTAGATTCGACACACACTCAAGAAACAACAGCACAATGTAACAAGACATATACTTTACTGGAACCAACAGAGTATGTGAAAAGAAGAGAATACTTCTTACAGGAAAGGAGTTGGTAAGAATAAAGCCTGGAACAGGGTAATGAAATGTTTATAATAACTAGAAACACACATAATAACACAAATCGCTTGGCCAAGCTAAATGTATTGTGGAGCAAACCTGGAAGCATGGTAAGAGTAATTGGAGCCTCAGTAAAGTAACTGACAGCTGCAAAAATAAAGCTCTTGTGTAAAGCATTTTTCCCACTGGAACATGAAAGATTGCTAGCTAATATCTAATATTTGCATATACTGTTTTATAATCTCCTAAGCATTGTCAGGTGGAATTTGTTCACTATTCTCTGCATTCTCTTTCAAAAGTAATGACTTCATTTTTGTGACATTCTAATCAGCAATGATTAATTTTACCTGTTTGAATGTTAAACAATAAATCATCACTAGAATGTAAGGCCTAATGGTGTGTGCTTGTTTAAGTGTTGTCGAGGAATTTACATGTCTGCAATTTGTGTGTTTTTACTCAATCTAATTTCTATATTCATACTGAAAAGTGAATGCATATGTCTGATGTTACGTCTTAACTCAAACTGCATGTTTTTAGGGATGTGGATTGATTGAATTTGAAAATGTAGTTGTGAAGTGAATTTCTATCAACATGCCCATGTGCTGACAGGGCCTACAGGGGAGCAAAAACTAATGACAATGTTACCTGCCGAGCATGTTGTAAGAGGCGACTAAGGGCTGGCTGTCCCATCCCATATAGGGTCAAAGTGACCCATAAGCCATGCTGAAATCAGATGTGTCAGGCCAAAGACACGGGTGTTGCAACTAAGCTGTAAACTATGACACAATATATCCTGTTCTTTGGGCTACATCCTACTAATCTGCAGAAGTCTGAAAACAAATGTAAAAGATGGTGTCAACTGAACAAACCAAATCTCATCTGCTTCTGATTAGAATTTACAAAGATGGCAATCCATTAATATCATAAATCCTTCTTTATTCATACTCAATCTCCTGCTGATTAGCATGATGTAGTCTAGACAACAGAATGTATTGTGTCATGGTTTATAGCTTGGCTGTGATATCTTTGCTTTTTGCACTGACACATCAGACTCCATGACTTCTTGATCACTTTGATCCCCTCTATGAGATGGGACAGCCAACTCCACCCCCAAAACCATAGCCTCCTCTTATGGCATGCATGTCAGGTAACAGTGTCCTTATTCTTTGCTTCCCTTTTGGCCCTGATAACAAATAAATACTTTCATTTTTTATGTGAAATGTCCTCTTCCAAGATTTTTTTTTTCTTCAGAGATAAATTGTAAATTGTTAAAACATACATTCTTTCAATAACATAATTTGGAATATCAAAAACATAATCAGTTATGTCAAAAATATAATCGATTATATAAAACACATAATCTTGTATATCAAAAACATAATCAGTTGTCTAAAAAACATAATTATTATGTCAAACACACAATCATTTATGTCAAATACATAATCATTTATGTCAAACACATAATCATTTATGTCAAATACATAATCATTTATGTCAAATACATAACCATTTATGTCAAATACATAATCATTTATATCAAACACATAATCAATTATGCTTTGTCTAAAAAAAACTTAATTGTGTCAAAAACATAATCAAATATTTTCTGTTTGTTAGGAATAAAGAATATCAATGCTGACCATGCTGCAAGTCATTTAGGTAAAGCACAAGGATTAGTGACAGTTCTTCGAGCAACCCCCCATCATGCATCCAAAAGAAGAGTCTACTTACCGATGGAAGTATTAGCAAAGGTATGTTTAGTGCAGACCATCAAGTGAGCAATATAATGTTGTTAGAAGATTAAAAAATGATAGGCTCTTGGTGAGTGATACTAAGAAATTTAAGACCTGATTTAAAAGTTAGTCGTTAGATCATCATTATTATACTCTGGACCTTATAAATAAGTACTCTAATCTCCACTTTAGTTTATCCACTATTACACTCTGGACCTTATCTATAAGTACTCTAATCTCCACTTTAGTTTATCCACTGTTACACCCTGGACGTTATCTATAAGTACTCTAATTTCCACTTTAGTTTATCTACTATTACATGATGACTGGTAATTCCAATTTTCTATTGGTTGATGAGCATTCTTCTACTCCCGCAGCAGTTCTCATTTCTGGTGATGCCATCACACTTCAATCCCCATTCCTTTTTTCTGGATATTGAAAAGGATACAATACAATAGAATAGGTATAACACCTTGCAAAGAATACATAGAAAGGCAGCAGATCAAGTGGTTTGGCCACATTATGAGAATGCATCATGACAAGTTGCTTGTACAGGCATATAACCAAATGAGATCAAGGTACAAAGCCAGAGGAAGACCATGAAAAAGATGGATAGAAAATGTCAGGGACATCCTGAACAAACATGGTCATAGCACAGCCGAAGCCACACATCTGGCTTTGGAACACAAGCTCGAGCTTCAATCACTCCTCTGCTTAACTGCAAAAGTGGATAACAAACCATATAAGCAGTTCAACATGTCTGATCAATCCATTGCTTTACCACCTGACACAGAAGCTGTGAAAGCAAGCTGATCTGCTCTCTTGTTGCCTTGAACAACAAGATATCCATGTAAGAAAATGATTTACGTATTTCAACTTCAACCTTCCTAGCCTCTAGCCACTGTTCATGAATGCAGCCCATTTGTATTTTTCTGATCATGATCATTGAGTCACTGAAAATACAAACCAGACTTGCACTCTGTATACTCATCCAGTTTGAATGTGACTATACCAAGCTAATGGCGGATAATATACAAAATGTAAGTAGTTTTACTTATATTAGCAGTCAACATTTCAAATAAAAGCCATATATCAGGGAATAGACAAAAAATTGTACATTCTAATTAATCAATAAAGTTAACAGGTTAAACATAATTATCACAAAAATGCTATGGTACAGATTTTCTTAACATTATATTCTTCCAGTGTATACAAAAATCCAAATAAATATAGAAAATCTGGAAAAATATAGGGAAAAAATACAAGAAATAGAATTAACTTGGTTATACAGTGGAATAATCTCTTGAATGGATACCTACAGGCAAAAGAGCCAGGGGTAGACCAAAAGAAAACTCAGAAGAACAATACTTAGAGAAAGTAAAACAATCAATATTCATACTATTCAAAAACTGCACAGAATAGCTTGAACAGACAGAATTGGAGAGACCTTATGCGCTAACTTCAGAGCAAAAGGAAGATGAATGAATGAATATAGTGGAATCCCATTATAACAACTTGATAAGGACTGACAACATATGTATGTAATAACAGAAATTCACTATATACAGTAGAAACAATAAAGAATAAATATAATTGGGAATTTTGAAAAGTGTTGTTATATAGGGAAATTTGTTATCACAAGGTACACTATAGATGGATTCCATTGTAATAAAAGTGGTTTATGAAGTGATGTCAAAAACTCTTTGGTCTAAATTGTGTGCTGGGTCTTCCCACTGAGTAATCACTCAACACTTCAAGAGTGATGATAATGTGTAAGCTTCCAATCATCTCATCAATCATAATCCATTCCCCTGATATTTGTTAAATCTTTGAACTCTCTTCCTAGTGGAAGATTAAGCCATTTTGCTAATTTCAGAAAAGCTGAACCTACATTGTTTGAATTTTAATTTAAAATAAATATGTCACACGCATCTAATCACACATTTCCACAAGGGTTTTGTTTCATTAGCCAGATTTCTAAGTTTAAACAACTAAATCTTAATACTAATTCATTTACGATCAAAACAAAGCAAATTTAGATGGCATATCTACAAGAATGAATAATCATGGATACATCTGAAATGAATGTCTATCTATAACGGTATATCGTTTTATCAGGCGGAAAGCGTTAACAATACAGAAGTCAGAGTTTGTGAGAAATATGATCACCTACTCCACTTGGCATGGCACTTGATTGATTGAACGCAGAAGTTCTCCAAGATGCTGGAGTAAAGAGACAAATTATAGCAAAATATAGAGGAAGGCAGTCTAGATTTTTAGGTTGTGATAAGAGAAAAACTTAAAACACTTAGTAACCATGAAAAAAATCTAATGGAGAAGAGCCCGAAGAAAACAATAGGAGAAATCTCTGGATGGGTTATCATCATGGCATGGGAGAATGTCATAAACTAAGCTTAATAACAATACAAAAAACAGGCAAAGAAACATGGTCGTCTATGTCACTCAGTATATCACTGAATCGATAGTCTTTTTGTTTCTTTCGCTAATACGGTCTGTATCTGCAGTGTTAATAAATTGGACAGTGTTTTCCATTTTTTGTTTTGTACCATATAGTTTAATATTCATAGGTGTATCACAAGATCAATATGTACACCTTAATGTGTCATAGTTTGCACATTCTTGAAGGATATGTTCTGCAGTATTGTGGGCTTGGCCACATTTGCTGAGGTGACAATTTTTAATTTTGTGTGCATATGGTTGCTTTGTCTATTGTGTCCAGTTATGAATAGAAATATTCCGCCGAAGACGGATGTGTTGAACCATTGATTCAAATAAAATTGTGACACAATGCATTTCCATTCTCTGGACTACATCCTGGTCGAAATCTAGTGGGACCATGGTCCTGCTACAAAGGAGATCCAGCGGGAGTTTGAGAATGAATGCTGAAGAAGAAGAAGAATAGAAATATGATGACTTCTTGAATGATATCAAACTATTATAGCCATCAGAAATTTTGATTGATATCACACTATTATAGTCATCAAAAATGCAAGTGCAGTACAAGTCCTTTGTGGATATTCATGGCATGTAGCGGATCAGTGAAGTCTTAAAACATAATTCAGTTAGTCATCTGAGAATAAACAATGAAGAGAAATTAATTGTCTTCCCTGTCCCCAGATCAAGGAATATGTTGATAGATATCTCTTAATAGTTGCTCCTATATTTTTAATGGAACAATGACCAACAATTATCACTTTGTTACCAAACATTTTCAGCACAAAGTCTCACAGGAAGACATAATGCGTGGAAGAAATTCTCAACCTCTGAAAGATTCTGTATTTTCTATAGCCAGTCTTGCTCATCAACATCTGGAAAAGGTAATACCCGGTTAGTTGTTTGTGTTTGAATCTTCAGGAATTACAAGTGATAAAACTAATTTCCTATGTTGCAATAGAGAGTTTCTTTAAAGCTTTCTTTCATATCAAGTTAATTACAATTCTCTCAGCTTTCAATGCTTTGAGAAGCCTCATTCTCAGAAGGGATCTAAGGTTTGTGCATTATTCCACTATTGTGTATTCAGGGGCATATTCCATTTTGTGTGCAGACATTCAATTACATCAATGTTTACAACAACTTGGAATTATTTATGTTGGCTAACATTTGACCTCACAGCCCATGTGACTGCATCCTTGTCTTGTGGGTGAATGGCATACATTGAGAGACTGCAGTAAAACTGTGCATCATATACTAAATATTGAAAAAATATATCTATCTATTCTATCTATATTCCCGTAATCTGTCAGGGTTGTAGGGGTACCACATTGGACGCTTCAACACACAGAGCACTTCAGCGATTTCTATCTTCAACAATGCAGATCAGTGAGGAAAAAAATCTTTCTTGTCTATTCCTTGATGTTGTCTGTCAAATTTGTGTGTGTCCTTCTCTGCTTCTTCCACCTTCGGCCTGCAGGAAACAAATATATAAAGAGCGTTAAATATCAGTTTTATGTTGAACAATACACAGGATCAACATTTCAACAAAAAGGTCTTTATCAAGATATGGACGAACATACACAGACTAGAATCACAAAATCAAACAGAGACTACATTCAACACTAAAGCAATATTATAATTGTCTACCTTATTGCACTTTCTCATCATGTAATCACATTTCTTGGTTCTCGCATCTCTTTGTCATTTGTGTTGTTTTTAAACATGTATATTATAACAATGCTTTAGTGTTGTATGTAGTCTCCATTTGATAACATAGCATTTTGATTTTTCTCTAGTCATTAAATTTTCTTTAGTCTTTCATTATGTTAGATGAAATTTTTTTAGTGTACCTCTGTGTAGTTTTATGCTCAATTTTTATATAGAAAATCGTTCAATAGTCTTTTATGTCATGCATGCATATATAGCTTTTTTATTCATGGTTAATTGGAGAGTTATTTAGCCACTACACTTCTGCAACACCTTAAAAATAAGATTGTTCTTGTCTTTCATTTTAACCTTTAACTTAACTTCACTTTAACCTTTAACTAACTTCACTTTAACCTTTAATTTAACTTTACTTTAACTTAACATCACTTTAACCTTTGACTTAACATCACTTTAACCTTTGACTTAACTCTTATTACACTTTAACCTATATCACACTGCATTAAAATTATGCACATTCCCACCCATCACTGTATTCTTTTGTGAGAATTTGCACTATTTTTGGTGGGTGTTTGGAAAATGCAATAACTTTTTTGTTTTTTAGAGATTTGTAAATAATCTTTCAAATGTATATAAGAATTGAATATGGAATCTAATGATTTAGTTAAGTTGGTACATGTGTAATATGTGAGAAGGTGGTGAAGAATAAAATTTAAAAAAAAATTATACACCTATATTTGTCTGATGTGTGGTATCCCTGGTATCTAATCCCCAGGAATCTGTAAAAAATGCACTTGATACCAAGACAGCACATCCCTATTTCAAATCCATAACCTTGTGAATACAAAGGCAAATAGACATAGCAAAATCCAAAACCTGGAGGCATGAAGGTATCTACTCTAGCCTGACCTTCCCTGCAGTCCAGCTCAGCTTAAAACTTAGTAACATTCTTCTTTTCTTGTATGTTGCTCAGACCCAAAATGTGAGTAAAGAATAACATCACTGTGACCTGCTGTGCATGTAGTAAGAGGTGACTAAGAAGGTGTGGAGGTGACTGCCTCCCTATATGTCAAAGTCACCAAAATCCATGCTGAAGTCAGACGTATCAGGCTTAAAGGCTCATATATTGCAGCCAAACTGTGGGTCTTAACACAATGAATCCTTTCTCTGAGCTAAATCCTTCTAGCCAGTAGGATGTCTGAGAATACGCAGAAGAAATAACCTATTTTAAAAATAAATTTCCCACTTGTACGGCTCTGCTGTTTGTTGTGATACTCAATCTGCTAACCATGACACAGTTGAGGCACTAGAATTAACAGCAAGAAAGTCTTGTTTGTATACAATTGCTTAATGCTGGAAGATATGGTAATGAAGTATGTAAGTCAGGTTTTGAGCTAACTCATATTTGTGGTTTTTAAATAAAAATTACTCTGTGATTCACCCAGGTACTGGGAAATAGAGTGCCAGAGTTCATGCTCTGGGAAGGTTGAGGAATGGCACCATTATTACTGAGAAAATGTGATAGGCGATATGAGCCAGGCAGTTTCTGGTCAGACACTGACTAGGTAGCTGAGTACTTACAATAGAACCATGTGCCATGATGCTGGTTCATAATTAAGCTTAACTTTACCTTTATTTTTCTGGTGAGATGCAAAAAAGCAGGTGGCTATAAGAAGCACAAATACCTGGTCGAAATACTGTGACATAAACCATTATTCATGGGAAGACTGCATGAAAAAGAGTTACATGAGGATCTGCAATTTTAAAAATGTACAGAATATTGTGAAGAACAGGAGAAATGCAACAGTCTAACGTTGGAGACTGGTGAGAAACATAGGGATGGTCAAACATCATCTAAAGTGATCATTCTATGATCAACTTGTCCAAGGACCTTTGGCACCAACGTAGGGCTTATTAGACATCTACAAATTCTTAGACAATAATATAATTCACTAAATTTTCTAAAGTGAAAGTAACAAATGGTCATTAACACTTGTGATGGACGAACAATAATCTAATGCCAAGCTTCATATGGTTGCCAGATGGCAAAAGAAAAAGTGAAAAAGACATAACATTATAAGATAAACTTTTTGCAGGACAATAATCTAAGAGGGTATGACTGAATATCAACAACATGCAAGAATAACATACAGTAGCATCACATCTCTCAACTGGAGAGCTCTGGTTTATGAGCCAAGAACCGTATTCGGCGCTGAACGAACATATATATAGATTTAGAAGCTTCAAAATTTGATTTCTAACAAAATTACCATGTGTGGTCAACCTAAATTTGGCAAGAAATCACTATATACATTACCTTTATTTGTATTCTATGTACCTATGTAATTACCAATGTATTTCTTGAAGTAGATTATGTTTTTGTTTCTACAGGCTAGATCTCTTCAGAAGCTCTTACCAGACAAAGCTTACTTAGTTTTTCTGAATGCTGTAAGTAGAGCTGGTTCTCATTGCAGTCATTCTTGAGCTTTGTATGAGTGCTGTTCGTTTCATATCTTATTCAACATTTAGGACAATATGATCTAATGTCTAACCAGGTAGTACTCAACATGGGTCATATAACCTCCTCCCACTCCCTCTGAAGCCACGGAAACTTGTAGGGTGGGTCACAGAGAAAATTTTGAAATTAGGGTCTGCCTACAGGAATGTAATTTTTTAATGCTAAATTAAATTTATTGCAAGTTAAGTTTTTTTTTAGGTGCTGGGGAACCATGGAAGAAAATGTTTTCTAAATGGGGATCATAGACCAAAAATTGTTGAGAACCACAATTCTAACCCTAGATGGATGAGGAATCTGAGACATCCACACTTGATGCTTAGTATAGAGATACAGGATGTAATTATTCTGGGATTCGGAAGTAATTAGTTTAATGCTACATATTTGGACTGTAACATGATATAGCTGAAAGTTTTCAGAAGACATGGTATTAACTATAGAGGGTCATATAAGGTATCAAATGAAAGATACATACCTGTCAACCTGTTGAGACTAAAAACTACAAGAATTTCAAAATAACCATACAAAATGAGGAAAAAGCACCGCCGAAGACGGATGTGTCGGGCCATTAGCGCAAATAAAACGGGACACAACACATTTCCATTCTCTGGATTACATCCTGCTGGAAATCTAATAGGAACATGGTTATGCTACAAGAGAGATCCAGCGGGAGTTTAAGAATGAACGCTGAAGAAGAAGAAGAAGAGGAAAAAGCTTACACAATGACAGTCCAGGGCTTTAGATACAGGCTGGTTTGGGGAAAAAAAGGTGCTAACCTTATCTTCTTCTTCTTCATCGTTCTTCAGTCAGATATCAGGTTACAGCCCCAATAGCTTCAATGAATTGTGTGATTCGCTTCAGGTCATCCATGGAACCCCTCAAGTCTGGAAGCAGTGCCGTCTCAGTAGGCCATATTTTCTCCCTCTCTTCTTGGTAGAGTTGACAGGCATGAAGAATGTGTTCTGCAGTCTCTGGGCTCAGTCCACAGTTGCACAGGTCTGTCTCACCAATCTTCAGCTTTCGAAACATGTGACTTCTCAGTCTGTTGTGACCAGTTCGTAGTCTGAAAATGATGGTTTGTTCCTTGCGTGACATTTGGTGGTAGGGGTCATTTGGTTCTGCAGTTGGGTGCATTTGCTTCCACTTTTTCTTATATTCTGCTTTTAACATGGTCTTACTTTCATAGTACGTATTATCATTTTCTATTTGTTCCAGTGATCCCCTTTCCTTGCCAGGAGATCAGCTTTTTCATTTCCAGGTATGCCACAGTGACCTGGGATCCACTGCAGTACTGTTTCTTTGGTGGTACTGCTGAGGTGTAGTAAGCAGGCCGTAAGTTCATTCATGCTCGTGTTCTTTGGATCTTTCAATGCCTGCAATACTGATTTTGCATCCGTTAGAAATACTACATGTCTGTTGTGACTCGGCAAGCAATTCATGAGCATTTTGGCTGCCTCTATTATGGCTTCCATTTCTGCTTTAAAATTTGTGGAATGTTTGCCTGTGGGTATGGATTTCTCTATTTCTTTTCCATCTGGTGTTACTATATATATTCCTGATCCTCCATCTAATACTGCCTCTTTCGCTGATCCATCTGTATATACATGTGTTCATATATCCTTTGGGTATGCTTTCTGTATGTGATTCTTAGTTGTCTCCTTTAGTACTTGTATAGTAGTTTCTGTTTTCGAAATGATGCTTGGTATATTGTCCATAATTCTTGGGAAGTTTTTCCTGTCCCATGTTGGGTATGTGTTAAAGGTGTTTAGTGGTTTTAGGTTTTGTAGGTCTGTATCTGTGAGTGATTTCTGGAGCTGTTTAGCGGAGTGTAGAAAGCTACCTCTTTTGAGTCGCTCTTTTGTAGGTCTGCTTAGTCTTTGGTTCATTTGATGACTCTCCAAACATTTGAACTTTGCATACTGTGTGAGGATTTTTTCATTTCTTCTTTCTTCCATTGATGGCAAACCTGTGCATGTTTCCATTTCTGTGATTGGGGTAGTATTCATACCTCCTGTTATAACTCTGAGATTGCGGTTTGCTGACCTTATGATGCTCAGCCTACTCAAGTTCTGCTTTGCTGAGGGAGGGAGAGGTTTGCCATCCACCATCCTGTCTACAACATTGTCAAGCGCATGTCATTGTGTGAAAGCAGTTCATTTTAAAAAAACCTTTGTTGCATTTTTGTGGAACACTTCCATTTTGACTTTGGAAGAGTTATGGCTGTATCTTTTCACGTGAACTAAACACTAATAATTGGATAATTATAATAATATAGCTTACAATTTTAATGAGTTTGGTGGGTTTTACAAAAAATAATTGTTCCATTTTTGTTTGTTGTATATGGCAAAATTCACAAATTTATAGTTTATACTTGGTGTTAATACTTGACTGATTGATCTGTTGCCAAGTCACTTCTTCTTTCCTTCCTCTTTTACCCTTTATGGGTGTCGAGGGAGATACAATGTTCTTGTTCTCACTTTTCTGGCAGCTTCAGATAATGTTATTTGGTGTTCGTGTAATGTCTCTTTGATGTTGTCTATCCAGCGCACTCTAGGTCTACCCTTGGCTCTTCTTTTTGCTTCTCCTCTCTTCATATATGCTTTATAAACTAATGAATCACACGGCGTTCTTTCCAGATGACCAAACCATTGTATCTGTTGGTTTTGTATGTATTGTAGAATTGATATGACACCCACTCTTTCTCTTATGACATCGTTTCTAATTCTGTGTCTTCTGGTCACTCCTGTGGCTTTTCTCAGACATCTCATCTCTGTTGTGGCCAGTTGTCTCTTATGTTTTGTTGTTAAGGACCATGTTTGACATTGAACTATCAAATATAAATAATGGATGGAGTAATTATCTCCAAAAGTTTATCTATTATAATTTTACTTAAAAAACTTAGAAATAAAAATGACAAGTTTAAAGATGTCACAAGAGTTTCATTTCAGGCAGCTCTACGTAACTGCCATAACAGCTGTTAGGCAAAATCTAATATACAATGTCCATTGTAATCAGTGTTCCTCACTCAGCTTTGTGTTATTCAATGTAGACATTGTGGATCTTCTTTTTCTGCATTAATTCTCAAACTCCTGCAGGATGTAGTCTAGAGAATAGAATGTGTGGTCATGGTTTACATCTTTGCTGCAATATCTGCACCTTTCATCTTGACTAATCTGACTTCAGCATGGCTTCTTGGTCACTTTGACCCTATATGAGTTGTGACAGCCAACTTCACTCCATAATCTCCTTAGTTGCCTCTTATGATGGGCATGGAAGGTAAACAGTGTTACTATTCTTTTCTTCCCTTTCAGGCCCTGGCAATACACAGATGATCTATTCTTGACTTCCCTGCTCTGTTGAATAACACAAACTGCAACCATTACAAAGATCAAGATGGAAATAAAAAACAGAAATCTACAATTTTTATACCAACACTCTGCTACCATTGTCAAACATGGTCCTTAACAGCCTTGCAGAAGAGGAAAATGTTACATATGAAGTGTTTGAGAAAAGCTGCAATGGTTACCAAACTAGATAAAATAAGAAATGAAGAAATTAGGAAAAGAGTTGGTATAATTTCATGTATTGAACATATTAAGAGACAGCAAGTAAAATGGTTCAGTCACCTTATGAGAATGAATCCAAACCAAATACCAGTAAGAGCACATAACAAAAGAGTATCTGGACATAAAGCCAAAGGAATACCAAGAAAATGGTGAATAGAAAATGCCAAGATGGCCTTGAACAAACATGTACTAAATGCAACCTCTGTGACACATCTGGCCCTTTGAATGACAGCTTAAGCTCCCATCCCTACATGTAATGTCTGGTGCGAATGTGATAACCATCATTCACCTGGGGACAGACAATAGACAATCATTGCAGCTGATGATTAACCTTTAGCACACTTTGTTGACAAACCGAGCAAATCATATAGCCCGAAATGTGTCATTTCTTGACACGAATGGCGAAATCATCCGCCCGATTCGGTAAACCCGAAACCGAACGAAAAATTTTAGTTCGGTAACTTTTTGACAGAATGTTTTGGCATCATTGAGAAGAGAATTTATCTAACTTCCTGTTTCTATCGTCAAAATGGCGAAAGACGATAGTGTTTGATTATGGAATGGAAATCCGAGCAATCTTTAAGCATCTGCTTTGCGGTGAGGCGACATGACAGTGAATCGAGTTGATTATACTTTTCCATCATCAATTTATTCAGTGAAATCATTATTTATTCCGAATTCAAGGTGGAAATCACGAAAGGTAAGGACTTCAATTTGTTTATTTAGAATAGACACAAGGTTCCACAATGTTCTCACTATGTAAAATATATAATATTCAACAGCTTCATTTTCCTTTTGCGCTGAAGTTAGCGCAGAGGTCAGATCTCTCTCCAATTCTGTCTGTTCAAAGCTATTCTGTGCAGTTGTTGAATAGTATGAATATTGGTTGTTTTACTTTCTCTAAGTATTGTTCTTCTGAGTGTTTCTTTTGGTCTACCCCTTGCTCTTTTGCCTGTAGGTATCCATTCAAGAGATTGGTGGTGTATTCTGTTGGTGTCTGAACGTAGGATATGCCCGATGTAGGACCAACGGCATTTTCTGATAACATCTGTGATGAAATTTTGATGTGTCTCTTCTCTGATTTAATCATTATTCAACAGCTTACGATTGATCAAAAATACGGTAGGTCTAGATCGAGATAGGTCTAAATTTGACTTTATCACACGTCTCGTAGCACACAAACAAAACGTAAACCAATATATGCATAATTTAATTCTTTATTTATATGTGCAAATATTATGTAAATATCTGTAACAGCAAAAAAGTTGCCGCGTTTTCAAAACAGTCACCAACTGTTACACAACATTTCCAAAAATAATCCAGCTGCAGAGGAGAATATTATGTGATTGTAAACTAGCATGCTAAAGGTTAAAGTGATAGATTGGATACTCATAAAACAATGAAACCAGATACACTGGAACTCACAAGGACAGCAATGAAACCAGATACACTATAACTCAGAAGGACAATAAAAAACATGGAAAACAGAACAAGGAAAGAATAAAATGGAAAATCTTAAACCTGTGGATCATGCACAATATACATGGCTGTCTATAATGTGGTGGAGAGGTACATTGTACATCTCGGGTGGCCACGGTACTAGAACCCTGCCACAGGCAATTGTACATCCAGACTGATTCAGAAACTAGTTAGTTAGTCGTCGGATCATCATCACTGCAAACTGGACGTGTCCATAGTTGCTCCATCTCTGCTTTAGTGTATCCGCCATTACTCTTCTGCTGACAGTACCGGTCCTATGCTGGTTGACCATCATTCTTCTGCGCCCTCCAAAACGTTCACTTCTAGCAACACCTCATTTCAATACCTGATCTTTAATCCTAGGCATTGAAAAGGAATCATCATCATCCACATTAGTCTCACTCTTGCGTGTTATATCTCTTAAGGAGTTCAAAATGTCAGTGTGATCCATTGTCTCATCGCCCTGTTCCACAATCACGCATGATGCCAGTTGATCCGCTCTTTCATTGCCTTGAACACTCACATGTCCAGGCACGAAAATCAATATAACCACTTGCAGCCTCACCTTTCTCAACGCCTCAATTCACTGTTTGCAAACGAGACCCACTTGTACCTTCTTAATCATACTAATAGAGTCACTCAAGATACAGACCTGCGTTACCTTCTGTGTGCATACCCACCTAAATGCCTTGGTCATACTACTCGTAGTGACCGCAAAGGCACCACTCTCCTCCCTGATCACTTTACCTGCGCACTGAGCTGTGAAGGCCCAAGCACTGCGAACATGTCTGATCACAGATCCATCAGTGTATATAATCACATCCCCCTCTTTGGTATTCTCACTGACCAAAGTCTGCACTTCTTTCTCCACAGCTGTGGGACACCATTCCCTGCTAAGTGATATTACTACTCTCAAACAAGTATTCAAACTTTTATTCAGAAACTAATGGCAATCTATTGAATGTATTTATATTGCCTGGAAAATCACTACAGCCAAAAACTGCTGGGTTGATGGCTATTTCCTGAATAGGATATGCTACAATCTATAATATAAATTAGCTGAGTGACAGTTGTTGCTGAACTGACCTGGATTATTCTTAGACATTTATTCTATCAAACTGCCACTGGATCTCTCTTGTAGCTAGACAATGATCCTACTATACTTCCATCAGCATGTAGTCTTCAGAGAATGGAGATGCGTTGTGTTGCCGTTTTATTTGTGCCCAACACATTTGACTTTTGCGGTTGACATGGATTAAATAAGTAAGTATGACTGACTGATTAGTGTATGATTTCATTTCACTCTCATAAAAAGTTGAGTTGGCTTTGCATATGAGTGGTCCTGGGTTCATTCCCCTGCTGAGGCAGAAATGTTTTTCAGATTGCAACGGCTGCCGGGTCGACCCAGCCTTAATCAGGTACCCGATTAATGCAGGAAGTAAAAACTGTGAGGGGGAGGAGATGGCTGCCACCCTCATATAGCAGAGCCACTGAATAGTGATATCACTAACATCCTACGTCGTTAATAAATTCTATGGGTTAACTTTACTACTTTACAAATAGAATTTGTGCTGTAACTCATGTAAAATATGTGTTCTGCCAACAGCGTATCTGTGATCATTATCTCAAGAATCTACAGAAAGTTGACTTCCAAATTTTTGATGGCAAATTGCAGTTGAAAAATTCACTACTACCTTACCATATGTACATGAACAAACTGAGAAAAAAGTTTTGATAATAAATAATCACATTTCTACATTTTATTCTTTGTGCTTTTTTTCTTCATGTACTATTTGAGCGACCATTTCAGACATGAACATGAATATTTGTCATATTTGAGTGACACTTTCAAACATGAACTTGAATATTTGATCGACACTTTTAGACATGAACTTGAATATTTTAGCTCATGAAAATGCAGAATACAAGTGCAAATACAGTTAAATTTTACAGTGTAAATGAAAAATAATAGAAAAAAGTAAGTTTAAATTCAGTGTTATAAATTAATGTAAACTTGACAAGTATATCTTATCAGCAAAATATCAATTTGTGTTCATTCCTAAAGCTCAATTTCAACTTTCTATTTTTCTATTATTTATGAAATGATCATCTATTTGAAACTATTATCACAAGGTTTTTAGTTGACTAGACCTCAAACAAGTAACTTTATGAAGTCAAGACAACCTTAGTGATTTGTAATTTTCTAAACTAATGGTGGTACACTCCGGGTATCCCTATAGGAGTTCCATCTCTTTTAAGCAGATTGCAAAATGTATGTATGCTGATAGTTCCTGTAGCATGTTAATTGTATATCTCCATCATCCTACCCCATGTCCCTGTTGTCATCAGACACTTGTGCTCTTGAAGCCAGTTTGTCTGCTCTCTCATAGCCCTGAACCCCTGTATGACAACAAAAGATCCAAGTACATCACTGCATGTGTCGCCTGTGTGTTGCCTGGGCCCAAAAGGGGAGCAAAGAATAGCAACAGTTTACCTTCCATGCATATCGTAAAAGGCTACTAAGGAGGTTATGGGATGGAGTTGGCTGTCCCATCCCATATAGGGTCAGTGACCCAAAGTCATGCTGAAGTCGGATGTGTTAGGCTGAAAGGCGCAGAAATCGCAGCAATGCTGTAAACCATGACACAACGCATTCCGTTCTCTGGACTACATCCTGCTGATCTACAGGAGTTTGAGAGCAAACGCAGAAGAAGAATACTGCATGTGTGTACATATTATGTATATCATCCACTCATAGCATAGCCATTAATTCTGAATCTTGTAGATAATACTCGTAGATTAAGAGTCTGACACAATAACAGCTTTGACTGTCACTGTTTCAGAGACAAATCTTTGAGCCACCATACACAGCCTTCAATCTCCATTCTCATACTGCAGTTGTCATACTATGCTAACTCTATGATGACATGGTGATAGCTAACTGCACCCCATAACTCCTTAGTTGCCTCTTACAACATGCATCCAAGTTACACAGTGTTGCTATTCTTTCGTGTGATCTGTGTATATAACATCATTCTCTCCAGTGTTGTCAGATATTTAATTTCCATATCAGCTTTTGAATTGCTCCACTCCTTGCACTCTAAGACATACTTAAACTGTACTCAGAAGTAAACATTAAAACCACACAGTAGTGAAAATTTGCATATCTTTGGAAGCACACTGGTAAACACAAAATCAATGTTTTTACCAAGAAAATAACATAGCATGAGATGTGTAAAAAAAAATGGCATAACTTATGATAAAATCATAATACAGATTGATAACAGCATGTCATCAAGCGAATAGGAATATCATCATAAAAGAAATGACACAAGATAAGGACATGTGTTACTGGTATTCAAGGGAGCAGACAGTGACAAAATCTGCCATAAGATGGACGTTTGAGGGTATACATTGAGAATTGGTTCATATTTCATTACTCATTTAAGTGAGCAGGAGACTGCAGTGAAACTGTGCACCGTATGGCAATTAAATATTGGGGGGGGGGGGAGAAGAGAAATGGGTTAAATAGCAATTTTATGTTGAACAATACACAGTATTGACGTTTCGACCAAAAGGTCTTTATCAAGACACAAACAAAACATTAAAAGACGATGAATAGAATGTCTTTTAATGTTTTGTTTGTGTCTTGATAAAGACCTTTTGGTTGAAACATTGAATGCGATTTGTGTATTGTAATTTTTATGATTTCTTGTGTGCTCATCATTGCCCATCATTACCCACTAGTTTTAGATATAGTCTGTCGTGTCCCATTGATACGAAATATAAACCTGTGTTTTACAAGTCTAATTGTTGTTACGTTTCACGCAGTTACCTTGTATTGATTGTCATATTAAGGAAAAGTAGGCTTGTATTATAATGAAAGAGCAGACTTGACTGACCTGGGAAGGTAGGCTTGTGCTGTAATGAAATGGCTGTCTTGGACAAGTAATGATAAGGATGATTGAAACTTTTTATAATGAGTGGATTTTATAGTTTTGAGAGGACTGTACTCAACAATCTGAAGTGCAGGTCAATACAAATCCAGGAAATATTAACAGTGATTGGTCAAATTTTAGGTAAAATGAGATATACAGCAACGGTGATTGGTCAGGTTGTAGGTCCATAGTAGAGATGCAGAAAACGGAGAGAATGCAAATACTTTGCAAACACAGACACAAAATTACTAATACAAGCAGGGAAGTTTCAGTGTATGCCAAGTCATCCAATTAAGGAAAAATTCCAAAATCTAGCAATGGGGCAACTAAAAATAAGCAGCTTTATCCACCAAGCTAAACGACTCCATAGACATCTTACAGACCTACCTGAAGTTGACAGCCCCCGGTCTGTACTAGAACAAACCCATTGGAATGAAAGGTATGGAGTACCAATATACATTAGACCCACGTGAAAGGAATGCTAAACGAGGATGAACAGCGAATAGTGTGCAGCAAAGGACAGTCACCCTCAGTTTCCTGGACAAGGAATATCCACAAGATATATAGGTCAGAGTATACACAGATGGATCAGCATCCTCACGTAATGCAGTGAGGATTGGAGGTGCATGTGTATATATAGAATATCCACACAAGCCTAGAGATACGATTAGAACACCAACAGGGAAATTCTGCAATAATTATGATGCAGAAATCCAGGCAATTAGGTGGCAACTGAACAACTGCTGAACTCCACTCCTGGCCCATAAGCCCATTGTATTCCTGATAGATGCAAGGTCAGTGCTTCAAGCTCTCCAGTCTGGAAAACTAACACAAAAACTATTTAATGAACTGTCTTACCAGTATAGGATAACTATGCAGTTGATACTCTCTCACTGTGGAATACCAGGAAATGAAAAATCAGACCAACTGGCTAAGGAAGGTGCTGCCAAAGACCAACCAGATGTACCAATCACCTACCATCAGAAAAAACAGATGATCAAGTCAATAAGAAAGCCACAAACACCAACACAAGATGACTATCACACTATGAATAGATCAGAAGAAGTTATAATTCTACGCCTTAGAACAGGACACAACCAACTCCGTAGTCACATGTACACAAAGTTCAAGATTGGAAACACACGACAATGTGTACAATTGGACAGGCAGCACAGAGTGCCAAACATATACTTCAAGAGTGTTCTGATTATGAAACACTGAGGCAGACATACAGAGCCAGAGGAAACAACACTGGAATCAAAGCTGTATGAGCCACTGTATGAACTTAAAAAGACTGAGTTTTTTTCAGGAGACAGAATTACAGATATAGGCATGTTTTAAGTGAATGAAAGAAAGAAAAGTGTAGGTAAAAACACATATACACCAACAGTGATAGATTTTAGGTAAGACATATACAGCAACAGTAATAGTTAGATTTTAGGTAAAACAGATATACAGCAACAGTAATAGTTAGATTTTAGGTAAAACAGATATACAGCAACAGTAATAGTTAGATTTTAGGTAAAAACAGATATACAGCAACAGTAATAGTTAGATTTTAGGTAAAACAGATATACAGCAACAGTAATAGTTAGATTTTAGGTAAAACAGATATACAGCAACAGTAATAGTTAGATTTTAGGTAAAACAGATATACAGCAACAGTAATAGTTAGATTTTAGGTAAAACAGATATACAGCAACAGTGATTAGTCAAATGTCACAACATAGTACAGTACAAGTGCTTGCACAACAAAAAAAATAAACAGCTATGTACACTTTGACATCAAGCACTGAAAGAAATAATGAAGCACATAAATTAATATATTTATTTAGACAATTTCCACCACTACCACAGACAACATCAAATGTCCTGTGATATGTATTTAGACAATTTCCACCACTACCACAGACAACATCAAATGTCCTGTGATATGTATTTTACACATAAATGCTGTTTTTGATGTTATCTGTAAATTTTATCTTCCAAAATGATAACATTAAACAAATATTTCAACATTGCTCAATTTGTATAATGTTAAAACGTTCACTATCATCTGGCTGCACAGTCTGAAAGCTGGTACCGTGTAATTCCTCTATAGTGTACACATTTATAACAGATTTCCCTACTTAATACTTTTCAAGATCCCAATTATTTATATTGTATATAATATAACTTATTTATGACAAACATAAGTACTATTGTTATACAGAAGTATCTATATATATATATAGGCCTGATGAATTTCTATTACTACATACATATTTCGTTGGTCCAGACCAAGTTTTTATAATTGGATTGACTTTCATTAACTTTTTTAAAAATCTCCCGCCTTTACTATATCCTGTCCTCACTGGCTCGCACTTTAGATGAGGCAAGAAGTCTTTGTGGTCATTTGCTTTCTGTTCACAATTGTTTACAGAAATTGTTTACAATTGTTTGCATTATTTTTATAATACTTCATATTACTGCTTCAAGTATGATATTTCATGCATTGTATCCCCATTTTAATTTCGCCATATGCTTGGCGCATCCAACTTCTGCAGTAGATAATTTATTATTATTATGGGTGTTTATATGATAAAGAAATGTGTGCAGAACTTTTGTTTGACTTTGATCATCTCCAGGTGAGATGTATCTTTAACTACATTAATTTTTATAATTATAAATGTAGGCTATGTTGTATTGTTACAAGAATTTGTATTGTCTGAAATTTAGTGTAAAAAATGTGTGATTTGAAAATGTCTGGTCATCAAATGTAGTCAGTGATGTTTGTTTGTTAGTTTTGCGTTTTCTCCATTGTAACCATCACGGATATCCGTTCGATTTCCGCCGGGAGCGTGATTATGTTGTGCCACCGTTATGCGCCTTGTAGGCCTAGCACATCCGATTTCGGCATGGTAGTCAGTGATCAATCCATAGAAGATTTAATGTTCATCAAATGTAGTCAATGGTGGATCAGTAGAAGAATGAATGTTCATCAAATGTAAAGTGTTAGTCTCACAACCATTAGGTCCGGATTTGACTCCCAGTAAGGATGAGTTTTTCTCTGTTGAAGCTCACCCTGTACTTGACATGGTGATAGCAAGTACATACATCCTTTATCACAAAAGTCTCCCTGCAACTCCTTAATGGGGAACATGCAGTATTGCCTGCTTTTTTTAAAACTATAGTTTCAGTGAGGAATAAATCGAAGAATTAATACTCATTAAATGTAGAATAAGGGGGAATAAGTAGAAGAATTAATGTTCATTAAATGTAGAATAAGGGGGAATAAGTAGAAGAATTAATGTTCATTAAATGTAGAATAAGGGGGAATAAGTAGAAGAATTAATGTTCATTAAATGTAGAATAAGGGGGAATAAGTAGAAGAATTAATGTTCATTAAATGTAGAATAAGGGGGAATAAGTAGAAGAATTAATGTTCATTTAAAGTAGACTCAGAATGGAATACCAGTAAGTAGAGGAATTAATGTTCATTAAATGTAGAATCAGGAAGGAACAAATAATGTTCATGAAATATAGAATCAGTGGGAATAATTCGAAGAATTAATGTTCATTAAATGTAGAATCAGGGGGGGAATAAGTAGAAGAATTAATGTAAATTGTTGATCACCTTAAAAAATGTCAGCCATCGAAAAATAAATGTTTTATCTTTTTCTTTTACATTCGTTCCCTAACTCCTGCAAATTAGCAGGATGTAGTTGGTAGAACATAATACACTGTGTCATTGTTTACAGTTTGGCTGCAGTATCTATAACTTTTGGTCTGACACATCCAACGTCAGCATGGTTTCTGGGTCACTTAGACCCTCAAAGGGAAGGAACAGCCAAATCTACTCCCAAACTTTCATCAGCTCTTATGACATACATGGCAAGTAAAGTATCGCTATTCTTTGCTTCCTGTTCAGAAACCACACAGGCATAAATATTTATCAAATACAGTGTCAATAATAGATCATTGGTAGCAAATATGCTCATCAAGATTAGCCAGTGATCGATCTATAGATTAGATGTTTAAAAAAAACATTGTGTGGCAGATTCTAGAATAATATATATTCATGAAATGTAGAGTCAGCGGGGGCTCATTAGGAGAGTAAATATTCATCAAAAGTAGAATCAGTGGTAGGTCTCCGAGAATAAATATTTATCAAATGTAGAGTTCATGATTTTTATCTTGATTCTTGATTAGAAACTGGCCTCACGGCACGTGGGGCATTCCCATAAGTGCTACGCCCTCTGTTCCAGCAGCCATTCGATTTGATGGTGCTGAAACAGACGTCGACATCAGGGCACAACTCTGGCCCTTGCGACAGGTTTCTTTGTTGTTCCGCCCACCCATGCCATGCCCGTAACTAGTTCAAGCACAACGTCGGCCTGTCAGAACAACATGGAAACCGTTATCGAAGGTTACGACTACGGGATTATATAGATGACATGCCATGAAGCTTCTATAAGATAACCTCAATATAAAGGCATGTCATCTACTAAGGCTTTCTGTTGCATGGTTGGTTTGTCTAGTGAGCCATTTATGAGACCCAGAGACGCAACCGCATGCGCAAAGATTTATGTTGATATGTATATGATATATTTTATATGACATATTTATGATATATTTATGTCGATATATGTTGAGTCATGATATTTATCTGTATTCATCAAGTGTCACTGAGTGTTTATACACAAAATATCATATAAACGAGTTGTTAAAGTAACTCCAAATGAACTGTTCTCATACATGACATCTTTAAGAAATCTGCTCACTGAATGTGTTAGGATAATAAGCATTAAGCAGATGATGCATATGTCAGAAAAAAATCTGACATTTTGTTATTAATGTAAAAGATAATTGATTACATACAAAATAATTTAAATAATTTTTCAATTGATGTATAATGTCTCACAAAATAATCTTCATTACTGTATATTGTCTATTTTCTGTCCATATGTGGACAGTGGTTGATCGTATTCACACATGCCGTTAAGCGTAGGGGTGGGAGCTTCAGCTGTTGTTCCAAGGACAGATGTGTCGCTGTGTTTGCATTTCCATGTTTATTCAAGGTTACTTGATGTTTTCTATCCACTGTTTTCTTGGTCCACCTTTGGCCTTATGTTCGGATATTCTTTTGTTATATGCTCGTATTGGTATTTGGTTTGAGTTCATTCTCATAAGGTGACTAAACCATTTTACTTGCTGTCTTTCAATATGTTCAATACATATTCTATCAACTCTTTTCATAATTTCCTCATTTTGTATTTTATCTAGTTTAGTAACCACTGCAGATTTTCTCAGACAATTCATTTCACATGTGATGATTTTCCTCTTCTGCAAGGCTGTTAAAGACCATGTTTGACATTGGTAGCACAGTGTTGGTATAAAAATTGTAGATATCTGTCTTTTGATTTCCATATTGTTTTTGGGTGAAGAAGTAATGGTGGAAGTTGGTAGGCCACTGTGTTTGCTTTCTGACATCTTGTTTCTATTTCTCTATCTAGTCTTCCATTTTCGGTAAAAAATGCTGCCTAGTTATTTAAATTCTTTAGATTGTTTCAGATTGGTGTTAACTATTGTTATATTCATTGGTGTTGCAGACTTGCTAATATTTATAACTTCTGTTTTTTTTGTACGTTAATTTTTATGTTGTACTTCTTACAAGCTAATATTAATGCATTGATTGATGTTTTGCAAATTTTTTTGTCATTGTATATTAGACTGTGATTGTCGTTAAATAATAGTTTGTTGATTTCATTATTAAGTTCCTCATCAGGTTTGTTTGCAATTTTTTCTCTTTGTTGATGTGAGCTTCCTTTATTATTCTGTCCATGTGTACATGTTGAAAAGTAGATGTGAAAGCAAGCAGCCTTGTTTTACTCCAGAACTTGTTTCGGAAGGTTCAGTCATTCCATCTGTAGTTCTTACTGAGCTTTGGCATCTTTGATATATTGCTTTTATATTATATTAGCAATATACTGTACATTCATTATCATCAATTTCTTTTGTGCCAAGCTTGAAGTCATAGTTCTCCATGCTTGTCGATCAACAGCCAGTTGTTCCAGATCTTTCGTTTTCATACCAGCTGTTGTGATTTCTTTTTCCATAGTTCTTTTCAGTGTTATTTTTGGTCTTCCCCTTTTTCTCTTGCCATTCGATGACCATGTAAAGACTTGATGTGGTATTCTGTCTATATTCATTCTGAGTGCATGACCGCTGTATGTCCAACATCTTTTTCTAATAACGTATGTAATGTATTCTTGTTTTGTCTCTTCTCTTAGTGTCTCATTTGACTTAGTCTTTCCAGTATACTGTATATTACTATGTATAAATAAAAATGTTTTCAACTTTTCTAAACTAATATTAGTGTGAATAACAATACTGCTCGCACAATTATTTGTCATTAGAATATGAGTTGCATACCATCATTATCCTCTATTTCAGCACTGCGCTAACATCATCTTCACAATGATCCACACCTAGTACACCGTCATCACTTATGTCCATCACACTTTTGATCTAGCACTATTGTAACAGGATAATAATTTGGATGAATTGTCCAGCAATGCTTCTTTCAACCTCTACATGATCATGACAATGCAAACACTTTTTATGTAAATTAGAGCCAACAGAGAATTTCATCCATGTGATGGACACTTTTTACAGATAATGACCTTATAAATACATAATTTATTTGGGCGGGAATTTTCACAGAGCCGCATGTTTTCTTTGAATTTTATTGTTGATATTTTACATCAGCTGATAAAGACCAAACACATTTTTTTTAGAAAAGCACCATACATGGATCTAATACTTGGTAATATATGTTAAGCTTTACATGTTTAAAAAAAAATATAAATGAAATCTGAATATTATGTTTAATTATTTGTTAATGTTTGAGTACAAATTATATGTAATTTTACTGATATATTTCTTCTCATGAGTCCTAATGCTTATGCACAATTTCGTAGCATTTATACTTGTCAGCGTACTGAAATGGAAATTGATACAAAATGTCTACAAAGTACAAAAAAATAACAAAACCTGTAAAAAATGTGTTACAAAGCATACACATTTATTTTATAAGTTATGAATACTCAATACACAAATCAATAATTAAACATATTTCATGGGAATTTTTTTTGTCTAGAAATGATCTATAAGGTCACATAGGTCCCAGTCTAGAAATATTCTGTAAAGTCACATAGGTACCACCACTTTAATATCTGTACTGCAAACATTCAGATTATGTAGTGTCTCCTCATATTGAACATTGGCTGCAATGGATCTCTAATAATTTCTGCCTTGATAGTACATAAAACATCTCATGGCAGTGATGAAACATTACAAACTTGTGTGGTTTCTTTGACCATGTTAAGATGCATGATTCCCTTTCCAAAACTATCTTGCAGGGGCAGTTGAGGAGGAAAGAAGAAGAGGACAAAAGAAAGTATGGATTGATAATATTAATGACTGGACAGGATTAAGATTCAACTTAAACCTGGAAACAGATGTTTTTTTAATTACTGGTAGTACACATATTAACAAAAATATAAATGTTTCTGCCAAAAGGCTGTTATCAATAAAGAAAATAACATAAGAAACGATACTGTCAATATTCACATATTAACCACTAGATGGGATACATCTGGAAGAGATATTCATTTTTTTAATGAATGATGAAAAAACTTGGATAGAGATGAAACCAAATAGAAATTTGAATATCATGGGATGTTGACAAAACAAGACAAATAGAAATTTGAATATCATGGGATGTTGACAAAACAAGACAAATAGAAATTTGAATATCATGGGATGTTGACAAAACAAGACAAATTAGAAATTTGAATATCATGGGATGTTGACAAAACAAGACAAATAGAAAAATGACAGAACATAATAGGATCTCTATGTTTCTTCCGCGTTGAATACGATGCATAGGGCAGAAAGCAGAGTTCTCCAGTTTGAGAAATGTGATGCTACTGTGTGTACTTCCTGCATGTTGTTGAGACCCATAGTCATACCTTCTTTGATAGTTGTTCTGCGAAGACTCTCTCTTGGTCTTTTTCTTTTGCCATCTGGTACCCATTTAATGCTTGTAGTTGCAGTCTGTTTTAATTCATTCTAGGTACATGTCTGATATAAGTCCATCGTTTTCTTCTTATTGTCATAGTGACATATTGCTATTTGGTGTCTTTAATGATGAGATAAATGACAAGATATGCCAAATTAGTGTATATACCAGTTCTCATATTGAGTCCGGTCATCAGAGGAGCATGATTTTATGGCAGTCACCACTGCCTTGTTGAAATGTCAGTGGCAGGAGTCCTTGACCAGTATTTGATCCTGTGCAAATATTTACAGAATCGGTCTCCAAGGTTCTTGCCTGTCTCCCCTATTTACAACATAGAACAATGTTTGCAAATGAATTATAATGCGCAATTGACTTTATGCAACACACATATAAAACTTTGACAATTGTGAAAGTGACTTTAAGGAACATGATTGAGCGGATCTGTTAGATACATCTGTAACACCTTTTTAAAATTGACAGTGCCAAAATAGCCTGAGACAGCTGTGGATGAAGATTTCGCTGATATTCTGGTCATGTCTAAGCAAAAAGAGGGGGTGGGGTACAGAATACTTTCAGCATCCAGGGATTTGATTGAAGAAGAGAAAAGTGCACAAATAGGACACGACGGACAGTAGAACTGTGAGGGTGTGGAAGGTGAGAATAAGTTTGACCAAAAAAATACATGGAGAGATACTACAAGTAGATTATTACCACTATCTTTGACGCACAATCACAAATTATGGTATATGTGAAAAATCTGGGCTGACATTTCAATGACATGAGAAAAATATTAAGATTTAAACAAATCACAAAAAACTAAAAATGAGAATTATAAAATGCTAAATGTATTCTACATTAATATATGGTTCAAAAACATGGATAATAAACAACTAGAAGAATTAATTGATGCATTTGAGATATGGATATATAGAATAGGGAGAACTTCATGGAAAGAGAAGAAAATGAATAAAGAGATCCTGGCAACACTGCATATGAAAAAAGAACTACTGTATTAAAGGAAATAAAAATACGATCAAGTATTTTTTAGACATATTAAAAGGTCTTGCTTGAGGGTAGAGTTGAGAGAAGGCGAGCAAGAGGTAGGCAGAGGTACAAATGAGAGGGAAACATCACATGATGGGCAGGTTACAGTGTAACAGAGCTCACCACCAAGGCAAGAGATAGGGAATGTTGGAGGTCCGTTGCAGCCAAACTTCATTGCCGAGACAGCATTTAATGAGTGAAAACATAAAAGACACAATGGTTGCCTATTGTTTACCCTCAGGTGGATGATGATCAGAATATTAACACTTGCCGTTAAGCATAGGTTTGATGACTGGGAGCTTTAGCTGTCTATCCAAGGCCAGATTTGTCACATTTTCTGTGTTTATTCCATATTTGTTCAGGGTTGTCTTGATATTATCCATCCATCTTCTAGGTCTTCCTCTGGCCTTTTGTCCGGATCATCATGTTATATGTTCTTGTCAGTAGCTGGTTATGGTTCATTTTTATAAAGTGTCCAACCATCTTATCTTTTGTTTCTTGACGTATTATGTGCATATAATACCGATTCTTCTGATTTTGTCATTTATTATTTTGTCTGGTTTGGTCACTCTTGTGTCTTTTCTCAGGTACTTCATCTCACATGTTGTGTTTTCTCTGCTGGGGAAAACTGTCAGTGCCTATGTCTGACATTGATAGCAAAGTCTTCATTATCACTCCCAGTGTGTTTATTACTGAGCATTAAATACATACTGCCTGCCGACTTGCCAGGTCTGGTTTGGACACAAAATTGTTTGGAAAGATTAATCAATGAGAGAAAGGTTCCAAGAAAGAGACTAATATTACAATGAACACAGGAAATTGAAGACCTTCTGACCATGACACTGGAAGAGGCTGGATAGCAGTGATGAAAATGTGTTATATCTGATAAACATATTGGTGCTGCCCATATAAATGAATATCTGTTCCCATCCGAAATAATAATTGAATTGTTTGGTGTGGAATCCTAAAATAAAACCTGACCTTGAAAACATGTACACAGGTTTCCATGAAGTGTTGTGTCATGCTTTGTGGTGTGGATACACATTTAAAAAAGCATGAGTACTCTTAGTATGTATATGTCATTGTTTTCTATGTCAGTTCTGCTACTAGTTGTAAACAATTCTGTCATTTGTCACTTTCATGTGTGGTGCAGGGTGACATATTCACACCTGAAACTTCTAGATATAAAAGTAAACTTTTAGTTCATTCTGGACCAAACAATTATTTCTGGCCTGAGGGCAATTCCCCCCTTTATTGTTATCACAGTTGATCAATAAGGAGCGTTACTGACCCGACATATAATTAACCTAGCATTAAATCAGCTGCTGATTTAATTACTCCAGTCTAGGCTTGGGGAATTCCGATCTAGTTCAAGGAAACAGACTCAGAATTCTTCTACATATTATACAGATAAAACAGGCACAATTATTAAAACATGTAACTATTTTAATCTTGGCAGTATTTCAAACAAAAAACTGCAAAATTAATTTTTGATTGCTGTTGATTGGTGCACATTCAATAAATTTATACAGTTATGGCAATGTCGTTATTTTTCATGTGAATTCAGTAGGTCTAGACTCATTACTTTACAGTGTCAAATCTGTTAGCATAGTTGACCAAATAAAAGTGCAAAATAAACTATTATCACACCATTAAAAATAATGTAGCAATCATCTATATATGGATCTAATTTTAGTTGTTCTAACATGATTAAAATTTTACATATACCATATCTTGAACGTGTAAGAAGATTAATTCTTTGTGTAGCATTCATTTGTTCTGTGTGATATTTATAAATTGCAGTTGGAAATTCATCATCATCAAGTCCCTCATTGTGCCCCCTGAATCCACCAATGACAATTGAAATGTCTCTATTATCTCCCTTGAATTATGGCAATTGAATGGTCAGTGGGTGTGACAGCGGGCACACCTGGTTTATTGTGAAGTTAACACTGAGCATTTATAATGCCCTAGGGGTTTATTGAGATCTTGTAGAAAACTAAAAGTTTACAAAGTTTCAGGTGCGCATTAAATGTATTTTTTGTATTCCTTCTATTGACACTGTTATGTGTATTAGTTTTGTTTAATGTCACAATTTATTCAATGCAGTTCTTTATATTAATTAAACCAACATTTCTTGAATAATTTGCATTGTACGATTTGCATTTTACACAAAACAAAAAAGAAAACACAGAAAAATAACATCAGCTGCGCTTTGCGAACAACTTATTCTACGGAAACCTGTGAATCAGCTGCGCTTTGCAAACAACTTATTCTACGGAAACCTGTGTAGACACATTTTATAAAGTTGGATTCTATTTTAGAAATACATGCCCATTGTTTAAATAATGTCTATAACATAAAAACAATATATACATGAAAATTAATATATACAATACTGGATTCGACCTGTGGTAAAAGAATACTCATATTACAATAAATGATTCATTTAACAGCAGTAGCTATGTGGTCCCACAGGAAAGTGTGCTAATATCTACAATAAAAAGAAATACAGAAGTGGTTACATAAGGACAAATTTCCACTAAAATAAATAATCATCATCATGTAGCATATTCTAGTCGGATGTAGACATCATCACAGCTTTTCAAAAAAACTCCTGATCTTGAGCTAATCTTCCTGATTCTGTGTCATCTTCAGGTGGTCTTTCTTCTTGTTCTTCATGTTTCATTCTCAAACTCTCACTGGATATCTCTTGTAGCAGGACAATGGTCGAACCAGATTTCCAGCAGGATGTAGTCCATAAAATGGAAATGCATTATGTCACCGTTTTATTTGCATCAATGGCCTGAAACATCCATCTTCAGTGAGAGGTGGTCTTTGATTTCAAGTATTCATCTCATTCCTGGTACTTGCTTTGTCGCCCCTTACATCATCCCTACCAGTATGACGTTTCCAGACTATCATTGTTTAATGTGGCTAAAAGTTTGTCATTTTCTGGATTCTTATTGTTTTCTTTGATATTCATCTCAGGATGGTCCCATTGATGATAGTTTTGGTGCATGGTATTCTGAGAATTCATTCTTCTGTAAGATTTTATATCAATTGCCGCTATTTTATGTTTAACTTTAATGCTGACTGTCAAAGATTCCCATTCGTTTCACATGATTCATCAAGATTCACATTCTTCTGGAAATATGCAGTCTCTAAGAAAAGTTAGTCAAATAAATAATACAATTAATTTCATTTGTCTTAATTTTTATAAGTATATTATTAAATGACTAGGCACCATGATTTACAAACCTACTGTTGTGGGTGTATTTCACCCGTTTTTTGTCGGGGTCTAGAAAGGGAACAAAGAATAGCAATACTTATCTGCCGCTTGTCGTAAAATGTAACTAAGATTTGAGGATGTGATTGGCTGTCCCATCACATAGATGGTCAAGTGGCCTAGAAACTGTGCTGAAGTCAGATGTGTCAGGCAGAATGGTGCATATATCACATCCATGCTGTAAACAAGACAAAATACATTCCGTACTCTGAAGTACATACTGCTAGTCTGCAGGAGTTTGAGAATGAAGAAGAAAGTGTATTCATATATATTATTGATGCCAAATTGGTAACATTCTTCTAGCACTATCTAAATTGACTTAGTAGAAAAAAACTGTCTACATTAGGGAAGGACATTCAGAATTGCTGGATAAATTATTGAGAACATACCTTGCTTACTCTTTCTTATGAAAGTAACCTTAACATGCTAATCCTAGCATTGACATCATGGTTTGTTCCTCAATGTCTACTAATATTACTGACTTTCAAACATAATCTCATAAATAAAGTTGACAGCTGAAACATTGGTACCAAACATATATGTGGTATTTTATCATTCTCACATTTCAACTCATATTTATAATATATGTACACAGACATGCAGGTGTATTTCATCATCTCTTGATCAACTAAAACCATCACTTAGACTCACCCACCAAGCTGATAAGCCAATAAATTCTTCATTTGTTTTTACTCTCATTTTCATAATCCTCCATTTTTATAGAATTCCTTTTTTATAGGCTAAGGAGGAGCAGTTGCTGATGATCAACCAGAAGTGCAATAACATACCATCAAATAAATAGATGATACAGCTATTAGAAAACAAACTCCAACACACGATGACTACCAAATTATGAATGGACCTGAACAAGTTGTCATTCTGCGCCTCAGAACAGGACACAACTGATTTCACAGGTCACATTTATACAAAGTTCAAGATTGGCAACACCGATGTGGACAGATACCTCAAACAGCAGAGAATATGAAATACTGAGGCAAATACACTGGCCCAGAAAAACAACAGTGAAATAAAAAAAACTACAGACGTCTGTACAAGTTACAAAACAATGTCACGTTTATACAAGACAAAACTTCAGACATTAGCAATTTCCAGGCGAACGAAAGAAGAAAAACAAAAATAGACTTCTAAATATATTGTAGCAAGACTGGACAACCCTTATGAAAATAAAAAATTCATAGGCACATAATTAAGTATATTTCTGCTAGCATACATGCAAAAGCATATTTCTATTGAAATAGAAAGACCGCTATGTTTCTGCTAGAGTATATACACAAACATATTTTCTGTTTGAATAGAAACACTGGTATATTTCTCTTTCAATATACAAACATTATAAATTGGTAGCATATTCTATTCAGATGCAGTCATCCACCCAGCATTTTTTGGCTATTGTGATTCTCTTGGCATATTTACATTCAGTAGTTTTGCCATTGCTTTTTGTCCAGATGCGGAATTGCTGGCAGTGTTATTTGAACACTGTACTTAGGTCATCATAAACTCACTGTGTGCCTCATTTCCACAGAGCTGGATACAAACAGGTGTACCTCTGGTATTTGTGTATTAGAATTCATTCTCAAATTCCTATTGTATCTCTCTTGTAGCAGGTCAATGGTCTTATTAGATTTCTAGCAGTATTTAGTCCAGAGAATGTACATGGGTTGTCACTGTTTTGTGTCAATGGTCCAACATATCCAACTTCAGTGATTCTTGTATTTGGAACATTAACAAATGAAATATAAAATCACAAATATTTCTTAAAATGTTCTGGTCACAAGAAAAATTACACAGATCAGACAGCAATAAGATCCACTCAAACTGGGAAAATTATAGGGAACATTGGTACCCAGCATACTTTAAGCAGGTAGCTATTGACATCCATAGTCTTTCAGACAGAAGCACAGGCTATTTTCACAGTATCTCTATATCACTGTTCAAAATTATAAGAGAGACAGCTGGCTTGTGTACTCACCTTCATCAGCTAACTAAAAGTATAAGAGAAATAGTTGATTTGTGTAATCATTTTCAGATACCATTTCATCTCTGCATTCTTCTAGGTAATTTACTGTATAATTCAAAACTGTAATGTGCAGAATAACATAACACAATACTAGAAAAGAAGATTCAGCAAAAATAATTTGAGCACTTTTCATTATTACAAGTTGGTTGTGAGGAGGATAAAAAGAATGGTGGTTGAAGTAGATATGATTTTTAAAAGAACAAAAATGTGTTGTTGAAAGGGTATGGCTTCTGAAGGGACAAAAAATAGTGGCTGAAGAGGATGTGGTTTTTGGGATTACAGAAAATGGTGGTTAGAGAGGGTATGGTTTATTGGGAAGACAGAAAATGGTTAGAGAGGATATGGTTTTTAGGAGGATAAAAAATGGTGCTTGAAGAGGATATTTCTGGGAGGTTAAAAAATTGTGGTTCAAGAGAATATGGTTTTTGAGATGACCAAATAAATTATGGTGAAAGAGTATATGGTTTGGAATTTCAGTCCTTCCTACTCTGGCGACTGCAGAAGTAAACAACTCTTAAAAAACCCATTATTTTACACGAGGTAGCATGTCAGCAACTAGACATCATTTTGGATTGTAATTGCATCATTGTGCTAGAAATATATCTACGATATCAGCAATAATGAATTTCTAACACCTTCTTCACAGTCTAGAAGAAATATTTGTGTCAATCCAGTTTCTTCAAGAACATGACATTGTGCGTAAAGTGTTCACAGAGCTATTCAATGTCTTTGTCATTAATAGATGGAGCTGCAACAATGAAACCCACACCTCATTCTACATATAATACAGCCTAATCTTAATCCTAATTCTAATAAATGTATCTGATAACATACCCAAAAACAACCTCACCTTTAACACTTTACTGACCAAACTCAACAGCCGTTATATACCCCTGGTGACAAACTTCAACATTAGTTATGACACACTGACAATTTCAAAGCTATCTTACAAGAGTTTGATTTTATATGGATTTTAAAACATGTCAATGTCTAAAAACTTTGCAAGCAGCCTTTTTAACAGGAGATAAACATGTTCTGGTCAATAAAGTGTTAAAGAGACTCTAGTAGATTAAATACCTACTCGAATTCACATTTGTGATTCAACATCAAGAACTACTCACACCTACTTAAAATCTAATAATGACTGACTGCACCAAATAACTCACCAATATATAGACAATAGTATGTATACTATAGAAAACCCTGCAGGATTATGCTATTTTTGGAATTGTTTACTACTGTGGCCATCTGAGTAGGAAGGACCCGAGTTTCTAACCGACAAAAGTCTGGACCTTTATATAGTCTACACAAATAATAAATGCACTTATACATACTATGTAATAAATATAGTATTCATAGATATACATACTAAAGAAGCTGCACATTAGAAACCAAATATCAACCAAATCATGATGTTGATGTATGTAGATCCATTCTGACTGCGGAACAAATCACTTTTTTTCCCCAGTTGTTTCACACAAATTTCATACATCATCAAACTCATTCTCACTGTCAGCCAGTTCTGCTGAATCCTCCATAGCGAGGGACTTTAAGCTGGTTGACTGGGGTGTGGTTGCACACCCTTGTTGACCATTTCTGCGTAATCTAGACTGTAAGTGGCTGACTTGAACATCCAGACTCTCAACCTGTGTCTGTAATTCTTCACTTGTTCTTTGAGCTTTTCTTGCTGCATTTCGCTGTTTATCAACCTGATAAATGAAATAATTCAATTAGTTATCCAAACCTTTATAGATGATGATGATAATGAAATAATCCCTTTAGCTGCAATCAGGTAGCTCATGACACATGATGGAAGTTTTGGCAGCTACGGAAGTTTTGGGATAGCTTTGGCTGCCCCACAGAAGGTCAAAGTGACCCACATGCATGCTGAAGTCAAATGATTTGTGCCAAAAGGAACAAATATTACAACCAAGCTGCACATCATAACACAACCCATTCCATTCTCCAGATTACATCCTACGGTTCGTTTCCAATCAGTGCCTACCGGTGTATTTTATAGTTAATTAATCTTAATATCATATCAATAATTAATTTAAATACTCATTTGTTAGGGTTATGGTTGTTTTACATAACTAATCCTAACCCTAAATATATTATATTTAACCCTTGTGGAACTAGTTTGAAATTTGCACCTACCTATGTAATTATTTCCCTTTGCAGTAGGCACTAATTGGAAACAAGAATCCATCCTGCTTATCTGCAGGAGTTTGAGAATGAGAAGATAACCATAGGGTAGCATATTCTGAACACAATGATGTAACCATCAGTTTGTCTAAGTGTGTCTATCTTGTGCTATTCTTCCCACCTTTATGACCATCATGATCAGATGGTCTTTGGTGTATTGTATCCATAATCTTCCTGGTCTGCCTGTTTATTTTGTTGCCGTGGCATCGTTCCATTATTGCATTTCCTAGGCTTATATTATAAATGATATTCACACTTAAATGACAATATAACATTACATATCTTCTTCTACATTTATTCTCACACTCCTGTAGATTAGCAGGATGTAGTCAGGAGAACGAATGTGCTGTGTCATGGTTTGCAGCTTAGCTGCGATATCTGTGCCTTTTGGCCTAACACATATGACTTGAGTATAGCTTCTGGATCACTCTGACCCTATATGGGATGGGACAGCCAACTCCACCCCAAAACCTCCTTGATTGTCTCTTACAACACACATAGAAGGTAAACAGTGTTGTATTCTTTGCATCCCCTTTTGGATCTGGCAATACATGGGTGGCATTTCATATAAATATTAATTGTCAACATTTAACTAACACTTTCCTGACCAATTTCGATGACCGTCAAATTTCCGTAATAGAAACTTGGTGACCGGTTTCGCCGATTGTCGAAACCGCAATGATAGACCAGAAATATGGTAACTGTCTATTGTCTTTCCCCAGGTGATTTGTGATCCACTCTTTGCCTTAAGCGTGGGGTGATTGGAGCTCAAGCTTGCATTCTAAAGCCAGTTTTGTGGCTTCTGTTGTGCTATGACCGTGTCAGTTCAGCATGTCCCTGATGTTTTCTATCCATTTTTTCCGTGGTCTTCCTCTGGCTTTTTACCCTGATCTCATTTGGTTATATGCTTGTACTGTCAACTTTTCGTGATGCATTCTCATAATGTGGCCAAACCACTTGATCTGTTCTCTCTCTATGTAATCTGTACAAGATATTATACCTATTCTTTCCCTGATATATTCATTTCGTAATCTATCAAGCCTGGTGACCCCGGCAGCTTTCCTCAAGCATTTCATCTCACATGTCACTATATTTCTGTAATGTGAAGATGAGAGAGACCAGGTTTGGCACTGGTAACACACTGGCACTGGTTTGTTGGAAGAAAAATATTGTAGATCATTTGTCTCTTGACTTCCATCTCGATCTTGGGGTGAAGAAGTAGTCGTGACAGTTGGTATGTTACTGCCTTTTTCTTTTGACATCTTTTTTCTATCAAGGCTTCCATTTTCTGTAAAAATACTACAGAGATATATAATATGGTAATACCCATTGCAATAATGTTACTAAAAATAGTGTTTCTGGGAAATTATGTTGTGTAAAAATGGCGGCACATATAGAATACAGATATAGACATCGTAGATTAGTTTTTACCATCAAATATTGGAGAATTTGAAAGTGAGATTGTATGATATATAGAAATTAATGTAAATCTAGTAGGGCTAGTACTGATTAAAATTTTCTTGTTCGATTAATCAGAAAAAAATGTAATCAATTAATGTTGATTAATTATAACACATATATAGATCCAACTATTTGTATCTGATCCGCAACAATCCATGAGTTAACTTCACAGTTCACACAAAAATAGTATTAATGTTGTAAATTAAAACTGTAGCACTGACATAAGTGATTTTTGTTTACGTCTGCATGTCTAAATAAATAATAATATTCTGCGGGGAAAGTAAGTAAGTAAATCGATTAAAATTTTTAACGATTAATCAATTAATTAATCGTTAATTTCCACAGCCCTAAAATCTAGGCCTAGCATTATGATAAGTAGCATTTTGCACTTGAAATAACTCTGGAGCTTTCAAATTCATTCAGAAAGTGCAAACAGTTGTTGCAACACATAGAAAGTTTCAAGGCTCTCTCGCACTAGATCGATTTTATACAGATTTTTAAAGACGGTGATGTCAGTGTTTGAAATTTTGCGTGCACCCTCAGTAATGGTGGATAAGTATGCTCTGGATTGCTGGTGAGCAAAGTGTTAATAAATATAGGTGCTTCCCATTCTTCCTGGAAAATCCGCAAAATGTTCTAAAAGACAATCAGTAAAATATCCTAAAGGACAATCAATGCATTACCTCGTCTTCTACTGCTGCCAAGTCATGCTTTAATTTATCCACACGATTTCGCAACCCACGCACTTCTGATTCATACTGCTCAGCTCTACGCTTATGGTGGTCCAATTCTGTGGTACGTTCAGCAAGTGCTTTCTTCAGCTTGCCATGTATATGTTGCAGGTTTGTTAGTTCCTGGGTATATTCAAGAGAAAACGTTTAGTTACCAGAAATGTATTTTATAAGTTTTAAGAAGTTCTATAAGTAAAAACGAGAAAAAGGCATGTCAATAAATAGATCACCACCTACTATTTGTGTTATATAATTGTTTATATATTATTTATTGTTTATATTTTATGTGGCTTTATTCAACCTTGAACAATTTTAATATCAATTCAAGTTCTTGCAAAGTACTGGCCGTTGATCGTGGTCCATGGAGTACTGTGCTAATCTAAGACATCCAATCATATAGAAAAGGTGATAATAGTTAAGTAAAGAAAAAAAACATTATACTGTTGTGAATAACCTGGGGAAAAAGAGGGATGTGTTCACTACAAAAAAATTTGACGAAATGTTTTATGTTTTTGGTGAGGGGTTTGTAAAGAAAAAAGGTACACAACTAGGTTGAAATTTTCTCTGAAGAAGGGTTTATTGAAAAAAGAGGCACACAACAGGTTGAAATTTTCTCTTAAGAAGTGCTTTTTGAGAAAAGAGGTACACAACTAGGTTGAAATTTTCTCTTAAGAAGGGTTTGTTGAGAAAAGAGGTACACTACAAAGTTAACTTAAGAATGGTTTGTTGAGAATAGGTACACAACGAGGTTAACTTAAGAATGGTAAATAGTTGCTGATGAAAATTAACCTGCTCTTCTTTCTTCTGTGTTAATTCTCAAACTTCTGCTGATTGTAGTCTAGAGAACAGAATGCAATGTCATTGTGGGTTACAGTTAAGCTGCGATATCTGCACCTTTCGGCCTGTCATATCCAACTTCAGCATGTCTTATAGGTCAATTTAACCCTCTATGGGATGGAACAGTCCACCTCAAAAACTTCACTAGTTGCCTTATACAACATGCTTGGTAGATAACAGTGTTGCTATTCTTTGTTCCCCGGTAGCACAGGGGCAACAGTATTATATATCATATAATTAAATATATATATATATTAATATAAATTATATATATTAAAACAAAAAATATGAAGAAGTGAAAAGTATCATAATATACCAACCTTATTTTTTTCTAATAGTTCAAACTGGAGAGTTCTAATGTCTGAGTCGGCTATGGAAGATGTAATGTGACTCTTTTTCTCTAACTCTTCCTCCAGATCTTCAACCTGATAAACCAAATACTTTGAGATATTCTTCACAAGCATAACTGTATGATGTTTAGAAAATTATCAATTAGGATTTGCCAATTGTCAAACTCCTTTTATACATGATCTATTATTTGATCCCTATTTTTTTTCTGGGAAAACAAATCAAGTGTTGTTGGTGTCCTATGATGAGGTGTAGGGGACAGTAATGTGTAGGAGTGAATTTTTTGCTGCCCAAAGATAATGCCTGTAGTTAGCATTCAGGATTAGAATGATGATGTGTAGTAACCAGCAGTTGCATTTTCATTTTTGCAGTGATAGATAAGCTATAGTAGGCAATATTGCATCAGATTTTGCCAAGTGCTTGGTGATACCGAAGTGAAAGTCATTCAGAAAATTAAAAAGGCATGCAGTAATAATTCTACAAATATCACACAAATTTAGGAGTGGTACAATCGCGTTAAAGATAGCTGCACATCAGTGGAGAGTAGATCATGTTCTTGTAGGCTTTCAGCAAACCAAAATGACATCATCATTAACCAAATGTTGATTTGTTCATGCAGAATAATGTATTTCAGTACTATCTGAGAACTTGTGAACTAGATGGGGATGTGCATTGGTTCAGTACATTCCATTTTGACTGATGATTTGGCCTGAAATTGAGTGCCTCCAGTAGCCATTCTTCCTTGATCATGCCACTCGTGATGCTTTTGTTATCATCTCACATACCAGGTCATTTATGTCACTCTCCTTAACCTGTAGCAGCCAGATATCTAAATTCTTTTGACATGTTTACTCTTTCCATAGACACCCGATGTTGACAAATGACACTATTGAGGTAGCCATTTGTAGTCATGGACAACAATCTGCCATGATTATTTTTCATCATTTTTTTTATAATATCTATTTATTTAGAGTGGTTATCCCTGGATTTTTCACACCGATATAAATACATTGTCATAATTTATTCTGCCTCTTCACATTTTCAAGCCATACTATATGGACCTAACTTCAGTGATGCCATTGTTAGTTAATTCTTCATGGATGCAGATTTTGAACAAAGTTTTTGAAGGCTACACAGTGTTGTTGTTATATTATGGTATATATATGATTGATTAGTTGATAATCAGTTGTTAATGATAGTTGACAAGATCTATAGATCTACATGATAGTTGACAAGATCTATAGATCTACATTGTTATTTGTCACTATAGAAATTGATTCCCTCTATTCCGGTAAGTCCTCTATGTGCGTATGTTTTTGTCATTGTTATCACTGTCCATGTTGGTTGTCCACGTAACACTGACACAAATAAACAACACCACCATATCCAGCATTCACATATTTCTATTATCTCCAAATTTGAAATAAATAATAAAAAATGTTATGTCAACAACAACAACAAAACTTCCAGAAAAACCAGAAATCATCAAAAATGGCAGGGTTCCAGCAGAAGTTGAATAATTTTTCTCTGATTGCTACAGGTTAAGGATGGTAACATCTTCATATTGTGTACCGTCAGGACCTAGGGTGGCTTTTTGTGACCATTTAAGAGTGATCTTGACTGTCTCTGCAGTGATCTGTATACTGTCATTCTACTCAACCTCCATAGACCAGATAGATGGTAATAATCTTCAGCCTGACATCAAGGTTGTTTTTATCCATGTGTTTTTTATCTGCCTGTTGAAAGCTATGAGGCCTTCCCCATATCATCATCTGATTTCTACCATGTCAGACCAGTGGATAGAAAATCAAGCATACTGAATCTATGGACATTACCTTTTATGCTCTGCTGAAAAACCAGAATGTCTTAAGAGATTTGTCCAAAAAATACTTGAAGGAAAGAATTAGATATAGTTATTAAAAAAAGGTTGAGTAGGACATGGAAAGATCTGGAAGCAGTAGCTAAGAATAGAACAAAATTGAAGGTGTTTCATAAGGCCTTATGCTCTGCAGGGAGAGAAAAGTGAATTGATAAATTGTATCTATTCCCTTTTCCTTGAGAGTCGATTTATGTAAGTTGACATATTCTTTTCTGAATGTTTTCTATAGTGATATTCTGAACTTCCATCGATTTGAGAAGTGGATCTATGGTAAGTGGAGAAACAGTGTAAACTTTTGAGAAACTTCATTTCTGGTGCAATGCCTTATACATGTGCTAATTTAAATGTCACAATTGATATTGTTCTTTTGATTATCAATTGTATATGTGTGACAATAAACAATGCTAAAGATTATGTTTAAAGTACCTGTGTACGCAGTTTCTTAGTGTCTCTCTCCAAGGCTAATTTTTCAGATTCCAGTCTCTCTCTTTTTGCCCACTCACTAGCATTCTCAGCCTGAATACGCTCCAACTGTAACAATATATATAATACTGACATCAAATATCTAATAAAAAAGATAACAGTGAATACTTGACAAAGAGGAGAAGGCTGCAGTGACACAAATTGAAAGTGACACCAAAATGAGTAAGTAATAAAATATTTCTTTGCATACAAATATAATTAATAAATAACTACAATGTTAATTATAAATGATGCATCTTATTGAGCTGGAATATTTTTTTTGCTGAGATCCATTCATTTTATTAAAATTTGTGTTGTGTTTTAATGTTTCTTGACAAAGTTTGATTTGTCACAACATTTAAAATGTCTATTTTTATCATTTATATTTATTACTGTTCTTTTTTATTTATTACATTTTTTTTCCTTCTAAAACCCACATTTTATTACTTATCACTTTTGATATCGCAGACATCAGATAGCAGACATAAATGAACACGATAATTATTCAACTAAGGTTTGTAATTAGTTTAATATTCCTGAAGCTGTTTCTCATGGCACATCAATGAGGTACAGGTCTGTAAAATAATATAAGGTTTAGAGAATATGTGCACATGGGTTTCTGTAATATGTTGATTAAATACAAATGATGTAATATTTTGTTGGAGTTGTTTTTTTTTTGGGGTGCACAATGCAACTTCTACATATAATTTTTGTTAATGATGGGTTCAACCTTTTTATTTTAAACAAACTGTTGCAGGAGGTGTTGCTGAGAAAGCACATAAAAGATTTGATGCAGACCTTCAGAATCTTTAACTAAATTTTAAATCTTTGAGAAATGGCAAAAGATGCAACCAGAAAATTGTATAATGTTGTTGACATGCACATACATCAAGGTTTTACTTTTTGTAAAAGCCCCACAGCACTTCATGTACACAATTATGTCTTTCCTCCAGCAGAGAAAGACGTTTCTTCTCAAAACATTGTACACCACTGAGAGTTCGAGCCCCATGAGTATGAAATAAAATTGGGGAAATCTCCCCATTGCACAAAAGGAGACAAGAGCTCTATTATTCATAATTTCTGGGTGCTCTAAACAAACAATACAAAAGCTAATTATTCTAGTCTAGTATAAAAATGAATGATGACTGCCTAATATAGTTTCATCCTACCTCTCTTCTGAGTTCAGTAATTTGTTTGTCCATGGTTGTCCTTGAAATTGCTTCATCTTCAAGGTCAAATGTCAGTCTGCTGAGCTCTTCTTGGTGTAGTTTTCTATTTCTTTCCAGCTGCATGAACAAATAAACAATTCAATGAGTGCATGCAATGACAATCGCAAGTTCACTTTTAATATCTCTTTCATCAAGTCACTGACTTCAATATTGCCTCTTTCTCGCCTAACCCCCCCCCCTTTTTAAGCACAGCTGGTTTGTTCAAATTCTATATTAAGTACCCCCCTTTTCAAACACTACCTGTTTGTCCACATTCTTTGTAAGTACCTCCTTTTTAATCTTTATCTATGTAAAGGTTTTCCAGTTGTCTGATAAATTTTTTTTTCATATTTTTAGTACATTTTAGTAGTAATTTTTATGTTTCTATTTTCTCCCTCACTATTCTGTCACATGAACAATTCTGTCATCAAAATGTTCAAAAACGAATAGGTAATAATCATCAGTTTATTTGCTTTCATATAATATTGTGTCAGTTATGGAAAATTTAATTTTGAGAAAAATTTACCCAAGCTTGAAATCTAGAAATCTGATTCAAAATCCATTTATTTTAAAATAAAGCACAACCACAACACATACTGAACCATTTTGAATCCACAAAAGTATTGATATGTACAGAATTTCTTATAACTGCCACAGTGTCTTGACATCAGTAAATGCATACAAAATATGCAAATTTCATACAATTTTATATTATTTACATTTTACATGTAGAAATCAAGTCTTAGAAAAATATAACGTGCAAATTAATGTTTATAAACTGCTTTTTTCAACATGGAGCCTGGATAGCACAGTTGTAAGTGCACTGACATCCTTGTACAGACATTCCTTGTTTCAATTTTCAGTTAGAAATAAATTATTTTTTTTTATATAACAAACAACTTCATGGCCAACCAACCGCTAAATTGGTATCAGAACAAATTTAGAAGAGTAAAAATGTCTTACATGATGTTGTCTACATCACACTAAATGTTTCACCTGAAACATGTTTTTATCTGAAGTTTTGTCTCTTCTGTACACTATACACTTTACTGTGTTTTGTAACTTGTACAGAGGTCTGAAGAGTTTTTCTTTCACTGTTTTTTCTCTGGGCCAGTGTATTAACCTCAGTATTTCATATTCTGGGCATTCCTGAAGAATATTTCTCTGCTGTCTGAAGTGCCTGATCACATGTACATATTGTTGTGTTGCAAATCTTGAAGTTTGTACACATGTGGCTGTGGATTTGGTTGTGTTCATTCTGAGGCACCATTCAGGATATTTTCAAGTTCCAACTTTTTGCTATTGATACCAGCGTTCCAGTGCAATATTTTCAGTGGTTCTGTTCTTTGACCAGTTTCTCTATTCTCATGCCTCTTGACTCCTCTGGGCAACTGAGAACTTCCGGTAACTGGGGTTGGACCCTTTCAAGGCATAGGGATCAGCATTGTCCCTGCCAGGATGTTCACCACAAGACAGGCATCATAACATACATCAGATAAAACATATTTCCATAGTGTGGGTTGGTACATGGCATGCTGATTGCTGTGGTAATTCTATTGGCTCCATCTTCAACATCTGTACCTGCTGATGACTTTTGTCTTGCTCAATTTTATGCCTGTCCAGTTTTAGTTTTCAGCTTCTTTTTGTTGAACTAAGCCCCATCTCTGTGGCAAGAATCTGACGTCGATGGGATAGCGAAATATACAAATGATTCCATTATATCAGTAATGCATAGATTCCTAACAATCTTCATAACATTGAAAATCAAAGTCTTTGCTATATTCAAATCACTGTCTTATCTTTCCCAACAGTAATAATCATAACAAGATAAACAATATCTATCTATCTATGTGACATGTCGTTTACAGAATGTTGTCCTCACTGTCACTCTCGGTTCTGTGCAAGCTGCCCAGCCTCTTCCAGTGTCATGTTCATTAGGTCTTCATTATAATTTGTCAATCGTAGTCTTGATCTGCTTCTTGTTCTCTTCCCCTGGAAATTTTCCCTCCAAGATTAATCTTTCTAAACTATTGTGTCTTTTTATATGTCAAAAATATGTTATGTTGTGTTTTTTGATAGTTTTGAGGAGCCAGTATTCTTCTATGTTCAGATCTTTGCAGATATCTGCTTTGGTTCATCTTTCTGTCCATGATATTCTTAGCACCTTTCTATAAGATTTTATTTTGAATGCCGATATTTTATTTTTATTTGTAGATGCCATTGCCCATGTCTCACAACCATATGTATCAATATCACATGCATGGAAAATATAGCAAATAAAATCACATAATTAGAATGCAAGAGAAAATCTGACAAACACGTATGGGTAACAAAGATAAAAAAAAGCAATATGACCAAAGATAGATGAAGATATTATACCAACAAACACAGCTAAAGCAATTACAACTAATATCAAATTATAAATAATATAGACAGAACACATTGAATGTTTCTGTGACCTTAAAACTGTCTGTCAATACTGCTTTCATCCTGCTAAGGAGTTTGTCAGTAGCTCGTGTGATAAAGGCCACATGCACTTGCAGTTGTCATGTCATGTACAGGGTGAATTTGTTTTATTTATTTTCCAACAAAAACAAATGACCTCATGACCTCAAAGATGTGAGACCAATGCACTAACCTCTCAGCCATGTGCCACCATTGACTATACGTTTATTAACAAACAATTAAAAAAAAGTTATCATAATTCTTTGTTTGGATCTCAAAGAAATAATTGTATCCTTGTTCTGCTAGTTGCTATTTCCATAAGAACTTTGTGAATTATTTTGTTTTTCTGCACTTAATAAAGATTGTCACCACAACATTGAATTTATTATGTCTATATTATTGATCGTGTCCTTGCTGCAGCAGGTCACCTCGCCCAGCATCATGAGGAGTTCAGAACATTTATAAAGACTAGGTTCTAGACAGAATATGTCACCAGAATGATTGGTATTATTTGTACTTGTAATGCCTTGTATTTTTATTGGAAACATTTCTTTATCTTTATTCATGTTAAAAAAAAAAGAAACTTGAATCCTGTTTTATTGACAATTGCCAAAATAAGTCTACATTTGTGGTCTAGATGTGTTGACATGGCAATATAGTAAATATATTACATGAGAGTAAGTACATGGTCATTCCTTGATGGGATCTGGATTGGAACAATTAAGTACATTGTCATTCCTTGATGGGGTCTGATTGGAACAATTAAGTACATGGTCATTCCTTGATGGGGTCTGATTGGAACAATTAAGTACATGGTCATTCCTTGATGGGGTCTGATTGGAACAAACTAAACTTACTTGTATCTTCTATTCACAGGATTCAAAAGTTGGTAGCATATATTGTTATGGACATTAGCAGTCAATCCAGCATTATTTGGCTGTAGTTAATTTCTAGACAATATAAAAATGTTACTGGGTTGCCATTGCTTTGTGAACAGTCTGGAAGCACAATTGCTTGTGGCAAGGATTGAACTTGATACCTTGGCCATCCAGGACTTGCTGTGTACCTCTCCACCACAGTTCCAGAAATTCTCAGGAGTCAATATTTGTCATACTTGCTTATTATGTTTCGACCCTTTAGCTACTATATTCTCTCATAAATCAATCCCAGCTGTGCTATATTCTTAGAAACCAATCCCAGCTATGCTATATTCTTCTCATAAACCAATCTCATCTGTGATATATTCTCATAAATCAATCCCAGGTGTGCTATATTCTTAGAAACCAATCCCAGCTGTGCTATATTCTTCTCATAAACCAACATCAGCTGTGTTATATTCTTCTCAGAAACAAATCCCATCTGTGCTATATTCTCATAAATCAATCACAGCTGTGCTATATTCTTAGAAACCAATCTCAGCTGTGCTATATTCTTATCAGGAACCAACCCTAGCTGTGCTATATTCTTTCCAAAATGACTTTTACACTGTGCTTTAACATTCAAATTGGTGTCCAGTTGAATGGACCAAGTTTAAATCTCATCTGTTACATTTTTCATGTTCTGTTGTGGCTTGATGATAAGGTGCCTTTATATGGTCAATGCAATGACTCTGTTGTTGATTATCCCATGTCATTGTTTACTTGACCACAATTACTACTGTATCTATCCTATTTATCTCATTTGTTGCCTTGCAGAAGCAAACTACTACAGAAGAGAACAAGATAGATAAATCCTTTAGCTGTAACACTTTTATAAATTCTTTCCCCAATGACTTTCACCCTGTGCTGAATCTTCTAGTCCTACAGAAACTTCTAGACCTACAGAAATAAGAGATCTTTCATGGTACTAATCTTTTTATTGATACCAGAAAATTTATACTGCATGGATGGGATTCGTAATTTATACAGCGCTTGGCGATTTCAGAGTTAAATAAATTTTAGCAAATAGGGGATAGACAACAACAAAAACACACAAAAAACAAGCCAACTCATCCAAAGCAGCTAGAGGGTTAAGGATTACATAACAAAAGACAAAGCAACAAAGTAAGCACACAATTTTTGTTAATGGGATAGCATATTCAATATAAAGCATACAAAATAAGTCTGCAACATTGAACAGACTACATTAACCTGTCAAGACAGGTGTGACTAAACAAGAATGTTATGCAGGTAACAAGAGGAGACTGATAAACCAACATAGAGCGGGTGTGGTCAGTCGTTATTTGAGGAGGAGATCTGAGCACTTATGAACTGATGGTTCGATGTGCAGTAAGGGTGATTTGTCAGCTAACGCAAAATAAGATTAAGTAATAAAAACATACAAGGTTTAAGTGATAGAATATTATAATAAACAGAATAAAAGTGAAACAGTAAACATTTCTTACACTTTTCTAAAACAAAAACATACAAAATAGAAATCCATATTTTAATATGTTTGAATGGGTCTCACAATGTGTACAAAAGCATTTTACAGCAGACAATAAGTTCACAACAATACGAAAATAACAGTAAAATCAATCTTACCCAGTCTAATGAAGGCTCAGAGTCTGGGCTTCTCTGATTTTAAGCATGAAAGGGGACAACAGCTCTTTTAGTATGTATCCAAAAGCCAGGAATTACCACACTAAAACATGCTAATGCAAATCATACACCAGTTTTGGTCAAGTTCAACCAAGCATACAATTCTGGCACCAAATTAGTACAGTGGAAACCCATTATAACAAATTGGTTGGGATGGACATAATATGTGCGTAATAACCTAATTTCATTATATACAATTATGGACAATTATTACCATAAGTTATGTCCCTTACAATTACTAACATAAGTTATGTCCCTTTTACATTAATTCACATGACCTAATCACTGGGTTTCAAAGAATCAAAGAATGGTATACCAGTTCCTTGTGACAAGGTAAAGACTTCTTTTTTATGGATGGGAAGAGGAGGTGTTAACACATAATTTTGTTAAGGAACATGATAATTTTTTTGTTATAGATATTTGACTTTCAGATGATACTCAGTGATCTAAAGGAATCCTCCCCCACCCTCTTCACTGAGAAGCAGTATCTCTTACAATGCACTGAGTTTAGTCCATCGACAATGCAATCATGTGAATGCATCCTTCTAAAATGAGGTAACTTTACTTTTCCTGTGATTTCCATTGGTCACTTTGTGCAGACAGCCAGTGAAAATCACTGGAAAAGTTCAATTTTAATCACTTTAGAAGACCACCTATGTCACCTAAAATACACACACCGCACACTTCACGACTTTCAGTGGTGATCTGTCCCTGACTGGTGATTTCTCACTTTTTCTCCCTTACATCACTGCCATATTAAAATACTGTAAACCATGTTCTTCAACAAATCTGTACTGAATAATGCTTTGTCCAAACACATAACGAGCTAGTGAAAATTTGTGCACGTCAAAAGTTCAGAATTTGTACTTTTTACCTGGAACATTTTTTTTAAATAGTGTATTATACAGGGATATTTGTTTAGATCAGTGGTCAGGAACCCATGGCTCGCAAGCCAGATGTGGCGCTATTGATGGCTGCATCTGGCTCGCAGACAAATGTTCGATTATTAAAAAATGTTTCTTTAGACTCCTTTGAGCTACATATTAATTGCATATCAATATTTCATTCTACAAATGAGCTAAAGTCTACTACAGCTCAGCATCAGAAGTCGCATTAATGGTAAGAAATACTCATTATTGATTAGCAACAGCATAACAATGTTATTAAAAATAATTCAGAGACATAATTATTGTACTTTTAGTGTTGAAATTACACAAAATGCACACATTTACTTGAATTTTTAGTTTTAAACATAATGTATGGCTCCCACAAAATTACTTTTCAAAATATGTGGTGTCCATGGCTCTCTCAGATAAAAAGGTTCCCGGCCCCTAGTTTAGATACATGCATTGTAACAAGTTTTTTATACTAAGATAAAGAGGTAACATAATCTGGGATTTTGAAAAGTGTCACTAAACAGGGAAATTCGTTACAGACTCATTGTAATGGGGTTCCACTGTATAAATTCAAAAGAAACTCATTCCTTGAATTAATTTAATTTGTTAATAAAACATATCTCACACATGCTTAAAGTTCAAAATAATTTCTCTTGCAAATTATATAAAAATATAATTTGTATACATTGTGTTCCTCTGTAATGTGACAACCTTTTTATAAAGCACATGTTTAAAAAAATACATAATTACAAGAGTTCAGAATAGATTTTTAAAATTATAAAACACATTTTCTCATCACTGTAGTGTCCAAGTCAAACAATCAGCTACAGTATGTTTCCCATCATTCATCACCAACTCTCCAACTATAGATTCCTTGAATGCAAGAATACCTGCTCATACTGTAAAGCCTACATGGGCAGTGCATCCATGTCAAGACACAATAAGTTAAATTTAGCTATAGATGCCAACCACTCATACAAGCATTTTGGATTTTTTTATACCAACCATTTTGGTTTACCCCAGCGTGAATTGAGAGTAGACTACAATAATTTCCCTAGTAAATAAATTCTAAGAGCACCATATGAGGCAGCAATAATGATAATACAGTGACAAGTGGTAGTTCAATGAACTACTGACCGTCTGATGTTTGATTTGGATGTGAAGCAAGAATCAAAGCAACACAGAACTGGAACAGTCAGCAACAGTGAACTAAAGGACATACTGAATAGGATATTGAAGCATCAATAGGCATGTTGGAGTGTAATGATGGCGAACTAACTAGCTGTATATAAATGTCTGTACAATCCATGGAAAAGAGTGTGATTCTGAGGAACTTTTACTCACTTTTCTGTGGTGAAACAGCATCAATCTGTTTGGTTTGGACATGTAATGAAACAACAATTCAGTTTTGAGAAATATTTTGCAAGGGACGGTCAAGGGTGTACGGCAAAAAGGCGGTCAAAGAAAATCAGAGATTGACAACATTTAGAAATACCTGGTAGTTTGGGCATGATTTTACCGATATTCTACACTTGATTTTTATGCTGATGTCTCCAGTGTAGCACCCTTAGGACCCTAACTAATACAGGTCTTATTATTATTATTAAATTATTATACAGACATTCATGTGCATGGATGTTCAGATCTATTTTGATCTAAAGAAAACCAGATGGTAAATGATACAATTAAGAGACATGCTCGTATGACTTTATCATCAGTCTTCCAAATGTCTAATTATATTTGACATTAAAACATAATAAAATGTTATTCCGTTATAACAACTTGGTCCGAGTCGACAAAATATGTATGCAAAAACAGACATTCATTACATACAATACAAACAATATAGAATAAATATAATAATTAGGGATTTTTAGAAGTGTTGTTATATAGGGAAAAGTGTTATAAAAGAATGTGCTATAGGGGGATTATACTGTATATATTTATAGCATTCAAAATAATTATATCTATTGTTTTAAAGACACTTACTTCCAATTTTAATTCTTGTTTATTTAAACTGCATTCTTCTAATTTTGAATGAGCTTCCTTCAGTTCCTTCTGCAGCTTTTCAATAATCTTCAAGTGATTACAATTTTCTCTAAGAATAAAAGAAATAAATTCAGCCATCATTTCAAGCAGTTACATAATAGTTAGTTTAGTTAGTTAGCCATCAGATAATCAGCAATGCACACAAGACACATCAATAGATGCTCCGTTCTGCCACTGAGTATATCAGAAATTACATGACAGCTGACTGTTTTAGTTCTCTGTTGTTGACAAACACTCTTTTCAATCCATAATGTTCATTTCTTGCATTGTTACATTTCAAGTCCAACATGTTTGTGCTGGATATGAAAAGGAATCTTCACCCTCATAAATTTTGTTTGATCTTGCAATTTCTGATAAGAAGTTAAATATAGATGCCCAGTCCATTGCCCTGCTGCTCGGTACAGTGGCAGAACTTACCAGTATCTTCTCTCTCACTGCCTTGAACACACAAATAACAAGACACGAAAATTAATGTGATTCCTTACAATTTTGACCTCCCTGCAGCCTAAAGCCACTGTTGACAATTACAACCTGCTTGTTTTATATGATCATTTAGAATGTAGTACAAAATGAAGATGCATAACTATTACATTTGATTATAATTTTTGTTCATTACCAGGTCAAGAGAAGAAGAGCAAAATAAATGTGACACTGACACCATCTGTGCATGTTATAAGAGTACGGTTGAGTGTGAGGTTGATTAATGCACCCTATGATCTCCACTGTGAAGAAGCCTGCTGAAGATACAATGTCTGGACTGCTGGGAGGGAACATTCTTCTTTATCGTTCTTCAGTTAGATATCAGGTTACAGCGCCAATAGCTTCAATTATGTGACTAACTTCAGGTCATCTTTGATGCAGAATCTTCCCTCAGGTCTGGAAGTAGTTCCGTCTCAGTAGGCCATATTTTCTCCCTCTCTTGTTGGTAGAGCTGACAGGCATGAAGAATGTGTTCTGCAGTATCTGGGTTCAGTCCACAGTTGCACAGGTTTGTCTCACCAATCTTCAGCTTTTGGAACATTTGAGCGAGGAGTTACAGGTTTAATGAATAATGAATGAATAACATAATACAACAGTGATAAACTCATAATCTCTACGGGTTCTATCATCTTTAGAATTATATTTATACAAGTGTATTGTCAGGACCCAAAAGGGAGCAAAGAATAGCGATACTTTCACTTGACAGGCATGTTGCAGGAGGCAACTAAGGAGTATTGAGGTGGAGTTGGCTGTCGCATCCAGGGTTGAAGTCACTCACAAGCAGTGCTGAAGTCATTGGACTTTAGAAAGTCTTATTTTTAAAGGTTTTTCAGATGCGTCAGGGCGAAAGATGTAGATAATGCACCTAATCTGTAAACTATGATACAGCGTATTCTGGTGTCCAGACCACATCCTGCTAATCTGCAGAAGTTTTAGAACGAACTCGGAAGAACTGTATTTGTGCACAATGAATTTTGTCATTTGCCTGAACAATGACTGGTTGAAATATCAGCTTTGTCTATTTTTATACTTTTGTAATGCCGAAATCAGATGTGCTGGCCTGGGAGGCGCAAAACACAACTCTGCGCTAAACTAGCAGCACATGTACATCACACTGCCCAGCGAAAATCACATGAATTTTGGTTTTTACAGAGAGGGAATGTAGAAAAAGAAGAAACTTGTGTAAAAGTGTCCCATTTTACTTATTGTTTGAGATGACACTGTTTTAATTCAGACCATCTATTAATTGCCTGACCCTGATATAGAAGGAACACCAAAGCAATGTCTAAGTCAAACTGATGCTCCTGGAATACCATCTAAGAAGCCAAGCGTCTCTCTACTTGAATAGTCTTATTTGCCACTTACAGTCTCTCTACTTGAATAGTGTTATTTGCTTCATCCAATTTCCTCTGCATAACAACCAGATTTTCTTGAGTTTGGCCAGCTTTATTTTGCACCTACATAAATAAAATAAGTACAAAATATTTGTAATATTTGTTTAGAAAAATGTTAGTTGCTTTTATAAATGAATTAAATCAAATTCAATATTTCACACTTACTATAGCAAAATGACTACAGGGAGTTGTTACATGAGTCGTGGTGAAAATGAATGAACAGGAAACATGTGGTAACAAAATAGGGTTTCCTTACTATTCTTGTTCTTCTGTGTACATTATCAAACTCAGGTTAGCAGGATGTAGTCTAGAGAACATTGTGTCATGATTTACATTATTAAACTCAGGTTAGTAGGATGTAGTCTAAAGAACATTATGTCATGGTTTACATATTGGCTGTCTTCTTCTTCTTCATCATTCTTCAGTCAGATATCAGGTTTCAGCACCAATAGTTTCAATGAATTGTGTGATTCACTTCAGGTCATCCATGGAACCCCTCAAGTTTGGAAGCAGTGCTGTCTCAGTAGGCCATATTTTCTCCCTCTTTTCTTGGTAGAGTTGACAGGCATGAAGAATGTGTTCTGCCGTCTCTGGGCTCAGTCCACAGTTGCACAGGTCTGTCTCGTCAATCTTCAGTTTTTGGAACATGTGACTTCTCAGTCTGTTGTGGCCAGTTCGTAGTCTCAAGATGATGCTTTGTTCCTTGCGTGGCATTTGATGGTAGGGGTCATTTGGTTCTGCAGTTGGGTGCATCTGCTTCCACTTTTTCTTATATTCTGCTTTTAACATGGTCTTACATTACATTCATAGTACGTGTTATCACTTTCTATTTGTTCCAGTAATCTCCCTTTCCTTGCCAGGAGATCAGCTTTTTCATTTCCAGGTATACCACAGTGACCAGGGATCCACTGCAGTACTGTTTACATGTTGGCTGTGATATCTGCTTCTTTTGCCTGGCTTATCTGACTTCAGAGTGGCTTCTGGGTCACTAACCATCTATGAGATTGGACAGCCAACTCTGCCCTCAAAACCCCCTCAACGATCTCTTATGACATGCATTGTAGTTCAGTGATGCTTAAGCCAGTATAAGTTACACACATTGGTTTGTTCGATATGCACAAGTTTCAGTACTGTATATTTTAGCACATAGCTATTTTAATAAAAATGACCCAAAAAAAAGACTGTAAATCTTACCTGTGTCAGTACTTCCTTTAGAAGTATATGTTTTTCCTGTAGCCTTGCATATCTCTCTGACATCTCGGACACAAATAATGTTCTCTCCCCTGAAACTAATCTATCTCGAGTAAAAGAAACATCAGTATCATCATCTCTCTCATCCCGATTATCTGTTGCAAGTTTGGATATGGAAGATGTTTCACTTATATCATCTAAGCTTTCATTTTCCTTTTCATTTGCTGTTGTTGTAACAGTCTTTTCTTTTTCTGAAAGTTCTAAAGTGTCATGTGATTTGTTTGTGCTAGAAGAATAAGTTAACTGATTGTCCTCATGAACTGGTGTTTCTAGATCTACCGATGTTTCTTTTTTCTCTCTTTTCAAACGGGCAAACTCCTTCGCCACATTCTCTAACTTGGCTCTTAGTAGCCTGTTCTCTTCACGAGCTTTATTACGTTCATTTCTAGCCTTGTTCCACTTCTCTCTCCAGTTGGATGTACAGTCAGACCACCATCGCATTGTCTTTTCCATCTGTGCCACCCTGATTTTTGCTTCTTCCAATTCAGCAGCCAAAGTTTCCTCCCTCTCACTCCACCCTTCAACTCCTGTGTGTGATGGAACTCTGCCAATGGCTGCAGAGTCTCCACTAGCCCCACCAGCACCATGTGACTGCTTCTGTGTGTACTGCTGCGTCTCCAAATGTTCCGGAGCGTACTGTTGTGATTGAGAATGCTGATGGTGCGGTTGCTGTGACTGCTGTCGCGGGTGATACAGATGTGGTTGCAGTGGTATATCCTGAGGCATTCTTGGGTGACGTATCGGGTTTTGATTTAAATGCTGTGATAATTTATCAACACTTTGGCTTGAGGTACTGGTTGCCCTGATGAATGAGACATCTCCTTGGAGACTTCCTGGAGATGCTGGAGATCTATTCTTGTTCATTGTGAGTTTGTAGCTAAACCCACTTGACAAACTTAGTGATGTAAAATCTGGTGCTCATCTAAAAATATATCAATTAAATAATTTCACTGCAAAACAATCTGTCAGCATAAAATAGTTTGTGATTACCTGCATTTTTATATACAATATATATGCATGTGTCTCAATAGTCCCAGTCAGACACGTCACAGTCTTCATCATCATCATCCCAGTTGAGCCACATGGGCATCATCAACTATGATGGATGAACAAACTATAATATAGTCTATAAACTACATCAATCCCCATCGAGGCCCACACTTTGAAGTGGAGAAGGGGTTTGGTCCAGCCAACAGAATTTGGAAACTAAGATTGGTCAGAACATCCTCAATATCGAGCAGGACTACAGTCCTGCCCATGCAAGCACAGGTGCTGAAATCAGAGATACCAGGCTGAAAGGCGCACAAGGAACCATGCAATCTGCCTATTGAGCATGTCTGAATGACAAAATCACTTGCTGTGTAGGTATGTCAAAATGCAAAAGAGAAAAAAACATTGCCCCCTCCTCCCCATCAACAACTGTCAATAATTCAGCCCCCCCCCCTCCTTCATTATTAAAAAACAAATTTGTGATGATTCTCCAATGGTAATGACCAGAGTATACCACCAGCAAATCACTAATCTCAACATAAATATTACAAAGTGAGTTAAATTTTCATACATATTTTACCAAATGTTCATTGAACATGTCAGCTTCTGGTTATACAAGATAGATTGTTTTATAGATACAATATCTTCCTGTTTCATTGAACATGTCAGCTTCTGGTTATACAAGATAGATTGTTTTATAGATACAATATCTTCCTGTTTCATTGAACATGTCACTTCTGGTTATACAAGATAGATTGTTTTATAGATACAGTATCTTCCTGTTTCATTGAACATGTCAGCTTCTGGTTATACAAGATAGATTGTTTTATAGATACAATATCTTCCTGTTTCATTGAACATGTCAGCTTCTGGTTATACAAGATAGATTGTTTTATAGATACAATATCTTCCTGTTTCATTGAACATGTCAGCTTCTGGTTATACAAGATAGATTGTTTTATAGATACAGTATCTTCCTGTTTCATTGAACATGTCAGCTTCTGGTTATACAAGATAGATTGTTTTATAGATACAATATCTTCCTGTTTCATTGAACATGTCAGCTTCTGGTTATACAAGATAGATTGTTTTATAGATACAGTATCTTCCTGTTTCATTGAAGTTAAAATTGAAAATAAAGCTACAGATTTATCAAACATGCTTGCTGAGCACACTATACTATAGATCTGAAACATGGACTACCTAATAAAAACACAAGAGGAGACTAAATACCTTTCATCTAAGATTCCGCAAAATCTTAAACGTTAAATGGCATGATAAAATCATCAATATAGAAGTGTTTATTGCACACTCAGCTACCATCTGCCATGGAAACACTTAGAAGAAATAGATTGCAAAAGCTGGGCCACCTCTAACAGCCACACTTCAAAACAAGTAGTATTCAGAGAACTGTCTGAATGCCAGCAACAGAACAATGTTGAGGTTAAAAGACATCTAAGTCATCAATGAAGGATTTCTCCATAGACCCCCTAAAACTGGGAAAACACTGCAGAAACTCTGGCTATATGGAGGCCTAATCTGCATGTGGAGGTGACATTGTTTAGGAACAACATGATAAAAGATATGAATGATAAAAGAGGAAGATGAAAACAAAAATCTTCCGTTGTTGTGACATGATCCCTTAAAAAAGTCTTCCATTTCTGAGTGAAAATACTAATTGGCTTGTTTTTTTCTTTTTGCTTAATTGATCGTATACAAGACACAAAATTCCACATATGTATCTTCCTCTTTTACTGCTTTTTTTCAAACTCCTAAAAGTTAGCTCAATATATTTCAGAGAATGGAATGTGGGGTATCATGGTTTATAGCTTGGCTGGGATATCTGTACATTCCCACATACGAATTCAGCATGGCTTTCATAGTACCTTGTATTTTCTGGAATGGAACAGCCAACCTCGCCATCGCTCTCCTTTCAGGTCTTATAGTATTAATATCATAAATTTCCACATTGATTCAACTGGTTGTGTTTAAATCCTGTAACGCCTTACAGCAAAAGCAAAGAAAAGACAATAGATGGATAGATAGATAGATAGATGTTAAATTCAACAAAGATATAACACGATGGTCAAATTCAAGCCACTTTGTTTTATAACTACTATATAAACTAAGGCATAAAAAGATCAATCATATCAAACATTAGGGGCAGACAGTCAAGGTTTTTAGGGCATGTGCTGAGAAAAACACAGCTTCAACAATTAATAACCACTGAAAAGATCAAAGGGAGAAGAGATAGGGGACGACAAAGAGAAAAGTTACTAGATGGACTTGTATCGTGGCACGGTAGAAGCTCACCAACCAAGCTTATTGACAACACAAGATAGACAGAGTCGTGGAGAAACATGATCGCCTACGCCAGTTGGCATTACACTTGATTGATTGATATAAACTATAAATGTATATAGTTATACAAATTATTATAATATTAAAGGCATGGAATACCAATATACACTCAGACCCACGTGAAAGGAATACTAAAGCGAGGACGAACAGAACAGTGTGCAGCAAAGGACAGTCAACGTCAGTTTCCTGGATCATGAATATCCACAGACATATGGGTCAGAGTATACACAGACGGGATGGGTCAGTACAGAATGCAGTGAGGAATGGAGGTGCATGTGTATATATAGAACATCCACACAATCCTAGAGATATGATTAGAACACCAACAAGAAAATTCTGCAATAATTATGATGCAGAAATCCAGGCAATTAGGGTGGCAACTGAAAAACTGCTGGCCCAATGCTTGTGGTATTCCTGACAGATGCAAGGTCAGTGTTTTAAGCTCTCCAGTCTGGAAAACTAACAGGCTTAGAAAAACTACTTAATGAACTGTCTTACCAGTATAGGGTAACTATGCAGTGGATACCCTCTCACTATGGAATACCAGGAAATGAAAAAGCAGACCAACTGGCAAGGAACATGCTGACAAAGACCAACCAGATGTACCAATCATCTACCATTAGAAAAAACAGATGATCAAGTCATAAGAAAGCCACAAACACCAATACAAGATGACTATCATATTATGAACAGATCAGAACAAGTTTTAATTCTACGCCTCAGAATGGGACATAACCGACTCTGCAGTCACATGTACACAAAATTCAAGATTGGCAACACAGCCATGTGTACAGGCAGCACAGAGTGCCAAACATATACTTCACGAGTGTTCTGAGTATGAAATTCTGAAGCAGACATATTGGCCAGAGGAAACAACACTGGAATCAAAACTCAATGGGTCACTGTGTGAACTACAAAAGACAGTGAGTTTTATTCAGGAGAAAGAATTATAGATATAGACATGTTTCAAGGGAATGAACGAAGAAGAAGAATTATAATATTAATATATTTATGCCACAATTCCATGTAATATTTTAATATACCCACTAGTGTCACATGACCAGTGGTACCTCAAGCTATTCAATCAATCAATCAAGTGCCATGACTATTGGCATAGGTGATCATGTTTCTCCATAACTCTATGTCTCTTGTGTTGTTAATAAATAAGTTCAGTTAGTGATATCTATTTGTGCCACTAGACAACCCATGCAGAGAATTTCTCCCTTTGATCTTTCCAGTGGTAAGTACTAAATGTTCAGGTTTTGCTTTTCTCATCACATGCCCTAAATATCTTGACTGTCTGCTTCTACCTTTTTCTATAATTTGTCTTTTCTACTCCAACATCTCAGAGGACTTCTACATTAGTTTTCTTGGCTGTCTATGGAATTTTCATCATTCTTCTCAAAAACCACATCTCAGTTGCCTCCAGCTTATCCTGAGCTCTTGTCATCCATGCTTCACATATTTAAAGAAGGATTGGCTCAACATAACATTCTAACACTTAACCTTGCATTGATACCACTCCATTGCATAGAATATTTATCATCTTTTTAAATGCTGATTTGGCTTGGTTTACTGGTTTTTATCTCGTTGGAAATCCAGCCATCTGATGTTTTAATGATGCCAAGATACTTGACTCTATCTACTTGATTTAATTTTGCATCACTTATTAATACTGCATCTTGGCGGTGTGTGCTTCTTTGAAACAACCATTACTTTTGCTTTCTTCATATTTCGACTGAGTCTCAACACTATTATTATTATCCTATAAAATTACTCACTTAGCTCCTTAGCCTAGGCCCTATATTAATATTATTTACAATGAACACTGGTAGGCAATAAAATAAAAACTAACTATCCTATAATAAAGCTTAGGCTTAATTCAAATATGATTTATCATATACCACCAAAGATGGATGTGTCTGGCCATTGACTAAATAACAGCAACATACATCTCCATTCTCTGGTCTAGGTCTAAATCTTGCTGGAAATCTAGTAAAACTTCTGGGAATACTATTGTCCTGCTACAAATGAAATCCAATGGGAGATTAACAATGAATACCGAAGAAGAATATATGATATATTATATTTCATAATAAATTAATATGTTTGATTAGTGATCATAAATAATAAGACACTGTTAATTAAAAAAAATATGATTATGCCAGTATTATATGAGTATTTTAAAATTTATTTATTATATAATAAATCAAATAAATGTAATTAGTTTAAACTAGGCCCTAGGCCTAGACTAAAGAAAAATAAATTAGTTAGTGTCTATTATTACTAAAAGCAGAATTATCATTAAAAGCAGAAAATGCCGCAAAGAATGGAAACAGCAAAACATTACATCATATAATCAAGCAATTATGTAACACAACAGTCACAACAAACAACGTACCCATCAAAGATAAAAACGGAGAACTATTATCAACTACCCACGACCAAACAAAGAGGTGGGCAGAACACTTTAATGAACTATTAAACAGACCTCAACCAACAGCTACTCCAGATTTTGTCAATGACACACAAATGACAACCATGCCAGTATCATGTGAAATTTTCTCTATCACCGAATTAAAATATGCTATCCATAAACTAAGAAATAACAAAGCCGCTGGCGTTGACGAAATAACAAGTGAGATGCTTAAAGCTTCTGATGATAACACATTACAAAACTTGCTGTCTCTTATGAATGATGTCTGGTGCAATGAAAATCCACCTCAACAATGGAAAGACGGCATCATCGTCAAACTCCCTAAGAAAGGCGACCCCTCAGACTGCAACAACTGGCGGGGTATCACCCTATTATCAGTCATAGGCAAGGTCTTCCTAAGCATCATATTGGAAAGATTAAAGAATGCTGTTGATAAACTACTCAGAGAAGAACAAGCAGGCTTTAGATCAGCTAGCTCCTGCACAGACAACATATTTTCTCTTCGCATCATCATTGAAGAATCACTCGAATTTCAATCCCCGCTCATAATCAACTTTGTTGACTTTGAAAAAGCATTTGATAGTCTTCATCGGCCTACGTTATGGAATATTCTACAGCAATACGGTTTTCCTACTAAAATAATCAATGTTATAAAGGCATTCTACACCAACTCACATTGCTGTGTTCAAACAAACACTGAGAAGTCAGAATGGTTCCAAGTTGTTACGGGCGTTAAACAGGGATGCATCATGTCCCCATTACTTTTCTGCGTCGCTATTGATTGGGTCATGAGAAAGAGCACTGAAAATGAGCTGACAGGAATAAAATGGATTAATAATACCGTTCTCGAAGATCTTGACTACGCAGATGACCTAGCCCTTTTGAGCGCAAACCACACAGATGCTCAATCTAAGCTTGACAATCTCCAACACTACTCAAATCAGATAGGGTTGAAAATCAACACATCAAAAACTCATATACTAGATTTTACGAGATCCAACGACAACATAGAAATTCAAAATGTTCCATTATTAAAAGTCAACAATTTTACATATTTAGGCACCAATCTAGCATTGGATGGAGACTCATCAAAAGAAATTTTACACCGTATTGCCCTTGCAGCGGGTGCTTTCAATAAACTACGCAACATATGGACGTCAAACACACTAAGAAACACCACAAAACTCAAGTTATTTAACTCCAACATTATCCCTATTCTATTATATGGGTGCGAAAGTTGGAAAGCCACAAAAGCCACAGATAAAAGACTCGACTCCTTTGAAAACAAATGCCTACGTACCATTCTGAACGTTAAGTGGAGTGACTTTAAATCTAACACTACTATAAGAGAGGAAAGCAAACAAACCTATATATCTTCCTTCATTAGACAAAGGCGTTGGACTTACATCGGCCATGTTCTCAGAATGAACAGCCTAAGAATTCCCCAGCAATCACTATATTGGGTGCCACCTGGAGTAAGAAGAAGAGGGAGACCTAGAGAAACTCTACGAAGAACCATTAATAGAGAAGGCATGTCAATGAACCTAAACAACACGCAACAATTGAAAGACCTGGCAACACAAAGACAGAAATGGAAAGCTATGGTTTCTGCCCTATGCGCCGCCTATGGCCCTGGAGGAACATAACATAACATTACTATTAATTAACTAGGCATATTGAATATAAAAATTAAATACACTTACAGATCTATAATTTGCAGTACATACCTGGCTTGTAACTACTAACTACTATTATTATATAGAAGATTATTGTAGGCGTTGGTGCCAGTTCCATAATGATCACAGATCATTATCTCATAATTTCGATTGGTTTCTTTCCCTTCAGATTTGGAGGAATAACCAACAGAACTCAACTGATAACTCTCAGCGCTTGATTTTATAAATTGCAAGCTTTGCTAAATATGACTGAACTTACTAAACTAGAGGGAGAGTATATAGTATATATCAATCACTACACTAAGTGGTATATTGGACTTCATAACATAATGTTATGTCAACTTGCTCATGTGTGTTCAGTTGTGTTAGTGTACTGTTAGTGTTCCGTCCTCCTGCCTATTTAATTTCAATTCTAATTCGTTCAAAGCCAAAAGTGAAGTTAAGAAGCAGACACTAATTCAATCCTGCAGTATTAGTCTATATATTCATATCCTAATTTTAGTAACACTTTATTTAGTATTGTGCATAGTATAAAGGATCAAGAAATATAAGATATACAATATTTTAGTCTAAACTTTAGGCTTAGGACTACTAGTTTTAATATCCAATACAGCCCAGAAGAGTGACGGTTCAGTGAACCGATTAAATTAGAGGCGTCTAATAAACGCAATGCTGCGGATTCTAATTATACTTTTGTAATATTTGCAAACAAACGCAAATAAGAATTCAGCTTACTGTCAGAATTAAATAAAATTCATTAACCATCTTACATGATAAAAATATGTTGAAAAAAAGTCATGCATGCAAGTTTTTATTATTTAAAATATAAAGCTACTACGGCAACAAATGGTATGTTTTTATATTAGAATATGTACCAACAAAATTCACACGAAATTATCCGTATTTACATACGTAAAAGACCGCAAACAAAGTCTGAATATAGTAGTCATCAGTAGGTGCCATGCCGGCTGGTCATGATTCTCCACAGCTCTCCTTCTACAGTATTATGTAACATGACCGTTGTTGTTTCCCTGCCGTGCCAGGTTGTCAAACTGTCTAATATGTTCTCACGTTGTCGCCCTCTGTCTCTGTTGCCTTCAATTTTGACTGTTTATGTTCTCCGAACCTGCCAGTCTCATGAAGTGGCCAAAAAATGAAGATTGCATTTTTCTTATGTTATTGATTAAGGTCCGTTTCGCATTTGAATCTTTCACTATATTAGTTTTTCTGACAGTCCGTGGTATTCTCAGCATTCTTCTATAGAACCACATCTCTTTTGCCTCTAATTTTCCACTTTCCAGCTTGTTTATTGTCCAAGACTCGCATCCAAATATTAGTATATGGGTTATATTGCACCGCAGAACTCTCTTTGTCACCTCTAATGACAAGGTCATATTACACAATATATTTTTCACTTTCCTGAATGTTTTTTTGTTTTTTTGCCTGTTCTATTCTGTTTCTTATTTCTGTTGAACTTCTTCCATCTACTCTGTAATAATTGTGCCTAGATATTTGAATTGGTGGACCTGTTTTAATACTATATCATTCACTTTGATCTTGCAAGGTGTAGTATTTTGTTTCTTTGAAATAACCATTACTTCTGTTTTCTTGATATTAGGAAGAGGCCTTTCTCTTTACTTTCTGTGGCTACTACATTATTAAATCTTGAAGGCCTTCCTCACCTTTTGCAATCAGAACAGTGTCATCCGCTTATCTCAAATTATTTATAATATGACCTCCCACTGATATTCCTAGGATATCTACTATTGCACGCATTATGTTTTCATTGTATAAAGAGAACACGTCTGATGAAAGTGCGCATCCCTGTCTGACTCCCTGCATTTTTGTTGAAAATGGCCAAATTAGTAGTGAATATAGTAGTGAATACTTATATTAATTAATCAAATAACGTGGCGTAGACGATCATGCGTCTCCTTCACTCTCTCTTTTGTGTTATTAATAAGTTCAGTTGGTGACTTCTTTTTGTGCCACAGTGACAACCGATCCAAAAATGTCTCTCTTTGTGTCAACCCAAGTAAAGCGAAATATATCACAGACATAAGTACATTTCAGAAAGGATAATACGAATACAACTGATAGAGGAAGAAAGAACAACATTAATCCAAATATACATTGAAATGACAACAACAAAACAGAAGAAAAAACTGAATTTTGTGAAAGCCTATCAGATGTGCTAAACAAAATTAACAACAAAGACGAGTTATACATCATGTGTGATTTCATCTGGAGAATAGGGAAGAAAAGAGCACAACCTGAACACAGCTTAGGCAATTACGGGGACATAACAGAACGAAACAATAACCGGGAAGAACTAATCAATATAAGCATATGCCTAGAACATCGACTGTTAATAACAAATTATTTTTCTACCAACATACAAACATGGTATAAATGGGACAACTTACTACAATCATCCCAAATTGATTTCATTCTCATTAGACAAAGGCAAAAGAGACACATCACTTATGCAAGAGTTTTCCCAAACATAGACATTGACTCAGTGTTATACTCACTCAGAAAAGAAAACACACAAGAACAACACAAAGAAAAGAAACAAGACAATGGCAGGGAAAAGCTATAAACTTGAAAATTCTAGAAGAAACAAAACAAAGCGATGAACTGTATAATGAAATGACTCAAATTATTCAAAACCTACCGATAGAATATGATACCATCCTAAAAGAATAGGATATTTTCAAAAATGCAATGACAAAACAACTATAAAATATATGCGACACAAGACGTCCCAAGAATGACATGAAAAAATCGTGGTGGAGATACAATAGGCTGTACAGCAGGGAAAACAAACAATGCTTCCAGGCATGGTATTCAAACATCATGTCAACTATCTATCGAATACCTAGAAAAAACTCAAAACAAGCAAATGGAACACGTATGGAGAACATTTAACTGGCATATGTAGTCGTGGGTAAGATAGCGCGCGGGGCAAGACGGCGTTTCGGGTTTTTTCCCGAGCCTATGGATTTTTCTATTAGGAAACGTGACTAGGTCTGGCGGGAAATGACCATTCTATGACTCAACGAAATTTGACAGTTTACGGACAGGTCGTTTTTCAACTATGATGTAAATTTGTTTTTCATGAGTCTATCTAATTGTTTTTCAATTGTTTACTCCTTCTCTGCTGTTATCATTACTGTCCTGGTTTGTTACATGTTTAAACTGAAACATTGTTAAGTAATTAAGCACGTTACCATGTCAAGATACTTTGTTTTTTCGTGACATTTTATTAAAGTTTCTAACCATGTGATTTGGGGAAAGATGTCGCACAGTTAGTGGTGCAAGATGGCACTGCTAACTCGCTGCGACATCTTACCCCACTCACTGCGGCCACTAGTCCCCCTCATTGTGCATAGTATGTGAACCAATTAAATGGTTTAATTAACTGTCTAGTTACGTTTCTATTTAAGAATTGCAAACTAAAGAACGATAACAGGAATCCGGCAGTCATAGGTGTATAATCTCTGCCTGTCATAGATGCACAATCCCCGAGATTCATATATGCACGATCTCTGCCGTTCATAGAAGTATGATCTCTTCCATTCATAGATATACGATCCCTGCCATTCGTAGATGCACGATCTCCGCCGGTAATAGATGCACAATCCCGGGATTCATAGTTATACAATCTCTGCCACTCTTAGATTCACAATCCCCGCCATTCATAGATGCACAATCCCCACCATTAATAAATTCGCGATCTCTGCAGTTCATAGATGCACAATCTTTGCCGTCATAGATGCACCATATGCGCCCATCATAGATGAACAATCCCCGCCATTCATAAATACACAATCCCGCCATATATTGGCTTCGCGTTTGTGACCTATAATTTTCATATTAATTTGCAGTTTTTGCCAATTTCCGTTGATTTCGTACTTATTTGTTGCCCCTTTTTGCCTGCGCGATCTTGCCCCCCCCCACCCCCCAATAGGTTTAACAAAAAATAATATCTAGGCAGCATTTTTTCCCGAAAATGGAACACAAGACAGAGAAATAGAAACAAGGTGTCAGAAAGCAAACACCATGACCTACCAACTTTCACAATTACTTCTTCATCAAAAGATCAAGTTGGAAATCAAAAGACAAATAATATCTACAATTTTTATGCGAACACTCTGCAACCAATGTAAAACACGATCCCTAACAACCTCGCATCAGAGGAAAATCGTTACACGTGAAAGCGTTTGAGAAAAACTACAATGGTTACTAAACTAGATAAAATACGAAATAAGGAAATTAGGAATAGAGTTGGTTTAATATCATGTATTGAGCATGTCGAAAAACAGCAAGTAAAATGATTCGGTCACCTTATGAGAATGAACCTAAACCAAATACCAATGAGAGCATACAACAAAATAATCGTTTTCTTGGTTGTCCCTGTAATTTTCGGTTGCTTCCAGCCTATCTTGGGAATTTTTTGTTTACTGTCCATGCTTCGCTTCCAAGTTTTATAAAGAATGATTTGCTCAATGTAACATCCTAGCACTCTAGCTCGTATATGCATTGATATTACTCTCAGAGGAAGACGGATGTGTCAAACCATTGATGCAAATTCTTCTTCTTCTTCTGCGTTCGTTCTCAAACTCCTACAGAATGGCAGGATGTAGTCCGGAGAACGGAATGCGTTGTGTCATAGTTTACAGCATTGCTGCGATATTTGCGCCTTTCGGCCTGACACATCCAACTTCAGCATGGCTTTGGGTCACTGACCCTATATGTAATGGGACAGCCAACTCCATCCCATAACCTCCTTAGTCGCCTTTTACGACATGCGTGGAAGGTAAACAGTGTTGCTATTTTTTTTATCCCGTTTCGGGCCCCGGCAACACACGGGCGATTGACGCAAATAAAACGGCGACACAACACATTTCCATTCTCTGGACTATATCCTTCTGAAAACCTAGTAGGACCATTTTCGTGATACAAGAGATTTAGCAGGAGTTTGAGAATGAACGTTGAAGAAGAAGATATTACTCTTCTTCTTCTTCTGCGTTCAGCATGTGGTCATGCTATACTGACAGACCTGTCATCAAGGCGAAGTCCACTGTCTTCTCCAGGTCAGAGCGGCTGCCCCATAGCTTTTGCCTCAAGTCTGTATCCTCTGGCCAGGTCTGCTGTCTTTGCTCTTTGTATGTTGGGCAGTCCTGAAGTATGTGTTCTGGAGTCTGGGTTCGAGATCCACATGGACATTCATCTGTGTATGAGATCCTTAATCGATAAAGGTGACCCAACAGTCTGCAGTGGCCTGTTCTAAGGCGAAATATTGTGGTCTGTTGATATCTTTGGAGGAGATGTATTGCATCATGTTCGTATTCCCCTTCCATTTCTATTACTCTATGCATAGAATATTTCTCATTTTTTGAAATGTTGATTTGGCCTATGCTATCCAGCTCTTGATCTCATTGTCCTCACCTGTCATCTATTACAATTGTACTAAGATACTTGATGTTATCCTCTTGGTTTAATTTTGCATCATTGATATTAATACTGCATCTTGGCGTAGGGTTGCCATCCGTCCCGCTTTTTCCGGATTGTCCCACTTTTTCATCAAAAATTAATTGTCCCGCCTAAGGGTCTGGGGGACAGCAATTTGTCCCGCTTTTTAATCCAGCCAAATTTTTCACCTACAAATTTTAATATTTTCTTAAATTATTTATTATTGGTTTGCGTTTTGTTACAAATGAAGCTTCTTTGTCCGAAACGTCTATTTGTAGAGTCCTGCGCTATCGCTGTTTAATAATAAAGTTTGAAGATACAACTCATAAATTTGAGAATATCCAGCACAAAATTGTTAGTGCGGAAGGCGGTATTATTTAAAAATTTACAAAAGATGACGTCTTCGGCTTCGCGAGGCGCCGAGCCTTACTCTACCCATCTCACCGCCGCTCACGTGATCTGTGCCTACGTGACAATCTGCATGCTTTTGTCCTTGTCGTATTCCTGTAGGCGCTAATAATTCATTCAACAACATCGCTCCATCCTCACCAGCAGCAAGAAGAAATTTTGGCTTCATTCTTTCTTTATGTGTTGGAGGCTGGAGGTTGCTTCCAGGAATCCAGTCTGTTGTTACCGGTGGTTGTGAAATATTAAATTTGTTCATTTTTAATTGAGCATTCTAATTTTGTGAATTCTTTTTTTGGATTTATTTTTATTTGGAAATGCCGAAGAGAAAGTGTTTTTTCCAAGAAAACTATTTGGAAGAATGGTCTTTCATAAAACAAGGTAGAAGTGAGAATGAAGCAGAATGCAAAATATGTCAATGTTACATTTCTATCGCGCATGGTGGGAGAACTGACATAACAAAACATATAGGAAGTGTAAAACACAAATCTAGAATGTATTCTGCAAACACTTCACGTACTATGGACAATTATTTTTTGACTAAATCGTCAGAGCAAGGTAAATTAGTGGCAGCGACAGAACTGACAATGTGTTATCATATTGTAAAACATCATATGTCTTTCAAGTCAATGGACTGCATAACTAAGCTAAACTCAAAACTGTTTAAAGATTCTCAAACTGCACAAAATGTGGAGCTCGGAAGAACTAAAACAACAGCAATAGTAAAATTTTTAATAAAAAAATTACTGGTACAGGTATTAGAATTATAATGTAATAATAATTAGTCTATGTGTGTGCTATCTCTGACTTTTCCTATGGCTATTATGCTTTACATGATGTGTCCCGCTTTCGCGTCTAAAAAAGTACCATTTGTCCCGCTTTCTGCTTCGAAGGTTCTGGCAACCCTATCTTGGCGATGTGTAGGCCTTATATCTTTGAAACAACCATTAGGCTACTTCTATTTTCTTCATGTTTAGACTGGTGGCTTTGTGTTCGCTTTCTTGTACTACCATGTCTAACAGGGTTTGAAGTTCTTGCTTTTATAGAAGTTGATGATGCAAGTGGTGCTGATCTTTATAAAGAAATGAAACTATTGCTTGTAGAGAAATCCATTCCATTAAGTAACATAATTAGGTTTTCCAGTAACAACTGTTCAACCATGACAGTGGACTTACTGCTATTCTGAAAAAAATCTACCATCTTTATTTACCATAGTATATGTTGCATATGCCATTCTTTCTCCGTGTGCTAATCATGCATGCAACTGCTTGCCATCATGGCTTGAAATGTTCCTTAAACACGTGTGCTGTTATTTTACCCGTAGCAGCAAGCGATCTCATACATTTCAGATGATACAAGATCTCATGAAGACTCCTAATCACCGAATGAGGAAATTTCTCAAACACGCTGGCTGTCAATGAGTAATGTTGTCGTCCGCATTCTTGTCATTCGTGGACACCATCAAAAACTCAAATTGTTGACGTTACAGAAGGATAACGTTATCAACGTTATGTAGAAAGGGTGAAGAATAGGCAGAGATGGCCAACTTCGGTAGCGCTACTCAAAGATGACGATGACTCTACTGTTGATGTTTAAACTGTTGTAACTTATACCTGAAGTTATTTCTTAGTCTACAAGCTAGCTTAATACAATTACAGTGTTTATTTTAGCATTTAAGTTCATCATATAGGGCCTACTATGAGCGCGTGTGTGTGTGTGTATATATATATATATATATATATATATATATATATATATATATATATATATATATATATATATATATATATATATTATATATAAAGAACTCTCGGAGGGGTAAGACAAGGATGCATTTTATCACCAAGCCTATTTAATATCTACACAGAGAATATCTTTAAAAATATAGAAGAAATACCAGGACTCAAGATCAATGGGAAAATAATAAACAACATTAGATATGCAGATGACACTGTTCTTTTAGCAGAAAGTGAACATGAACTACAAAGACTAATAGATCAAGTCAATAAATCAAGTAATGAATATGGACTGGATATACACATTCAAAAAACAAAAACCATGATAATCAGCAAAGACACAGAAGAACAGGAGGTAAACATAAACATACAGGGAGAGAAACTACAACAAGTAAAACAGTATCAATATCTTGGACACATAGTCACAAATGATGGCAGATGTGAAACAGAAGTTAAAAGGAGAATAGGAATGGCTAAAAGTACCTTCAATGACATGAGGAAATTATTAATATCTAAACAAATTACAAACAAGTTAAAAATGAGAATTATAAAATGCTACATCTATGCTACACCGGACCTTAATCAACAATATAAGAAAAAGGCAATCTTCTTTTTTTGGCCACTTCATGAGACAGGCAGGTTTAGAGAACATAATCACAACAGGCAAGATTGAAGGCACCAGAGACAGAGGGCGACAACGTGAGAAAATATTAGACAGTTTGACAACCTGGCACGGCAAAGTAACAACAACGACTTTGATACATAATACTGTGGACAGAGAGCTGTGGAGAGCCATGACCGCATACGCCACCCGGCATGGCACCTGATGATGATGACATCTATTCCATATTAATGTATGGCTCAGAAACATGGACACTAAATAAACAATTAGAAGACAAAATTGATGCCTTTGAGATGTGGGTATATAGAAGAATAGGGAGAACATCATGGGAAGAGAAGAAAACAAATAAAGAGGTGCTAAAGACACTTAATATGAAGAAAGAACTATTAAGAGAAATAAAGATCAGGCAAATAAAATACTTTGGACACATTAAAAGACATGACACCCTATTGAAGACCTTACTTGAGGGTAAAGTCAAAGGGAAGCGAGCAAGAGGTAGGCAGAGATACAAGTGGGAGAGTAACATTACACGATGGACAGGTTACAGTCTAGCAGAGTGCACCACCAAGACAAGAGACAGGAGATGTTGGAGATACGTTGCAGCCAACCTTCGTTGCGGAGACGGCACTTGATGATGATGATGAAAGAACTCTCGAACTTGGATTATCCGGGCTTTTTTTGTGTCCTCTGAACTTGGGAGTTTTCAAAAAGTTGTATGGTAACTATGTCTACATTCATCAATTGTAATTTTTACAAACACCAATATGGCGACGCCCATGAAGTGAAACTAGACAGTTAAGATTAGACAGTGTGTCTGTGTAGTAAAAATAACTTTGCGTGTAATGGCCATTACTGTGATTAAATTTAACTTGGGAAGTTATTTACGTGTGTTATTTCTTTCTTACATAAGAAAATTCGGTGAAAATAAAGAATAGTTCTCTGCTGTGCTATAAATAGCACATTGTGCTGCACAATGTTGACAATTTTAAATTTTAACTATCCAGTATCCAACGTCATGGATTCCCGTGTAACACCAATCAAAATAATGGCTGCCGTGACGTCACATCCGATAATCACTTGTGTTCAAATCTAGACACAGACGAACTTATGTATAATCTGTTTGTTTTCCAATTTCCTTTTGTGGTGAGCTATCAGTATTATTTCTGCCCGCTATACAATACACGGAGCGAGGTGCGCGCACACATTAGAATATTATTTCTAATCCTAACCTTACTCTAAGTTACTAAGTACTTTGCCAAATCACACAACAAAGGTCAGGTAACACCTTGACACTAGAGCAAAGGTCACAGCGGAGAACTATAATTTACTTCAGCAACTCAAGTCTAAGTCTTCACTATGCTCACACTCACCGTGTTTACATTTTTAACTAGCCGACGTCACAAATTTCCGTGTAACAACAATGAAATTAATGGATGCCGTGACGTCACATCTCCCAACACAAACGACATCAACCACATTTATAATTATAATTTTTATAACAAATTTATTTTTTAATTTATAACTGATCCTAACCCTTTTTTTTACAAGTTACCCCCATCCCTAATCTAAATACTAATTGGAAATTAATAGGCTATGCCTTTTAAATTATACCTTAATTTTAAATACAAATTCTACTAATCATGCTGCAAAGATTAGTTAAGACCTCGAAACTAGAACAAAGGTCACAGTGAAGACTTAAACCATAGTTGCACCAATTAAATCAATTGCTTAGCCTCTAAATTCGCCCTAAGCCTTAGGCCTAACAAGACCGTTAACAGTAAAGTGTAAAGACTTTCTCTCGGCGCAACTACGGTTTAAGTCTTCACTGTGACATTTGTTCTAATTTCGAGGTATTACCTAACCTTTGCAGCGTAATTAGTAGAATTTATAATTTATAATTAAGGTATATTTGGAATTAGTATTAGTATTTAGATTAGGGATGGGAGTAAGGGTTAGGATCAATTATAAATTAAAAAATAAATAAATAATACAAATTATAATTGTGGTTGATGCCGTTTGTGTTGGGAGATGTGACGTCACGGCATCCATTAATTTCATTGTTACATGGAAATCTGTGACGTCGGCTAGTTAAAAATGTTAACATTGTGTGGTATTTTTAGCACAGTGAAGACTTAAACCGTAGTTTTACCCTTCTCTCTAAGCATACAAACCTTCATTCGTGCCATTTTTAATTATTGTCGTGTTTTCGTTGGTCACTATTTATATTCAGTAAATACAAGTTAGGTTTGGTATGTTAATTATCTGATTATCCTCTTCGCACACCTGACATGTTCATAAGTGCTCATACTTCCGCTTCAGTACATCTCTGGGTATTTCCATGGTAGAGACCCTATGTTAAGAATTGTGGTTAAATGTGGATGTCCAGTATACAGTACGGGAACCAGTTCGCTCATACGGCAGGCCTACTATCCGTATGGTTACAGACTTCAACCGTTAGGTGGAAATTGTAAAAACACTATGTATTACTAGTAAAATTTCAGTTTAAGCCTTTACTGCGCTATAAATAGCACATTATTTACATTTTTAACTAGACGACGTCACAGATTTCCACATAACACCAATCAAATCGATGGATGCCGTGATGTCACATCTCCCGACATAAACAAGATTTTTTTGAGAATCACAACTGCTGCACATGCTAATATTATGCTAATTCTAAATACTACTTATAATTCTAATCCTAACCCTACTCTAAGTACTTAACCTTGCCAAATAACACTACAAAGATTAGGTAATACCTCTAAACTAGAACAAAGGCCACAGCGATGGCTTAAACTGAAAATGCGCCATATTAGTTACAATGCTGAAGTCAGATGTGTTGGGCTATTGGTGCAAATAAAATGATGATACATTGCATTTCCGTTCCCCAGACTATATCCTGCTGGAGATCTAGTAGGATCATTGTCTTGCTACAAGAGAAATCCAGTGGTCATTTAAGAACGAATGAAAAAAAAAGAAACAAAACAACAGACTTTTGATTATAATTTCACCTTGTTATATTTATATTTGGCAACAGTTTATACCAAGTGGTTTCAAGCTTTCATGAGAACTTAAGCTACCTGCTGACAGTGACAATGGTAATTGCTATAGGATTTGAGGGCAGTGCAAACAAACTAGGAGTTGGAATCATCAAGGATGGAATTGTTCTTTCAAACCCACGGCATACTTATATAACTCCACCTGGACAAGGTATTGTTTAGAAAGAAATTATGATTTCAATGTATGTACCTGCCTAGCATTCATTTCTGAATTTATAATTACTATTACTGAACACTTTATCAGAATTCTTTTAATTCTAATGACCTAATTGAATCATGACTGCACACACAGAGTACGCATGCAGTTGTGTCTGGGGATCTCATCAATGGTACAGTAGAGAAACCACCCATGATGTAAGAAACCTTGGTAGATGACATGCCGTTATATTGAGGCTCTCTTATGGAAGCTTTGTAGCATGTCATATATGCAATTATAGACTCCCTCTGAGTAGAAGACTCCTTCAATAGGCATTTCTCTAAGTTGAAAGCTGAAGTCTCCTGGATATGAAAGAAAGCTCAGAAAAACCACCCTACTGCACATAGGAAGTAAGAGCTAATTGCTCGCTATTCCTGGGGTTCTTAAACAAGCAAACATAAACACACAAACACATATTTGAAATATTGGATATCAGGGCATTAATATTTTTCACATTGAGATTTCTTGAGACAAAGGCAAATTGTTTTTGTTGTCATTAAACATTTGATTCCCTGTATTTGAGTAGTCAAGTGGTAAAAGCAATTATTTTGTGAAAGTGATGTGATATGTTGTCAGTCTATCCCCTAACTTTCCTTAGTCGCCTCCTATGATATGCCTGAAAAGAAGACAGTGATCCCATTCTTTGCACCATGGAGGAGAAGCCCAGGTCCTGTTGCCACACAGGCATTCAAATTTTAAAACTTAGTGAGAAGTTTTTTTTAGTATTTTGACCCCTACCTTACTCCTAAAAAATTATAATTGATTCATGAGTAGTTGCTTATACTTTTTATATTATTCTGCTTATTGTTTTGTAATTAGGATTTCTACCCAAAGACACAGCCAAACACCACAGGGAGTATGCACTAGTGGTCTTGAAAGAGGCACTTGAGGAGGCTAATGTAAAACCAGAAGATATTGACATTGTTTGCTACACTAAAGGTAATAATTGTAACTTTTTAAGGATAACTATTAAACCAATTATGAAACATGCTACTTATGGCAGCAAATAAAAAGCACATCATCATCCTTGGCTATTTTATGTTTTGTATTTTAACTTCCAAACACACACACACACAGAGAGGGAGAGGGAGATGGATAGATAGATAGATAGATTAGATTATATTAGATTAGATTAGGATAGGATAGGATAAGATAGATAGATAGATAGATAGATAGATAGATGATATATATATATATATATACACACACACCACTTTTTATGTTGAGCAACTTTAAGCTCTGTATAAGTTATGAAACAATTGCCCTGATTGATCTTACACACCAGTAAGATATGTTTCACAATATTCACGAAAGGAATGTTAGTCGTACGTTAGTCATCAGATCATTATTATTGCACACAAGCAAGACACATTCATACACAATATGTACTCTATAAAACACATAAAAAAAATAATTTTGTTCTCCTTACCCCTGTGTGTTGACCAGAAACAAAAAGTGCCTTGTTTGAGAGTAGTAATATCACTTAGCAGGGAATGCAGAGAATGGTGTCCCACAGCTGTGGAAAAAGAAGTGCAGGCTTTAATCAGTGAGAATACCAAAGAGGGGGATGTGATTATATACACTGATGGATCTGTAATTAGGCATGTTCGCAGTGCTTGGGCCTTTACAGCTCAGTGCGCAGGTAAAACGATCAAGGAGGAAAGTGGTGCCTTTGCGGTCACTACGAGTAGTATGACCATGGAGACTGGCTGTGACCAAGGCATTTGAGTGGCTACGCACACAGAAAGTAGCGCAGGTCTGCATCTTGAGTGACTCTATGAGTATGATTAAGAAGGTACAAGTGGGTCTCGTTCGCGAACAGTGGATTGAGGCCTTGAGAAATGCGAGCTTGAAAGCGCTTACATTTATTTTCGTGCCGGGACATGTGGGCGTTCGAGGCAATGAAAGAGCAGATCAACTGGCATCGTGTGCGATTTTGGCAAAGGGCGATGGGGCAATGGATCCCGCTGACGTTTTGAACTCCTTAAGAGATATAACACGCGAGAGTGAGACTAATGTGGATGATGATTCCTTTTCAATGGCTAGGATTAAAGATCAGGGATTGAAATGCGGTGTTGCTAGAGGTGAACATTTTGGAGGGCGCAGAAGAATGATGGTCAACCAGCATAGGACCGGTACTGTCAGCAGAAGTGTGATGGCGGATACACTCAAGGAGAGATGGAGCAACTATGGATGTGTCCAGTTTGCAGTGATGATGATCTGATGACTAACTAACTAAAAAGTGCCTTATAGTGAGTACATATTGTGTATTCATTTGTACTCTGAATTTCCCTTGAGTATATCCACAATTACCCAATGGCTAACAGTTGGTTGACTAATATTCTTCTAAGACCTCAATTTCACTCATTTCTAGTGACACCACATTTCAAAACCAGCTCCTTTATTCTGGACATTAAAATGGTATCATCATCTTCATTCATTTCATTTGTTCACTCTGTTTCATGTAAGGAATTCAGTATGTCAGATTGACCGTATCTCTATTGCTTGATAAAGTGGCAGAACTCACCATCATATCTGCTGTCTCATTGTCCTGAACACCTGTATGATCAGGCATTAAAATCAAATGATTTGACTTCTTCCAACCCCAACCTCCTAACTGTCTTAATCCACTGTGAATGAACACAGCCCTCTTGTATTTTTCTGAACATGCTCATTGAATTGATGTAGATGTGGATGGGCATGAGTTGCATACTGTATAGTCAATTTGAGGGGCAGAGTAAAGTACCTATGAGGTGCTATGTAGTTAAGAAACTCTGAGTGAAGCCATTAGTAGGTATTGAGTGAAGCCATTAGTAGGTATTGAGTGAAGCCATCAGGTGGCACTGAGTGAAGTTATTAGTGGGTATTGAGTGAAGTCATAAAGAGGTATTGATACCAGTGTCCTGCCAGGGCCCGAAAGGGGAGCAAAGAATAGCAACACTGTTTACCTTCCATTCTTGTAATAAGAGGAGACTAAGGAGGTTATGGGGTGGAGTTGGCTGTCCCATCCCATATAGGGTCAAAGTGACCCATAACCATGCTGAAGACAGATGTATCAGGGCAAAAGGCGCAAATATCGCAGCAATACTGTAAACCATGGCATAGAACATTCATTCTCCAGACTACATCCTACTAATCTGCAGGAGTTTGAGAATTAATGCAGAAGAAGAGAAAGAAGGAGGAGGTATTGAGTTAAGTCATCAAGAGGTATGAGTTAAGATATCAAGAGGTATTAAGTCATCAAGGGGCATTGAGTTAAGTCATCAGGGGGAATTAAGTTAAGTCATCATGGTGCATTGAGTTAAGCCATCAGGAGGAATTAAGTTAAGTCATCATGGGGCATTGAGTTAAGTCATCAGGGGGTATTGAGTTAAGCCATCAGGGGGAATTAAGTTAAGTCATCAGGGGACATTGAGTTAAGCCATCATGGTGCATTGAGTTAAGTCATCAGGGGGAATTAAGTTAAGTCATCATGGGGCATTGAGTTAAGCCATCAGGGGGTATTGAGTTAAGCCATCAGGGGGAATTAAGTTAAGTCATCAGGGGACATTGAGTTAAGCCATCAGGGGACATTGAGTTAAGTCATCAAGGGGCATTGAGTTAAGTCATCAGGGGGAATTAAGTTAAGTCATCATGGGGCATTGAGTTAAGCCATCAGGGGGTATTGAGTTAAGCCATCAGGGGGAATTAAGTTAAGTCATCAGGGGACATTGAGTTAAGCCATCAGGGGGAATTAAGTTAAGTCATCAGGGGACATTGAGTTAAGTCATCAGGGGACATTGAGTTAAGCCATCAGGGGGTATTGAGTTAAGCCATCAGGGGATATTGAGTTAAGCCATCAGGGGACATTGAGTTAAGCCATCAGGGGGATATTGAGTTAAGCCATCAGGGGGAATTAAGTTAAGCCATCAGGGGGTATTAAGTTAAGCCATCAGGGGGTATTGAGTTAAGCCATCAGGGGGTATTGAGTTAAGCCATCAGGGGGACATTGAGTTAAGCCATCAGGGGGAATTAAGTTAAGCCATCAGGGGGTATTGAGTTAAGCCATCAGGGGACATTGAGTTAAGCCATCAGGGGACATTGAGTTAAGCCATCAGGGGACATTGAGTTAAGTCATCAGGGGGATATTGAGTACAATCATTGTCTTTCAAATGTTGTGTTATTACCTTCATACTTATTTTCTGTCTCAGGTCCAGGCATGGGCGCACCTCTCGTCTCAACAGCCCTTGTAGCCCGGACAGTTGCACAATTATGGAAAAAGCCAATTGTTGCAGTGAACCACTGCATTGGACGTATCCTTCAATTGTTGGACTAGGACATTACTACATTGTATCTATACCCATATTTTGTAACTGGACATTTGAAAATATAATTTCTGACATACATATTGATTTGTAACATTATTTTCTGTAAGATAGATTATACCTAGAATATGCTTGTGTCTATCTCCTGCAGGTTTATCATATTAGCCATGCTTCAGGTTAGCAACCTCTTTTACCAGAATATCCTTATGTGACAAAGAATATCCTTAGATCCATTACTCGTTCTGCTGACAAGATGAAACTCATCTTTCATCATCCTCATAATTCTGCTGTCTGCAGGGTCATGTTCAGGCACCTTACACTTTTCCATTCTGAATAATTTGTGCATTATTTATTACATTGTATCATTCTGGTTTTCTACATTTGTGATAGAATCATAAGGCCATCTCAGCCAACAGTTGTCTCCAGGCTAAGGTTTAGTGTAATTTTGATGCTCATCTGCCAATGTTGACAGTGCAGCCCTTTTGTGGTTGTGCAGATAGTTCCTTGACATTATAGACCTCTTTAGGTCTGGAACTCCTGTACCTCTGTTGCTCTAGAACACCTCTACCTCTGTAGGTCTAGAACACTTGTATCTCTGTAGATCTAGAACACATGTATCTCTGTAGATCTAGAACACATGTATCTCTGTAGATCTATAACACCTGTATCTCTGTAGATCTAGAACACCTGTATCTCTGTAGATCTAGAACACCTGTATCTCTGTAGATCTAGACCACCTGTATCTCTGTAGATCTAGAACACATGTATCTCTGTAGATCTAGAACACATGTATCTCTGTAGATCTAGAACACCTGTATCTCTGTAGATCTAGAACACCTGTATCTCTGTAGATCTAGAACACCTGTATCTCTGTAGATCTAGAACACCTGTATCTCTGTAGATCTAGAACACCTGTATCTCTGTAGATCTAGAACACCTGTAGATCTAGAACACCTGTATCTCTGTAGATCTAGAACACATGTATCTCTGTAGATCTGGAACTCCTGTTGCAGCACACTGAATTTTGGTATCCCATTGGGATTCTCACTGTGAATTTCAGGTGTAAACTTTTAAATGATTGAAGGTTATAATAGCAGTGTTTAATGTGCAGTATCAATACATATTCTGTGCATAAGTGTTGTGAGTTCTAGTGTGTTCATTCTCAAACTCCTGTAGATTAGCAGGATGAAGGCTGGATAAGAAAATGCATTATGTCATTGTTTACAGCTTAGCTGCAATATCTGCCTCTTTCTCCTGTGACACATCCAGTACTTCAGCAGGCCTCTAGGTCATTTTGAACATTTATCACATAAGACAGTCAACTCCACCAAAATCTCTTTAGTGGCCTCTTAAAACATGCATGACAAATCACAATATTGCTATACTTTGCTCCCCTTTCAGCCGCAACGACATATTGGTATAATATTATAGCAATTTGTAATGTGATTTATCAGTCCATGTGTTGCCAAGGCTCGAAAGGGGAGCAAAGGATAGCGACACTGTTACCTGCCAAGCAATGTCGTAGGAGGCAACTAAGGAAGTCTTAGGATGGTTTGACTGTCTCATCCTATAGAATTAAAGTGGCCCAGAAGCTATCCTGAAGTTGGATGTGTCAGACAGAAAGGCACAGATATCGCAGCTAAGCTGCAAATCATGACACATATCATTCAGCTCTCTGGACTACTATCTACTAATTTGCAGTAGTTCAAGAATGAATGAAGAGGAATAAGGTATTTTACCGCCTCAATCGCATATCATATTCCTACCGTGCTCACAGTTGTTAAGTAATCCACGCTGATAATAATTTTTTCGTAGTTTGTGACATTACTCTGCCAGTAAAATGACTGCCATAAAAATAGAAAGCACACAGCTTCTGTCTCCCTTGAAGCAGAGATGTATATGGTTTGGGGGGAAGGGGGGTTAGGATTAGGTCTAGTCTTACCCCTAATGTCCACAATCATTCCTTCTCATCTGATGTGCATTCTTGTCATTAAATTGTGGCATAATTTAATCTCCACTAAAATTGGCCATTTTGTTTTTCGGACAACATTGTCTGCCATCGATGTAATTTCATTGATAAAATTATATGCGCACTTTAAAAAACTTGGGATGAAGGTGCACATAATATCAAACTTCTTTCACATTTCAGAAAATGTAGGTAGGCACATGATATGTGATTGTACCATGTTTTCAATACATATTATATGTATCAGTAATGTAAGTTAATTTCAAGTATAATTATTTCTATTTTCTTGACTATGGCTAGACATTGAGATGGGACGTCTCATTACTGGAGCTCAGAATCCAACAGTTCTCTATGTCAGTGGTGGTAACACTCAGGTATGTATTAGAAGTAGTAGTAGGGGTAGTAATAGTGATATGATAGCCAAGTTGTAAACTATGATGCAACACATTCCGTTTTAGAGACTACATCTTGCACACTACTAGCAGGGGATTGAGAACAGGCACAAAAGAAAGGCTGTACCAAATGACAATGGCAGTGTTCATCCAGAAGACATGTCTGACAGTTTAGACATCAAGCAGAGAACACAAGAAATGATAGAGCTAATGCAGAAGTTATGGCAACAATAAAACAAAGATGAATCCAATAATCAACATAGACAATATAGAACTGGAGTGTGTAAACAAATGCGAATATCTGGGAGTAAATATAAACAGTTCTCAAGATTGTTCAGTCGAGATTAGAAGAAGACTTGCAATTGCAACACTCATATTAACACAAATGAGAAAGCTATGGCAAAGAAGTAACAATGACACTAAATTAACCCTTTTAAGATCAGGTGTTTTCCCAGTGGCAACATATGGATGCGAGACTTGGACTTTAAACAAGACAATAAAAGAATAAATTCATTTGAAATGAAGTTCTACAGAAAGATCCTACGAAAATTATGGACAGAGAAAAAAGAAGAACATTGAAGTTTTGAATTACTTAAACTAAATGAAGGCTGGCTTCTAAATACCATCATAAGAAGGAAGCTACAGTATTTTGGACACTTAAAGCGACATGATGGTATCAAAAGGCTGATTCTAAGGCTGAGAGCAGAGTGCCAGGTAAGAGAAGAAGAGGAGGACCAAGAAGACGATGGACCAGCGATATTGAAGACTGTATACACATGTCTCTGGCCAATGCAGGCCTGCTTGCCCAGAACAGAGAGGAGTTCAGAGTATCCACAATGAAGACAACATTCTGGAAAGAATATGTCACTTGATATATAATGCAGAACACTTGTCTGACAGTTTGGACATCAAGCAGAGAACGCAAGAAATTATAGAGCTAATGCAGAAGACTTGTCTAACAATGTAGACATCAAGCAGAGAAAACAAGATTATACAAAATATTAAAAAAAATTGAAGTAAGTTAGTCTGAGCAAAAAAAAAAATGTCAAAATCTCAATGTAGTTGTGTTGTATGCTTTGCCAAACTATCTTTGCATTTTGATATATAAAAGATATTGTTTGCGATTAAAGTTCTTTGTGTAGTTTTTAGATTTTAAACTAATTATTATAGAGTGCTATTAATTTTGTGTTGATAATTCAATGTGACAGGTCATAGCATACTCAGAGAAATGTTACAGAATATTTGGTGAGACAATTGATATTGCAGTAGGAAACTGCCTGGATCGATTTGCCAGGGTTTTGAAGGTATGTCTAGTTATTGTGTCAGTCATCATGTGTTTTATTGTTTGCTAATGACGTTATTCTCAGAATCACCATGAAGGAGTGAGAAACAAAATAAAAACAGAAATAAGTCCGGAGAAATGTAGCTTCATAGAAGGCAAAAAGTACTAACAATTATATATATATATATTTTGAGAAAAATAATAGATTGGTCTATAGAGGTAAAAATAGACCTGTACCTGTTTTATAGACTGCACAAAAGCATTTGATAAAGTTGAACATATTGAAGCTATACACATGCTAAAGAGTTTGAACATCGACAGTAAGGATTTAAGAATCATGAAGAATTTGTACTGGCAACAAACAGCAGCTAAAAGAGTGGGAAATCAATTTGATCTAAAAAATAAAAAGGAATATCAGTGGGAGGACATAACATAAATAATTTAAGATATGTGAATGACAGTATTCTGATTGTTAAAATTGAGGAAGGCCTTCACAAATTAATTAATATAGTAGTGACAGAAAGTAAAAAGAAAGACCTCTTCTTGAGTATCAAGAAAACAGAAGTAATGGTTATTTCAAAGAAAAATACCACAACTTGCAAGATCAAAGTGAGTGACACAGTATTAAAACAGGTCCACCAATTCAAGTATTCTACAGCAGATGGAAGAAGTTCAACAGAATAAGAAGTGGAATATGGCATGCAAAAACAACATTCAGAAAAATGAAAAATATATTGTGTAATATGACATTAGAGGTGAGGAAGAAAGTTCTGCAGTGCTATATAACTCCTATACTAACATATGGATGCGAGTCTTGGATAATAAACAAAACAGAAAGTGGGAAATTAGAGGCAATAGAGATGTGGTTCTACAGAAGAATGCTGCGAATACCATGGGCTGTCAGGAAAACTAATGTGGAGATGTTGAAAGAGTCAAATGCGAGACAGAGCTTAATCAATAATATAAGAACAAGACAATCTTCATTTTTTGGCCATGTTATGAGACAAGGAGGTTTGAAGAACAGTAACAACAGGCAAGATTGAAGGCAACAGAGGGTGACAACATGAGAAAATATTAGACAGTTTAACAACCTGGCACGGCAGGGAAACAACAACGATCCTGATACATAATACTGGAGATAGAGAGCTGTGGAGAGCCATGATCGCCTACACCAGTCAACATGACACCTGATGATGATGGGCGCTATTCCATTGACACTCCTAGTTAGGATTTAATCACCCTTGGTTTTTGACTAATTGGAATTTAAACAGAAATATCTGCTTATAAAAATTATATTAGAGAATACCATTATTGAAGAATTTGGTGATATATAAAATAATCTTAATTTAAAAGATTATTTAATATGTATATCTAAAAAATATGTATACCAAGAGATTGACACTTTTTACAAACAACTACAGCACACACTAGAGACAACAGTCAAGACATTATAGTAATGTGGGATTTCAACGCTAAAGTAGGGAAAGAAAGAGCACATCATGAAATTAGATCTCAATATTGATTGCTCAATACGGTTTAGAAAATAGAAATGAATGGGGTGAATGATTGTTCAATTTTTGCGTGGTAAAGAATCTAGTAATAATAAATACATTTTTTGGACAACATCCTTGAAGACTATATACATGGAGGTCACCAGATGGAAAAGAGGAAAATTCAAATAGATTACATATTGATCCAACAAAGAGGGAAAACAAGAATTCCCCTAAGTAAAACATTACCAGCTTATGACTTGATATTTTGTGAGTTCTGGGGCCAATGCAGATAATTTTAAATCAGTGTCATAGGTCAGTAACAATGATTAGGTGCATTCAGTGGAGCAGAAATACAGGATGCTGAAAATAAAATTTAAGGGAGTATTTCAATGGAACAGGATTTGGTTATAAGACCACCTAATTCATGATGTTTCATAATATTTTTTTTTTCAGTTGTCAAATGATCCAAGTCCAGGCTACAATATTGAACAGCTTGCTAAACAGTGAGTCTTGCATTTAGAATTTGATATATTGACTCATAAGTTACATACCCTCAGTCATTTTACCCAAAACTGGAAGCATAGTCTCAACATTAATGATTCGGCATGAGATAATATACAATTGTTAGTTACTTAGTTGTCAGATCATCATCATAACACTCATATTCAGTATGTCCTTCAGCTTGTAGTAACTGACTATTACTTCAGCATGTGGTAACTGACTGTTACTTCAGCATGTGGTAACTTGCTGTTATTTCAGCATGTGGTAACTGACTGTTACTTCAGCTTGTAGTAACTGACTATTACTTCAGCATGTGGTAACTGACTGTTATTTCAGCATGTGGTAACTGACTGTTACTTCAGCATGTGGTAACTGACTGTTACTTCAGCATGTGGTAACTGTTACTTCAGCATGTGGTAACTGACTGTTATTTCAGCATGTGGTAACTGTTATTTCAGCATGTGGTAACTGACTGTTACTTCAGCATGTGGTAACTGTTATTTCAGCATGTGGTAACTTACTGTTACTTCAGAATGTGGTAACTGACTGTTACTTCAGCATGTAGTAACTGACTGTTACTTCAGCATGTGGTAACTGACTGTTACTTCAGCATGTGGTAACTGACTGTTACTTCAGCATGTGGTAACTGTTATTTCAGCATGTGGTAACTGACTGTTATTTCAGCATGTGGTAACTGTTATTTCAGCATGTGGTAACTGACTGTTACTTCAGCATGTGGTAACTTACTTCAGCATGTGGTAACTGACTGTTACTTCAGCATGTGGTATACTGTTATTTCAGCATGTGGTAACTGACTGTTACTTCAGCATGTGGTAACTGTTACTTCAGCATGTGGTAACTGACTGTTACTTCAGCATGTGGTAACTGTTATTTCAGCATGTGGTAACTGACTGTTACTTCAGCATGTGGTAACTGTTACTTCAGCATGTGGTAACTGACTGTTACTTCAGAATGTGGCAACTGACTGTTACTTCAGCATGTAGTAACTGACTGTTACTTCAGCATGTGGTAACTGTTATTTCAGCATGTGGTAACTTACTGTTACTTCAGCATGTGGTAACTGACTGTTACTTCAGCATGTGGTAACTGACTGTTATTTCAGCATGTGGTAACTGACTGTTACTTCGGCATGTGGTAACTGTTACTTCAGCATTTGGTAACTGACTATTACTTCAGCATATGGTAACTGACTGTTACTTCAGCATGTGATAACTGACTGTTACTTCAGCATGTGATAACTGACTGTTACTCCAGCATGTGGTATCTGACTGTAACTTCAGCATGTGATAACTGACTGTTACTCCAGCATGTGGTATCTGACTGTAACTTCAGCATGTGGTAACTGACTGTTACTTCAGCATGTGGTAACTGACTGTTACTTCAGCATGTGATAACTGACTGTTACTCCAGCATGTGATAACTGACTGTAACTTCAGCATGTGGTAACTGACTGTAACTTCAGCATGTGGTAACTGACTGTTACTTCAGCATGTGGTAACTGACTGTTACTTCAGCATGTGGTATCTGACTGTAACTTCAGCATGTGGTAACTGACTGTTACTTCAGCATGTGGTAACTGACTGTTTCTATTTTGTGTTGTTTGATAACTCCTCTCCTGATTCCTATATTCTGCTCTTTACCTGCAACACCACAGCTTCACTCCCAGGTCCTGTATTCTAGCCATGAACACAAGAAAAACTACACCTTACAACCTCCAACTGGTCTAATTCCTTGATTTCATTCAAAATATCAGTATGGTTTATTGAATTATCACTAGTCACTGTGGCCAAGCTGGCAAATCTGTCTGGTCTTTCATTTCCCCTAACACCCACATGTCCAGGAACAAAACAACATCATCAACTACTCCACCCACTGAACAACGGAGATAGCCTGACTGATCCATTCAAAGTATACTAATAGAATAAGTCAGAAAACAGACATGTAGCACTCTGAGCCATATCATTACCCTGGTCACATTTATCACCTGCTTCATCTTAACTATGAGTGATCGTATAGAAGGCACCACTGTTTTTCTTCCCTAATACATTTCCCTCTGCACTGAGCTATGAATATCCAAGCATTGCGCACGATTCAAACCACGGCCCCTTCAGTGTAGATAATAATATCTTTGTCCAAGAAGTTCTTACTAATCGAAGCCAGGACATCCTGAATCTATTCACTGAAATATCAATGTCACATTTTCTGGAAAGTGTGATAAATACTTTAATGGAAGTTGTGAACTTGAGGACTTACTTTCCCAACTCTACACCATGTTCTGTCCCCTAATATGCATACCCATTTAATGACTTCCTCTGCCCTGCCAAGCCGCAACAACTGTCCTCTATTTAATGTTTCCTTTGATCTTTTCGATATCATCATGTCAAGATAATCCAGCAAGAAGCACATCACCACTATTTCTGTATTTTCTGAGCATCCACATCACCACTATTTCTGTATGTTCTGAGCATCCTAGAATGATAATTTTCATTTTGGATAATATCAATTCTATTAATCTGTGTTAGGCTAAGGGTCAGATTAGTTGAGGCATACTGTACTACCTACAGAACTAGTCCTTGATAGAACAGTGATAGAAGTCTTTGGTCACAAAAGAAAACCTGTTGCCATCATCTTTATGGCTGTCGATCCCTTTTGAGCTCTGAGGATTGTGTAAATTACATGCTCATTAAGACACGAAGCATCTGTCAAACAGCACTCCCAGGTATTTTACAGTTGATGTTCTCTCTCTGTCTCTCCACAAAGATTGGTTGGTGGCATTACTTCATGGACAATGTAGTCATTCAGAGGTTATTTCATTTTATTTACCAGAGCTCCAGATATATTTACTCACTGGCCAATGTGATCCATTTCACTTTGTAGGTCTTGAACAATGTGTCTTTTTTCTAATCCCTATAGTAGGCCAGAATATCATCTGCATGTGATAGAGTTCTGCAATTTCCAGTCAAAAGTTAACCTTTAGAACCCTGCAAAAGGCACAGGATTATTATTGTTGGATCAGATGTTTAACTGCCACACTTCAGTTATACTAGAATTTAGGGATTTAGGGCTGAAATACAGAATGATCCTTCTGGAGGCTAACAGATATAAGCCTGGAACAGTGATGCTGTGGGCCAAATCAGGCCCGCTAAGCCATTTTTTTTATGTGACATACCAGGCTGATCTAAAAGTATAATATGCGCTGGTTCTAGAGTTAATAAAATACTACTTGAATCTGTAAAAGATTAAAAACAACCCAGCTTTTAGGCTCCCGTACCTCATGAAAAAAGGTCCATTGGTCCAGTTAAGAACATGATGGACATACCCTGATAATGTTCATACCTTAGTTTGCTTTGGGTTCCACATTTTATGATAACCTATCAATACCAATAGTACTCCTTCTGACAGTGTAAACTTGTCTTTACTATGCATCCTCTTTACTGTCTATAGTCTTCTTTTTACATCTTTTCTTTCACTAACTTGTGTCTCGTGGGCAATTTTCGAAAGTATCTTGGTTCTTCAGACATCATAAGGATATCTTGATACAGTCATTTGGGTTGGACTAAATGACAGTTTATCAACTTATTGGAGGAAAAAAGAGTTGAAATGAAAAATGGATAGACTGAAAACTGTTTTTCTTTTTAACAATATATGTTTTAAAAGATCAATTATATTATACAAATATTTGCTCTCTTATAGGGGTAAGAGGTTCTTGGAGATGCCTTATGTTGTCAAAGGAATGGATGTGTCTTTCTCAGGGCTGCTTTCTTATATTGAGGTAATACTGATGGTTGTATAGTTTTTGTAGAGAATTACTACACAACAAAATCTATTAAGTAAATATAAAAAAATATATAAAAATGTTTTATGTTGAACAGTACACAGCAGAATCAACGTTTCAACCTAAAGGTCTTTATCAAGATGGGACAAACAAACAGAATAGAACTACAAAATCAAATGGAGACTACATGAAAGCAATGTAGTTGAAAATTACAGGTCTGAAAAAAAAATAAAAGATGCGAATTGAAAGCAGTGGCAATGTGATTACATGGCGAGAATGTACAACAGGATATACAAAGAAAATGTACAATTGTAAACAAAAGTATTAATGATGTTGATGATAACTATAACAAATCTTAGTTGGTTTTAGGTTGTTTGCTCTTATCTTGATAAAGACCTTTTAGTCGAAATGTCAATTTGATTGCATCAGACTATGAGTACAGTAAAATGTGGCTGTAGCCTGAATGGGTTTAGAGTTTATTGCTACCTCTAATGATAATAAAGCATATCCTGTAGAGGGCATTCAACTATTGTTGAATTTTTAGACACCAATAACTTTTAGTATGCCAAAGTCGAGAAAGAAAAAACACCGTTTCTGGGCAACGGCCACATAGTTGAAAATACATGACCGTTGCTATGACCATATTTGGTGATGTGAGAATGACATCATCTTCATGTCATATGACCAGAATCAGTGAATCATATTTAGCTAGTACTATTTTTTCGGACAAGAAATTGTGAATCGAGATACATTCAGATCAGAATCAAAGTATGGGTTACAATGGCCGCTAATATGTATAATTGAAGTAGATTCATTATGGTTGCGATTCTGCTAGTAAGGAATTCTTGAGAATTATGTTTCTATTCAAAGTAGGTAATGGTAACACGTTGGTTTCGTTATAAAGTACATGTATGGATCTAATGAGAATGTATTGATGTCAGCTACTGACAAGACTAGGTCTAAGTCCAGAGAATCGCCCGTGTGTTGTCGGGGCCCGAAAGGGGAGCAAAGAATAGCAACACTGTTTACCTTCCATGCATGTCGTACGAGGCGACTAAGGCGGTTATGGGATGGAGTTGGCTGTCCCATCCCATATAGGGTCAGTGACCCAAAGCCATACTGAAGTTTGATGTGTCAGGCCGAAAGGCGCAGATATCGCAGCCATGCTGTAAACCATGACACAACCCATTCCGTTCTCCGGACTAAATCCTGTTGATCTGCAGGAGTATGAGAACAAACGCAGAAGAATAATAATTTTTATTGGAAACTAAGTTACTTTTACATGTTTTATTTATTTCCCCAAGGATATAATGTTAGTTGGTTATGAAACTACATAAATACAATAGACTTAGGTGTGTTACAGTGTGTAAAAGGTGTTTTCAGGGTTTCTACATCAGAAAATCCTGATGAAGACAGATGTGTTGGACCATTGGCGCAAATAAAACGGCAACACAACGCATTTCCATTCTCTGGACTACATTCAACTGGAAATCTTGTAGGATCATTGTCCTGTTACAAGAGAAATCCAGTGGGAGTTTGAGAATGAAAGCTGAAGAAGAAGAAGACATCAGAAAATAAACAAAGGTGAGCAATTTGAAAAATAAATTTAAAAAAATTGATTTTGATGTTTTCCCCCTCTTCCCATCTTTACAACATTCCCACACCCTCTTATATCACACATACACAAACTAAACTTACACTAATGTATACAGTATTCAATTCTTTATTTACATGTACACAAATTATTTTTAAAATCTCAAAGAGCAAAAAAAGTTATTGCATTTTCCAGACACCAATTTTATTTAAAAATTTTTGTGTGTGAAAAAAAACCTCTTCACCACTTCCTCACACTATTGTATTAAACACACGAAAAGACATATTACACATATATTAGCAGTATGCAATTCCTTATTTAAATGTGCAAACATTATTTTCAAAATCTGTGAAAACAATAAAGTTATTGAATATTCCAAACACCCACTGAAAATAATACAAATTAAAAAAAAAGAATCTGGTGGCTGGAGAAATATTGTAATTTTAATCCAGCTTGCTAAAGGTAAATACAATGTGAATGATTGGTTTTTGAGCTAATTCGATGAGTTAAGTTTGTGAAGCTACCTGCGATTGTATAGTGATCCACCTCAGGCGCCGATAACATTTTCAGATTCGTGTTATTGCACAATTATTATCTCCTCTAGTGTGCGCAGAGATGGTTCTGTCTTTTCAGGTAGCATGTTTTATCTATAGTTCTGGGTTTTATTGTTCTTGGTGATGCAAACACCTAGGAAATTCTGACAGACTCTTAGGATGTGATGTTGATACTATTAAGAGACACTTTGAGAGGGTCCTTGAAGCGTTATGTCCACTGACCAGTTTGTATCCTTTAAGGGGCTCACCATACATCAGATTTTTTGGGGTGTGTTTATCGGTCATGTGCACAACATGTCCAGCCCATCTCAGTTGGACATTCTTCAGCATTGTATAAATGCTTGGGATGTTGACTCTAGCGAGACTTCAGCATCAGGTACTTTACTATGCCACTTTATCCTGAGAAGTCTGCAGATACAACATGTGTGAAAGTGATTTAACACTGGTATGTCTGCTGTACACTGTTCAGGCATCACAAGAGTATAACAAAGTAGTGACTACAATGATGCAAGAGATGAAAGGTTAACTCAAATGTCTACATCTTTCTCTGTTTTTGGTCTTGAAGGTATACTTTACTTATTTTGCTTTTTTCATTGTTAAAATATCTTCTACTTAAGTGTTAAAATTTTCTTCCCAATGTTAAATTCTTCATTGTTAAATTCTTCTTCATTATTAAATTCTTCTTCATTGTTAAAATCTTTTTCTTCATTGTTAAAATCTTTTTCTTCATTGTTAAAATATTATTCTTCATTGTTAAAATATTTTTCTTCATTGTTAAAATATTTTTCTTCATTGTTAAAATTTTCTTCATTGTTAAAATATTTTTCTTCATTGTTAAAATTTTCTTCATTATTAAAATAGTTTTCTTCATTGTTAAAATATTTTTCTTCATTGTTAAAATTTTCTTCATTGTTAAAATTTTCTTCATTGTTGAAATATTTTTCTTCATTGTTAAAATCTTTTTCTTCATTGTTAAAATTTTCTTCATTATTAACATCTTTTTCTTCATTGTTAAAATCCTGCTTGTTAGGAGGATGTCTTCTTCTTCTGTGTTTGTTCTTACACTTCAACAGATTAGCAGGATGTGGTCCGGCTCTGTGGCTGCGTGGTACAGCAGTGGTTGTATGACGGCCAAGGTACAGGGTTTGAATCCCTTCACTGGCAATTGTGCATCCGGACCATTTAGAAAGCACTGCTAAACTACTGAATGTATTTATATTGTCTAGAAAATACTACAGCCAAAAAATGATGGGTTGATGGCTATGTCCTGAATAGTATACACTACCAATTTATTTTATTTATATTTCTTTTAGTCTGGAGAGAGGGATGTGGTGTGTCAAGGTTTACAGCCTAGCTGCAATATATGAACCTTTTGGTCTCACCACACATCTGACTTCAGCATGGCTTTTGGGTCACTTTGGCCCTATATGATGTGGGACAGCATCTTCACCCCAAGTCCTTGTTAGTTGCCTCTTACAACACGCTTGGAAGGTAGCAAAGTTACTATTCATTGCATCCCTCTCAGGGCCTGACAATGCACTGTATCAGTAGGATGTAGTGTTGTGTGCAGCTTGACTACAATATCTGCACCTTTCAGCTTGACACATCTGGCTTCCAAATAGTATTTTGTAGATATGGATTTACCCTCCTCTTGAGCATTACTCACTGACCCAATCACAATTTTTGCAATAATTTGATCAGGATCAGAACACAGAGTTTGTGTAATCTTAGTAGTTCTGTTTCGCTGGCCTTGTTGCTAGCAGTCAGCTATGAGTTACTGACCACAACATCTGTCATTCTTTAATCTTATTTGCTGTCATTTTATTTTCAGGAAAAGGCACACAAGTTGTTGGCAACCGGTGAATACACTCCAGAAGATTTGTGCTTTTCTTTACAAGAAACTGTGTTTGCCATGCTGATAGAAATCACAGGTATCCATGATACAAAAGTTATTACTGATCCATGATACACAAGACAATACTGATCCACGATACATACACAAGACAATACTGATCAATGATGTTGTCATGTGACGTATTCTCTCCAGGATGTTGTCTTTCCAATGAACTCCCTGAACTCTTCTCTGTCTTGCGCCATGCGGATTGCATTTTCCAATGATGTATTCATGATATCTTTAATTTTGTCATTCCATCGTCTCCTTGGTCTGCCCTTTCTCCTCTTCCAGGTTGTCTGCCCTTCTTTATTTGTCTTTCATAACAGTTGTGTCTCTTTGTATGACCAAACAGGCTTAGTTTTCTTTTTGCTATTGTGTTTAGTAACCAACACTCTGGCATCTTCATTGTGTTTATAATATCTGATTTCTCTTTTTTTTCCTTCCATGATATTCTAAGTATCTTTCTGTAGCATTTCGTCTCAAAGACGTTGATCTTCTTTGCTAGCAGTTACGTTTATATTCTTTTGTTTTTCCATGTTTTTCAAACGTGTTATTTTACAATATGCCATTGCCAATCATATTATACTAAATGTTTATAAATGTTACACCACAAGACTACAATCCTAGAAGAAAAGTTTGATTTTTCCATTTGAAATTTCTGGCCACATTATTCCTGTAGGTTGACTTAGTACAACAGGATATACAAAGTAACACGTTGTTAACAAATTTTGTTAACACGTTGTTAATAAATGTTACTTTCGGGAAGGAATGGTTGAGAATTAGACACAGTAGAGACAACACATCCATGCTCATCGGCTATATTGGCGGAAGTCCCATGATACACAAAATAATACTGATCCAAGATACACACGATAAACTGATAAATGATACACAAGACAATTCAGTTCATTATCTCCCATATTGACAAGATTAACACACTGATAACATTTTTAAAATCTGGATATTAATTAGTTTTTTCTTTAGTTTGATGCTTTATATATGTATGTATATTTTTCCTGTAAGACAAGGTCTAAATGTTGAATGCCACTTTTTCTGAGCAAATCTCCTATTTAAAAAAGTTAATCCTCTTTAGCATGTTCTATTTATACCAGTTCTATATTTTATTGTAGGAACTTTAACCAACATTTCTATATGTAAGTTTTGTGAGCCAAGACCAAACTCTGTGCGCCAAGGGATAAAATGTGTGCACTAGCCCATAGTGGCATAGCTTAGCTGGTACAGTGATTATATATATATATATATATATATATATATATATATATATATATATATATATATATATATATATATATATATATATTGCACATTGTGTTTGAGATATTTGGGATACATTATTCTTAACTGAAGTCAAGATTATTCTGTGATTAAAACAATTTAAATTGTTGTATTTGTGTAGTTCTAGTATTTAAGCTTTAGGTAGGACAAATTTTTAAAACGATTAGCTTTTTTGAAATCTATTACCTCAGAAAGGGCAATGGCACATTGTGGCTCCCAGGAAGTTCTCATAGTTGGAGGAGTTGGATGTAAGTAATTATTGACACATTATTTTGGATACTATTATCAATTACCGGGAACTATGAGCTACTGAGGTCTTGTTTTTTATAGGTGGAACAGGGTAATGCAGATTTGCTAATCACTGGTAATACCTAACATGATAACACACATAAATTGATGTTTCGACCAAAAGGCCTTTATTAAAAACACAGCATAACACAATGCGAGTATGAAACGGCACTTTTCACCTTCACAAAATGATGGCTAAATAATATAAATCTGGGGAAGTATAAATGATGAAAAAAAACTAGAAGGGTAGAGATGTAATGAAATGAAACAGAAAGCTGGCAGAATATCATGGGATATTGACGAAATGAAACAGACAGAAAAGGACAGAACATAACAGGACATCTGCACATGAATGACGAATGTTAATCCCCCTACTCGTCATGTGTTATGTTGTGTTCTTGATAGAGACCTTACATGTTGGGTTACAATTTTGCTGTAATTAGCACCTATTATCTTGTTTCCTATGTACAGTGGGTTTTGATTGGGTGGGGGGGAGGAATTCTCTAGAGCATTTTGTCATATAAACAAGGTTCAAACACCCAGCAGTTTGCAATGATAAGAAAATTCTTTATTTAGAGTGCGTCTGGCAGGTTATGGTAGGAAAGTGGGTCTTGAAGTTGTCTGATCATGTCTCTACAGAGTGAAACATGTATACCACCATCATTAAAAATACATCAGCATGGTTTCATTTGAGTAACATGTATGTGCTGAATTTAAATTAACTGAAATTCTTTTTTTCACATTTATGAACCATTTAATGACTCAAATCTACAGAACAATACAGAACCGAATAATAATCGGTTGTCTGCCCTTGGTGTAAAAAAATTGTTTTTCACTCATTACCATCAAGTCACAGCCATCATTAATATCTTGTATGTCCCCCAGCAACATCAATACATTCTTAGCATTGGTGTCTCATGCTATTGCAGAGTGCCTCTGAAAAAGTTTGGGGTGTGGCTAATTTTGGCGGAGATTAAATTATGCCATGATTTAATGCCACAAATGCATATGGGAGGAGATGGTGAAATTCTAGAGTTGGGGGGGGGGGGAGGAGATATTAGAGGTAGGGTTGGACCTAATTTTAACTCTAGAACCTGCCCCCCCTAAACTAAATACATCTGTGTTTCAAGGGAGGCAGAAGTTGTTTTGTTTCCTTATCCACCTAAGGCATCAATGCAGTAGTCATTTTGCTAATAGAATGAACAAGCAGAGTGATGTCACAAACTACTAAAATATCACAATGGGACAATTATTTAAAAACTGTGAACGCTAGTAGACATGATCTGAAGAGAACCCTTAATTTATGTAATTTGATTCAATTTATGTGATTTGATTTATTAATGTAGACATCAGATAGACATCAGACATCTGTGAAAATATGAAGGGTAGTATGGTGCTCATGTCATATTATATCCTTCACGCTGGACTATACACACACATCAACATAACTTTCTCCAAGACTGCGCCAAACTCGATTTCTATTGAGACATTAAACTAGCTTTCATCAGAGAACATCATTGATCTCCATTCCACTCTTGGACGATTCTTTTTTTGTTGGATCCAAGCAAGTTTGTTGGTCCTGATAGCATCTAGTAAGGATAGGTCCAATGTTAGGACTTCTGTTTTGCAATCCAGAGTAAAACCCTTTGCACCCTGTCTCCTTGCACAGTGTTTGTGCTAATAAATCCCAGAGTACCACAAGTATGAGCTGCTGTTTGAGTTGCTATTTGAAAGCAGTTGTGCAGATGCATCAGTACAATATGATGATCTTGAGCTAGTGTTGTTATATGAGGTTGACAAGGTCTGGTCGGTCATTGGTGGTACCTCTCACCAGGAATCATTGGTGCAGCCTTACAATAGTGGACTGGTCACAATTGAAATGTTTGGCAATTTCTCTAGTTGTCATTCAACAGACAAGCATGCCAGCAGCTTGCCTCCCTCTTGTAACATCAATCTGAGACATTAAAAAAATAGTAAAAGAATTTCTTTTGATAAAAACCAGACGCCATTTACTCATCTAAACTTTATTTATGTGCGTGCCAAATTTCAACCTGTTTTGATTTTGAATAAAGTCAGATTTTATTTATTTGCTGTTTTGCACATGAAGCATGAAAATGGAAAAGAAGCATCACATCAACAAAACAATAGGACTGCACGAACCTCATCACTTACATATGTTCTGGATTGAAAAATGGCTCATGTACATAAACATTTTAAGCATGAAAATAAATCATGTTTTCAATTCGTTTTTAATTATTGCTAATATATATCCACTTACTGACATATTTCACAAATATGATAGTAATCCTAGATAGTAGATTTAGAATGAAATATTTCCAGTGAACTCAAATGTAAACTAAAGTTCATTAATTGCTGCTTTAGGTAATAAAAGGTTACAGGAAATGATGGAAATAATGGCACAAGAAAGAGGAGCAACTCTGTATGCCACAGATGAAAGGTTGGTGTATAAATTATTCTATGAATTATCTGTGTGTAGATGTTCCTGTGAATTATTTGTGTTAATTTTTCTGTGAATGATTGGTGTCTAGACTTTTCTATGAATTATTTGTTTATATACGTTTTGTGAATATATGTGTCTATAATTTTCTGTACTTACATGTGTCTAGACTTTTCAGTGAATTATTTGTGTGTAGACTTATCTGATAATTATATTTGTGTAGACATTTCTTTGAGTCATCTGTGTTCTTTTTTATGTGTTTGTCATCAGTTTATAGTTTTTGGTACTATTCTGTTTAGCTGGCAACATACTAACTGTGTTTCTATGTTTTCTATAAAGTTATGCTTTTATGATAAGAACCTACTGCTGATAACATATGTCGGTATGATGTCATTTATTTCATGGGACTGATAATGCTGACAATGTAGTGATTGTGGGGCACTTCCAGAAATAGAGAGAAAGTGTGAAATGAATATAAAACATTTTGAAAGCTACTTGGTAGAGTTTATGTGACAGCTGATCACGAGTAGAGTCTATTTAAAACCATCCTTAATGAAATACGGGGGGTATTGGCACCACAGAATGAATGCTATAGTTCCTTGTTCTATTAATTAATTTCATTTGTTTCCTCTTGTGTTATATTTTGATATTTTGCTTCCTGTTAACCTTTTCACCCCTCAGTTATTTCCTAATTGTCACAATCCTATCACTAAGATATGGGAAACAACTCCACAAAACTGTCAATATAATAATTTTAAAAATTAGTTGTCTTTAAAACTGTCTGTCTTATCACACTCAGACTTGACAGATCAAAAGAAAAAAAATGAAGTCTCATAAGAAATATTATCAGCATCAATTTACAGAAGAAGACGAATATGTCGAGTCATTGGTGCAAATAAAACAGCGACACAACACATTTTCATTCTCTGGAGTACATCCTGCTACAAGAGTTGGAGTTTAAGAATTTAAAAAAAATCAAATATATACAAAAATTTCAGTTACCTTAGAAAATAGGTATTAATTACCCTAAAGATCCATAGATGGACAGATCCCACAAGATCCTTAGATGGACAGATCATGACAAATTATTTTCCTTAGGCTCCATGCAGTTTATTGTATACTACAAGCACATATCCAAAACATACAGATTGTCCAAACTGACCAATACTTAGGCCAAAATGGTTCCCAGACTCTCTAGAGTCTTCTAAGATTACCATTTCCTACAGAAATGTTCTGTTCTGATAATGTGAGCACTGAAACCAAACTTTCAGAGACAATTAATAGAGAAACTTTGTGACACATGTGAGGATTTCCTGCTGATGACTGGATTCCCTGAAGCAACTTATCTACCCGTAGACTATAAACTGCTGAATTTATGAAGTTGCCACTATTCTTGGTTTCTATTTTAATATTTACAAAAATGTGAACTTTTCAATAGGTTCTGCATTGATAATGGAGCCATGATTGCACAAGCAGGTTGGGAAATGTATAGATCTGGTGTGGTCACACCTTTAGAAGAAACAACTTGTACACAGAGGTAGGTTCTCATCTGTCATTTCTGAAGTCATCTTTAGAAGAAACAACTTGTACACAGAGGTAGATTCTCATCTATCATCTTTAGAAGAAACAATAGTACAGTACAAGTAGACACCACCACATATTTTACGGAACAATATTTAGCAGAGCTAAGCTTTCTGGTAACTAGGATGCAAAGGGAAACTAAAACCTAATAATACAAGGGACGCAATCAGAGATAATCAAGATGAGTTTTATTGGGACAAGTAATCTTTTCAAAGTAACGAGAATAGTGTGAAATGCGGTTTCTGTTGCTATTAACCGCACTGTCCACATATATTCTGCGTGATAGCTTTCATGATAATGTAGAGATGGGCCACGGCATTTCTTATTTCTCCATTGCACGCGACCTCAAATTCGTTCAATGTTAAAAGTGCCATTGATTTCATTGTGCTTCCGTAACATGTAGATAACAAAATGCCAATTATTCCTACTGTGCGTTATTTACTGGGAGCCCCCCCCCCCCTCAGTGCATAGCGCGCAGAAGGAGTATAGACTGCATAAATTCTCAACAGGTAGCATTTCTCTGCTTTGCAGTAACACAACCACAACTGCTTGACGCTCGTGTCTAGGGAGAGTCAGTGTTAATGATCATGTTAGTGTCAGCAGCCATGTTTGTTATTGTAGCTACGAATTGTCATGCGCAGTGACTAACTAAAAAATTGGGATTAAAAAACTGAACGGTGTAGTGGAGGCTACTTGTACTGAACCAAAACAACTTGTACACAGAAGTAAGTTCTTGTCTGTTATCTCTGATAGATCAACCACAAGAGAGGCTACTATTTGAGGGCTTCATAATCCATGTGAAACTTTTATGCTTCCTTGCTTGTTGACCATTTATTAAGATGCAAAATGCCATCATCATGTATATTTACATTCATCAACATTATAAGTGGTATTTTGAATATAATTGGAGGATATGGGGTGTATATCTTCTTCCTGTCTATAGCTAGAATGCAGGAGTGAAGTGTTGTGTTCCAAGAAATGAGCAGCATACCAAGAGATGATTTATCAACCAACGCAGACCAGGAACAGTCAGTTACCACATGTTGAAGGAATGGTCAGTTACCACATGCTGAAGGAATAGTCAGTTACCACATGCTGAAGTAACAGTCAGTTACCACATGCTGAAGGAACAGTCATTTACCCCATGCTGAAGGAACAGTCATTTACCCCATGCTGAAGGCACAGTCATTTACCCCATGCTGAAGGAACAGTCAGTTACCACATGCTGAAGGAACAGTCATTTACCCCATGCTGAAGGAACAGTCAGTTACCACATGCTGAAGGAATAGTCAGTTACCACATGCTGAAGGAATAGTCAGTTACCACATGCTGAAGGAATAGTCAGTTACCACATGCTGAAGGAATAGTCAGTTACCACATGCTGAAGTAACAGTCAGTTACCACATGCTGAAGGAACAGTCATTTACCCCATGCTGAAGGAACAGTCATTTACCCCATGCTGAAGGAACAGTCATTTACCCCATGCTAAAGGAACAGTCATTTACCCCATGCTGAAGGAATAGTCAGTTACCACATGCTGAAGGAATAGTCAGTTACCACATGCTGAAGTAACAGTCAGTTACCACATGCTGAAGGAACAGTCATTTACCCCATGCTGAAGGAACAGTCATTTACCCCATGCTGAAGGAACAGTCATTTACCCCATGCTGAAGGAACAGTCAGTTACCACATGCTGAAGGAACAGTCAGTTACCACATGCTGAAGGAACAGTCAGTTACCACATGCTGAAGGAACATGCTGAAGGAATAGTCAGTTACCCCATGCTGAAGGAACAGTCAGTTACCCCATGCTGAAGGAACAGTCAGTTACCACATGCTGAAGGAACATGCTGAAGGAACAGCCAGTTACCCCATGCTGAAGGAATAGTCAGTTACCACATGCTGAAGGAATAGTCAGTTACCCCATGCTGAAGGAATAGTCAGTTACCACATGCTGAAGGAATAGTCAGTTACCCCATGCTGAAGGACATACTGAATATGATATCAGAACACCTATGGACTTGCTCTGGGTGTCATGATGATTTGACAACTAACTAATTATTACCATAATCAGATTTATCATCTATTAACTGTTGCAGAATAGTGCCATTTTACATCTAATTTCTGGTCTCATTGAACACTTTCAAAGGTACCGTACTGATGAAGTTGAAGTTACCTGGAGAAAATAATCCCTCTCGAAGACAACCTGATGACAGACATCATTTCATATGTTTCCTACCATTTATTATGATGAAGCTGTTCATACTTTCTTGTTTAAATAAACATTTAAATCATGGTTATGTTTCCAGAAATTCACAACAATAAAGTTCTATGGAGAAATTCACAACAATAAAGTTCTATGGAGAAATATTCCAAAATTCACAATGTTATTTGATAAATGTTCTACAAGTTTGTAAAAAATGTTTTACTTTGAGTGATGTTAATATTCTTAATTTTTGTACATGTAATGTAGAGTTGTGAATATAAAACAGTTATATTTTATCTGCTGACTTTTCTTTTAGAGGGATTAGTTGCGCAGTTTCACAATTGATAAAAATTGGGCTTAACCTGCGAATAGGGTTGAGATTCAAATGCAAAAGTTGGATTTATGCTTTAGTTGAAATTCAAGTCAATATTTGCTATGCTACTAAAATGTATAAGCAGTGTCTTCAACACCAGTTGAAATGCAATGGCAGTGGTACGCAAGTGTGTGCTTCTGCAGCCAACTTTCATATCAAATTTGTTTAATTAGTTTCCATGACTCTGCTTTGTACTTAAAACAGCTTTTGAATTTTTGTTAAAGGTTTATTTATTTTACGATTTAATGTCCAAATAATTTCAGCAAGTTACTTTTCTACGGCTTCTCTAGTTTGTTTCATAGCCCCAATAATGAATTTTTTATGTGGTCTCAAGAAAATACTGTATGGTCCAAGCTGAAAGCTACTGGCTATACAAGGGTATCGTCATTCTTGCAGAGCCATTACATGTCGCATATGGCTTAAAGTGCATCTAACCATGCATCTCTGTTTTGGGCAGTTTAACTCTGTCACAGCAAGGATATGCTTCAATTATATCAGTATACTTGATCCATCTTCATACTGAATCTGCACAATTTATACTTGAAGCTTCCATACAATTCTTTTGTGTTAGATTTATATATGAACTTTAACGTTTAGATTATTATTATTAATATCTCCATCATATGCAAAATAAACAAAGCAGCCAAAGATTAAAGAAGGAATGTGAAATAGGATTTTCCTACTGTAAGTTCAAGAGATTTCTGTTAAGACTGTGTAAACATTAGTTGTCAGATTATTGTTGATTATTTTCTCACAATCAATAGTCACCTGCGTTTATTCTACAAATTGCAATATAGAGTGTGAAGCTATACAAATTGCAATGTAGAGTGTGAAGCTATACAAATTGCAATGTAGAGTGTGAAGCTATACATATTGCAATGTAGAGTGTGAAGCTATACATATTGCAATGTAGAGTGTGAAGCTATGCAAATTGCAATGTAGAGTGTGAAGCTATCACAGCGACACATTTGCTAATGGGATCATTAGGTCATTCATAAATCAGGGGAAATGAGATAGTTGATGAGCTAGCCAAAACTCAAAACTGGAAATCACTGCCAGCAACAGCAGATCATTTCCAGAAATTCATCATCAATAGCTTCATTGGCATGGAATCCATCATCAATAGCTTCATTGTCATGGAATCCATCATCAATAGCTTCATTTCCAGAAATTCATCATCAATAGCTTCATTGTCATGGAATCCATCATCAATAGCTTCATTTCCAGAAATTCATCATCAATAGCTTCATTGGCATGGAGTGAAACTCAACTCTACCATGCAGCCAAAAAGGTGATGCTATCCACAAGCATGGAAGAAAGGAATAAACAATAATTTTTAGATTTTAGAAAACAGACCACAACAGACTCAAACAGTTCATGTATGAAAAGTTTGAAGTTGGTGACACCAATATGTACCCCTGTAGACACTCTGCAACAGACACAGAACATATTTCAAACAAGTCATGTATGAAAAGTTTGAAGTTGGTGACACCAATATGTGCCCTTTTGTGTTGAAGCCTTCTGTAGATCATTTTTTGGACTGCAGAATTATTGAACTATTTCATATGTGGCATGTCTTGAAGTCATGTAGAATATTCATATTTTCTTTCATCTTCTTTGCCTTCTTCTTCTGTGTTCAGGATTTTTTTGGTCTTGCTAGATCTTCAGGACAGTTGCCAGGATGAAGCTCCCAGTCTTCTCCAGGTCAGAGCAGCTGCCCCAAAGTTTTTGCCTCAATTCAGTCCAGTGTGGAAAGTCTTGGAATATATGTTCAGGGGTCTGTATGTTTGTTCTACATGGGAATTCATTTCTGTGGGCCACCCTGATCCAGTACAGGTGGCTCTGTAGCCTGCATTGGCCAGTTATAAGTAGAAAGATGGTGGTCTGTTACTCTCATCCGAATCTTCATCAATGGATGCCTTCATAGAATAATAGTGACAAGAGCAAATTGTAGATGGATAGAGATTCTAATTTGTAGAATAAAAGGTTTGAAATGGTATGATAGGAACACTAGGGAGGAACTCATGCTAGAAACTGTAGTGGAGAAAGAATTAAAGAAACAGCAATGGAAGGGGTTTAGATATACATGAAGAAGACCAATGAGAAACAGTGTAAGACAGGCATTATTTTAGAACCCACAAGGAATGAGGAAAAGAGGAAGACCAAGAAATATCTGGAGGAAATTTTTAAATACAGACACAAAGGTATAGCTGAACATGGAAAGAGCTGGATGTAATAGCTGAAGATAGGGCAATATAGATCATTGTTGAGGACATGCTTCACAGGAGGTAAAAGATGTATAAATAGATGCATTGAAGAAATAAAATGTTAAAGTAGAATAATGTTAAAGTGCTTTCTGCGGAAGAAGCCTGTTCAGCTCATGATGCAGTATTGCACCTATCATCTACATTGAATTTGAGCAATCCTCTTGTACTTAAAGGTCTGAAAATTTACTCTTGAAATAAAGAGTTGCAAGAAAGGTCACAGAAATGGAGTAGAAAAACTAACCCAACTGCATGTAAAGAGAAAAAAGTGCCCAGCTTAAGGATGCAAACATACCAGTTAAGGAAAATTATGTCATCTTTAGAAAATAATTAACATTTCCAAATTGAACATAAAAACCTAAAGTCAGCGACTGAAGACAGGACATTACCATCAAAAAGCACACTTATGCTGAATCAGCATCAGTAACACAGTGTCCTGCATCTGCGGAACAATAACACAGGCACCAAAATACATACTACATGACTGTCCCAGCTTCAGTAGTCAGAGAACAACAGTCTGGCCCATAGGCGTGTCTCTGCAAAACAAATTGTGGGGAACCCAGAATGACTTAAAACTAACCTCTCTAAACATGACTGAATTCAGACTGCATGTATAATAATTGATTGCTGAAAAATAAGTGATAATATAATTCATATCTGAATTAATAACATGATGCCAGAAATAAACAAAACAATACATTTATTTGAAATTTATTTGTGATTGATAAACAAGTAGACACATTTGATATACAGTGAAATCCCATTATAACAACTTGGTCCGGACTGACAAAATTAAAATGTAATGACAGAAATTAGCTACCGGTATATACAGTATAAAGAATTTAGAATAAATTACAATTGGGGATTTGGAAAAGTGTTGTTATATAGGGAAATTTGTTATAAGAGGATGCACTAAAGAGAGATTCCACTGCACAATGATTTGAAAACACATTTTGATTGTATGTTTTTTCTAGAAAGTTGTAAGTGTACATCACATAATTTTATAGCTAGAAATTGTATATAAATAACGCATGTGCTCTGAGGATGTCCCATAACTGTTCTGCATCCTTTCATGTAGTTGAAAAGCGATAAAATAAGATCACTTGCAATGTAGATTATACAATTATTCATATTTTGTTTTTATAGAGTCTTTGTACCCATATTCAACTTTGTTATTGGAAAAACAACTGTACAAAGAATGAATCACTACTAGTTGACACATCTAGCTTATAGTCCCTGTAGTCCACTTACTCCAAGATTGTGTTGTTATTATTAGATGGTATATATATATATATAATTGGTATAGATACGAAAGTTAAGCCATTGTGTAATAAGACCTGTAATCTGCAACCATAGCCAAGTTTTCTAGTTATGTAAGGACAAATAGTCCATTAAATATCAGATATTGTCATAGAAGTCTCTCCTAATACAGTTGAATCCCACTATAGCACATCCTTTTATAACATATTTCTCTATTTAACAACACTTTTCAAAATTCACACTTATAGTTATTCCTTATTGTTTGTATTGTATATAGAAAATGTCTGTTACACATACATATTTTGTTGGTCCTGACCAAGTTGTTATAATGGGATTTGACTATAATATTTTTTTATGATACATTATGGCTCCATCTTAGAGTAACCTTACTAACTTTAATTAATCATTAGTCTTTCATCTTCATTATCTTTTGTTTTTTCTTTGATGACTTTTGCTGGCCTGGGTTGCTTCTCCTTCTTCTTCTTGTCAGTGATGTTGGTTATTCTGACATTGTTTCTATCATTCTGTTAGATAAAATAAGGAATTAATCAATAGTTAACTGGAAATAAATAAAATAGAATTATGAGTTTCTGCTTCTTGGTTGGTTGGTTGCTGATCCAGTTGTCCATGGGCTCATGCCCTTTGACCTAATGCCATTAGATGGCATTATACTGCTGGGAAGTCTTTGGATTTTCGGCCCACCCCGGGACAGAGCCAGAGAATAACTATCACACCTCCAGGAAGGTAGGTTTCAACCTATGCACTGCTCCTAGCCACTGTAGCCAAGATAGGGTTCACTGTGCTCATTCCCCACCACTAATTGACTACTGGTTATGCCGAACTTCTCTATTGCTCCAGGCATGCAGCCAAATGTTCAAGTCAAAAGGATTGTCACGTCCTGAGTCTCTGTGCATCTATGATGGTCCTCAGCCATAGAAAAAACAGTGATATCAGTTTCCTCTTCCTCAGTGCTGCACAGTACATCTCTGGCTCCCTCCCAACCACAGAGAGTGCATACATATATATTCAGGCAAACATGAAAAACATTTCAACAACAAAACAAAATCATAACTGTATAGATGACATGCCATGAAGCTTCTATAAGAAGATAACTCAATATAACGGCATGTCATCCACTAAGGTTTTCTGTTGCATGGATAGTATGTCTAGTGGGCCATTGGTGTGACCCACAGACGCAACCACATGCGTAATTCTTTCTGCTTCTGTGTACATTCTCTAACTGTTTCTAGTTAGCGGGATGTATTCTGGAGAACGGAATGTGTTGTATTGTGGTTTACATCTTTACTAGGACATATGTCTTTTGTCACATCCAATTTTGGAAGGACATTTGAGCTAACTGTGATCTATGACAGTGGTTCTCAACCTATGTTTACTTGTGTCCCCTTTATTGCGTGTGCCCTCTTTTATGCTTGTGTCTGCTTTATTTGTATGTGTCTCATTTTATGCTTGTGACTCCTCTTTTTTGCTTGTGTTCCTCCTTTCAGGCTTTTGGTTTCCTCTGCGGCCCCCCCCCAAAACTATTAATTAATAGTTAATTTTATAAAAGTTAACTATTAAAATTAAATTAATCATTACCAGCCCTAGTAGTAGCACTACATTTACATTGATAGTAACACTACATTTACATTGGTAGTAACACTACAGTTACATTGATAGTAACACTACATTTACATTGGTAGTAACACTACATTTACATTGATAGTAACACTACATTTACATTAGTAGTAACACTACATTTACATTGATAGTAACACTACATTTACATTGGTAGTTACACTACATTTACATTGATAGTTACACTGTGATATGAATAGTGAGTATTTAGTGCAGATCTGTGTGACCTCAGTGAACAGTGACCTCTTAGCCACACTATATATATATATATATATATATATATATATATATATATATATATATATATATATATATATATATATATATATATATATATATATATATATATATATATATATATATATATATATATATATGTATGTATATATGTATGTATATATATATATTGTTAAATTTCATTAAAATTTCCTCTTCTGAGTTCATCCTCACACTCCTATCGATCAGCAGGATGTAGTCTGGAGAATGAAATGCGTTGTATCGTAGTTTACAGATTGACTGCAATATCTGGCCTTTCGGTCTTGAGCATGACCTTTGGGACACTGTGACCCTCCATGAAATGAGACAGCCAACTCCGCTCCTAAATTACCTTAGTTGCCTCTTACGACGTGCGTGACAAGTACAGTGTCACAATTCTTAGCTCCCCTTTAGGGCCCAGGTAACACGTACAGCCATTCAAATAATTTCATTTAACTTTCATGTCCCTCTAGCCAGATCTATGGCGAACAGCATGGAGAACAGCAACGAGAACAGCTTAAAGTTTTACAATAAAACTTCAAAACAATTGTCTATACCATTTTAAACAGGAGTCATAATGTTTTAAGGGACCATGGCAGCAACCTGCTGTCAGGGATGAAGACTGCAGCATCAAGTATTAGGTAAAGTGGCTAGTTCCCTTCCGTGCTGGTTTTGTTAAAACCTTCCCTAGCTCATGTGTCAAGTGAGAAATCACGATCAGAATTTTTATTTATGTCCGGACGTGGTTTCGAACCTGGCATGATGTAACCGGGTGATAGTAAGCAAGTTCACTATCAACTAGACCATTGTGCTCCAAAGTCATTAGGTAGTCAAGGAAAATATTAGTCTAAGGTTAGATACACAGAAATTGCCTAGAGAAAAAAACATCCCATATATCTTGGAGTCCCCTTGATTGTCAGCTCAGCCCACTATTTTTTGCTTCTGTTTTGTGCCACGGCAGAACATGAGAAGAAACATGCCCCGTTACTGGTTCTGAAAGTTGCTGGTTGTGCAATCTCAGAATGTCAGGATGAGTTGCTTGGAGTGATGCCTTTGTTGTAACATGACCGCCTAGATGTACAAAAGACCACATGCCTGCCCAGCGTAATATGACCTGCATATACGCGGAGACAGCAGCTCTCACTTGGCTGGCGACGCAACCATCAACAGACTCAGTGATTATATCGGACTCTCAAAGTATGCTGCAAGATAGAAAGGTGATCAGAACTGAATGGGTCACTCTTCTCGACAATGCGCAGAGCATTACATGGATTTACTGTCCTGGCCATGCTGGGGTCAGGGGCCAAACGAAAGAGCCAATGTGTTGGCTGGTAAAGCTTTGGTGAACGTCACCGCGATAAGAAGGGACATGATTGAATTGATTAGAGCAGTCATGGATACCCTACGAGAAGACGAGGAAGAAGTCGAACGTGACAATGTACATATTCAGAGAATTGTAGAAATGGGAGTGACTAGAGGTTATGGTAGAAAGTGCTCCCTCTCCGGAAAGATCAGAAGAACGCGTAATCAACAACTGACTGGGACACTGAGCTCATACACTTTTAGATGGCGGACGGAACGGCAAGCAGAGCATATATGGGAATGCTCCCAGTGCTGTAACGCTTGTTCCTAATCAAGAATAAAAAATATGACCTGTATATAGTTTTTCTATGACATTCCTAGTGTTCATTAACTCCTCTCTTCTAACTGAAGAATCAGTTGTGGTAACAAGTGCACAAGTTGCTTCTGCTTGTGCCATCCATGACATTTCCCCCTTAAGTCTAGAGCCTTTGAGATCTGTGATGTTTCTGCGGGGGTGGGTGTGTTTTGTAATTGACGGCATGCTTGTATGTCTTGGCCTGGGCCAACACATGTTGCTATTTGATGTGTACTAGGCCTACAGGTTTATCATGATCACGATGACGGTATCCCTAGTGCATCCCAGGATTACTGACATTCCTTCATTCTGTTTGCGCTCCATCTGCTGACATTGTGTGTTGAACTGCATTAGAAACTTTAGGCTATAGTAAACCAGCGACAGGACCAACTGGTTAAAGAGGGCAAACAGTCGCTGCTCTCCATGCCCAGCTTTGTTTTGAGAGCTGCTGGGCCCCGGCCGTTTCTCTTTATCATGTTATCAGCATGAAACATATACATGCTTTGGTAGAATTAATTGTGAGTTTAATTTAAAAGAGTCAAGTCAATTTAAACTTACACCTGCATCAATGTTGACTTGAAGAAGAACATCACCGTCTCCAGGCTCCGGTTTTTGTGTGATGACTTTGAGCAGAATAAAGAATCTATTTCTGCCTTCGATGGAACCTACTTCAGTGTTTGAAGTTGTCCTTGGAGGCGGGGAAATTTTTCCCAACTGGAAACAAACAATTAATTATTATATACAATGGATTCCCTCTATAGCGCACCTTTTATAACAAATTTTCTTTTAACAATTTTTCAACATCCCCTAGCATATTTGTTCTTTATTATTTATACAGTGGAATCTCACTATAAAACATTATTTTATAACATATATCACAATATCCAATTATATTTATTCTATATTGTTTGTGCTGTATATAATGTAGTTTCTGTTATTACATTCATATTTTGTTGGTCCGGACCAAGCTGTTATAATATGATTTCACTGTACTGTATATGGACAGAATTCAGAATTCCACGACAAGCCTTCTTGTGGACATCGGACGGGAAAAAGAAAACAGGGAAGACCAAAAACAACGCTCAGAAGAACTGTTAAGAATGAATTAAAATCAACAGGCATAAATGCACAAGACCTGCAATCCTTGGCAACTGACCGACAGGCATGGAGAACTATGACATCCGCCCTATGTGCCAAACTTGGCAAAAGAGGAACTGACTGACTGTATATGGACAATTTCTATTACGTTATAAATATTTCATCGGTCCGGATGAAGTTGTTATAATAGGATTTGATTGTACCAGTAATTGAATGGTGGAATAAATTGCCACTGTTTTCATAACGACTGGTGGAAACTGAAGTGCAGCAGTTTAACAATTGCTGTAAATAATTTAATAGTAATTAAATCATATCCTGTATTGAACATTGTTTTTTTTGGTCTTTATATGAACACTTATACATTCAGTAGTATTGCCACTGCAACATGCACATAACAACTTCTATTGTATTCATAAATAGTAAAATAAATGGATGATGAATTCAGTCGAAATAATGAATGACAAATCTCTCATCGGTAGCAGCGTTTCTCTCAGATCTATGTATTCTTTTCTCATCATATTTCTAGTATCTCTCTATATACCTGTATGCGGAAGGTCTGAATGATTCTCTATTGGTCATTCAGTCCAACCATTATGCGATAATAAGCTCTCAATAGATATCGTGTCAATATATTAAGGTTTTCCTCTTTCGGAGACTCCATATTATTTCCCATGTACAATACATTTCTCTTCGTGGAGCAATATTCAAAGAATCCAGAATTGCATATAACGTTGGGTGGACACGATGAGTTCCAGTATTGACCACTGTCCTAGTTATCACCGTTTACGTGGTGTCCGAGCTATGAACAGATAACATACAGGGTATGGTGAAAAGCCACTTTGTGCAGGACATAATGAATCGCTAGGAGAGTTCAGAATCAGGCATGTCAGCCTTGCATAATTGGGAGAGATCCACTTGGATGGCATGGCTGCCCCAAGCATACTTGAGCCAGGTTGCTATGGATGCCTCAGACCAGAAAGGTTACTTGGCAGGGTTCTGATGCTCATGAATCAATATCTACATTTCGTAGAAAGGTGAAAAAACCCATATAATTAAACCCCCTCTGTGTTTGTGACTTCTCAAAACATTGCACACCAATAAGATATACACCACTGAGATGCATACCACTGAGAGTTGATGTCATTTGGGTTCGTATGAAATTAACAAACGATCATATGGATACAGAGCCAAGGGTAGACCAAGAAAGAGATGGATAGATAACATCACGACAACCCTCCACAAACAGGGACTCATCACAACTCAGGCGTCACATCTGGCCGTGAACAGAAACTTACAGCTCCCACCCCTACATTTAACGGCATGTGTGGATAATGAGCAATTGCACATACGCGGTAAGAAATAATCGCTCGTAGTTCCGAAGAATTAAACAAGTGTTCTACAATGTCCCTGTAGTCTTATCTTGATCCTGTGCCAAATTATACTACAATGTCCCCAGCCGTACCTAGATAGCGTCTAAGGCATCATCATTTTCTTTCCTGTATTACAGCTTGGTTTATTAATCCACATATCTCTTCATTCCAAACTACACCAAACAACCTAACGCCAAATTCTTCTTATTCAATACATGCATTTATTTCTATATATTTTTGTAATATCACTGTGCCATACATACATTCTTTGTGTACATTTGTATTAAAAATCCTGAGTCTTGTCTGAAGTTTTATATCATTTGTGATCAGTATATACACACGCGACTACATAGAAACATACAGAATTGTTGTGGAATCCATCTATAGCGCATTCTTTTATAACAAATTTCCCTATATAACAACACATTTCAAAATTCTCAATTATATTTATTCAATATTGTTTGTACTGTAAGCCTATATAACGAATTTCGGTTATTACATGCCGTACATATTTTGTCGGTCCCGACCAAGTTGTTATAACGGAATTCTACTGTATTATGGCTAGAGTAATTGATGGCATAAAGTCAGTGAAATAGGTGTCACATTTGTTGAAATTATAAAAATAAAGTAATATTTATAAAATGGCATTTAATATTCCATAAAACATGCCTTTCTTCAATGACATCATGGCCATTGATCTTTAAGACATGGGCTAAATTAGGAATCATCCTTCTAAAAGGTGACTCAATTGGATGTTCCTGTGATTGTCATTTGCTGTCGACAAAGTATACACATAGTGACCAATGAAAATCACAAATGAGCCACAGTAGAAGGCTGTAGACCTTATATTGGTGATTGTTCTAGATTAAACAGGCCTGCTGGCTCATCGGGAATCATCCTTTAAAGTGACGCATTTGACTTTTCTTGTAATTTCATGCTTTGTGACTTTCTCGTGACTTTGTGTCGGCAGCCAATGCATCTCGTTAGAAGGATGATTCCAAATTTAGCCCACAGGTCTTATATTATTAATAGTAACGTACGAATTGTTAAAATGATAGGTAAACTACAGTAATTAAGAATTCAATCATTCATTTATAGTAGATAACTGATTCGTGACAAACCTGGACAATGACAATACAAGACAAAAGTAAAATAGTGACAAGAAATGACAAGTCTACGAAGAATACTCGGAGTGTCATTAAGAGATAGAATTAGAAACGATAACATTAAACAGATAACCAAAACAATACCAGTATTGGAACACATCGAAAGACAACAAACTAAGTGGTTTTCACACGCTTCTAGACTACTAACAGATAGAATGCCACAGATGACCATGACACATAGACAACATGGCTATAATGCCAGAGGAAGACTATGTAAAAGATGGACTACAGAAATCAAAGAAGCCACAGGAACAAGCTTACAAACAGCACACAGGAGGGCCGTCTCCAGAGAACTCTTCGACCCCTGACATTAAACAAGGGCCAAAAATAATACGGATACCTAACTAATAACTAATACTGATGTTATATGATCTTCATAAATTACCTTCATGCTCCCTTTACTAGTAATATAACTAATACGGATGTTATATATTAGGCCATATATGTTTGTTGTTACAGAGGATACTTCAATACCTGTACGGCATGTTCGTTGTTGTTGTAATAGTTCTTGTCTCGATTGGTCCGTTCTTGAAAATTTGAGTGCATAGTTTAAATGTCTTGACAAAATCGCATTTTTATTTTGGAAAAGCGGTTAGTCAAGTACGGAAAAACTCGTGTACGAGAGTTTGTTGGGCGATTTGGTGTCGTTGAACGGGCTGGTTCAATTCCCGTTAGTCTCGAGAATTTTTAATTTATCCTCTGGTTTACTTCTTGAATTTTTAAGTTTTGTGCTAGTATTTATCTTGACAAATGTTTTGTGGTAGAAACTTTGAATCTAAATATTTATCTTTTTTGTAAAACTGCATTTGAGCAATTTTTCGTTGTTAAAATAATTTTTTTCCATTACACTTTCGTAGTTACGGAAGTGTTTATTTCATTTCCACTTTCGACTTCCTAAAAGATAAGGTTTCCATAATCTATTTTGTCGAAGACATGAAGCCGTAGTGGTACGAGTCGGCCTATGTTTGTGAAATTGTACAGACGTCAGGGTTGGTGGCTTTGCTCGCAATTTTCTTAAATTTCTGTGTTCACGGTAACTAAAAGAAGGAAGGGAAGAAAAGTTTAATCTCTGACAGTCCCCGTATATACGCCCCTAGTTAAATAGAGATAGAAGTGATATGCCAACCCCTGTCAGTCTACAGTATGTCATATTGGTTAATTGGAAATCCAGCCTTCTAAAATGATTCGTTTGACTATTCCTTGAATTGTTATTGGTTGTAATACACAGTATAATCACAGTGACCAATAAAAATCACTAGAATAATGAAACGAGTCGGTAAGAATGCGTTATTTCTTATTAGCCAGAAGGGCTTCGGCCTATATTTAATACAGTCATTGTCTATCGATGAGATAGGTGTTCGATGTAAGGCAGCTATAGTTGAGGGAGAGAGTGCATGATAAAATGGATGTGTAGTGAAAAACAATGAGAAGCAATAATTTCGAATGAAGGACATGTTTGAATAAATATAACAAGTAGTTGTATACCTCTAGCATTGCCACGTGCCTTTCTGTGAGTTTCATTCCAAAGAGAGATGGCATGGCCGTCGATTGGAGAGACAACAGCATTGGAAGTTGCCAGTTCGGACATATGTCAGCGTTGGCCTTGAATAAGCGAATCTGACATTCCCAGACTGAAGCAAAGAACCTGTTGACATTCACAACTTGCTTTAGGTGTCATACAAAAAAATAAATTGCGTTAATTACATGATGATAATATTCGTCCATCGTAATCGACGATGACCAAAAACTCAACCATAATAATATTACAATAAATAATAAAAATTAATTGTGCGTTTTTAAATGACTAACAAATTAAATGCGCGCACAAAATGTTCTTTTACAGAATTGACAATTGTAGAGGGTGTCTATGGGAGTTTGAGATGTTTTTTTCTTTTCTACGTGCCCGCTTCTGTCTTGCAGTATCTTGTATGTCTCTTCCGCCGCTAGTGCTCCCGTTCTAATGCTGTAACTCCATGCTGTTCTTTCCAATCATTCTATCCAATTACATGATAAAAGCATGGCATTCACAACATACACTAGCTGTAATTCAAATACACATTGCGCTAATTACATGATACAAACATGGCATTCACAACATACAGTAGCTGTAATTCAAATACACATTGCGCTAATTACATGATACAAACATGGCATTCGCAACATACACTAGCTGTAATTCAAATACACATTGCGCTAATTACATGATACAAACATGGCATTCACAACATACAGTAGCTGTAATTCAAATACACATTGTGCTAATTACATGATACAAACATGGCATTCACAACATACACTAGCTGTAATTCAAATACACATTGCGCTAATTACATGATTAAAAAAATGAATACAGAGCAGTACCATAACGTGAATATCGTCAGTAAGAAGACCTGTTTGTACAATCAATTAGTACTACATTCGTTACGTTTTTGATTATTCTTGTGATTTTTCGTTGGTCACTATTTTGATACTTGGAGACACATGTCAAAAATAGCTAATAGTAACAAACGAAACACACGGAAATTATCAAAATAGGCTTTGTATGTTATGTTTACGTTTGACTTGACGTGACCACACATAAACTTCAACGGTTACAGTGGTGACGTGACCACACATAAACTTCAACGGTTACAGTGGTGACGTGACCACACATAAACTTCAACGGTTACAGTGGTAACGTGACCACACATAAACTTCAACGGTTACAGTGATGACGTGACCACACATAAACTTCAACGGTTACAGTGATGACGTGACCACACATAAACTTCAACGATTACAGTGATGACGTGACCACACATAAACTTCAACGGTTACAGTGATGACGTGACCACACATAAACTTCAACGATTACAGTGATGACGTGACCACACATAAACTTCAACGATTACAGTGATGACGTGACCACACATAAACTTCAACGATTACAGTGATGACGTGACCACACATAAACTTCAACGATTACAGTGGTGACGTAACGTCTTATATGATGTCTTATTTACAAAATGAATTTTCACAAGATTCCTGAGGATTATTGTTTGAAGCTATGAAGTTATATGCTACGAGTGGCACTCTCAGCAGAAGGCGTGCTGCTTCGTTGAAAGAGATAGAGTACATATAGTGAAACCAGAGTACAAATACGTCAGTTCTCTACTCGTTTTCAATCCTCTTTTTTCAATTATCAGGTCACGAACGAATGTAGAAACATGGTCCTCGGCAATATAAGACATACTAAAACCTTCTTTATGACTCGTTTGACTATTCCCGTGATTTCATTGGTCATTATTTATGTGACAACCAATGAAAATCAAGTGAATATTCAAACGAATTACTTTAAAAGCCTGAATTTCCTACTTTCCACTATGTCTTATAGCTTAGACGGTCATGGCAGAAGAAAATACTTACCTGTCAGCCTCATAATGAAACCTAGCGATTGGGATTGCCTTCGCCTTGGCACCCTTGACAGCATTATTATAACATTCGGATGTATCAGAGATATTCAAACAGGGAGAGTCATTCTTGACTGGAGCCAGGTGATCGATGATGTCTGCAATTTGTTGGCAAATATTTTTCAGTTATAAAGATTGGGAATGATGTGGGAATCTCCAATGGAGCTTTGTAAGTGGATTTAGAGTATTTGTGATCGAGAGGTATAAGGACGACCTATGTCATGAAAGATAGAGGCATATACGATTGACTGAGGATATTAATGATATAATCATTTAAGAAAGATTCAAGGAATTGATTATAAAGCTTTGTAATACTGACGGAATAAATGATAATATTGTAAAATACTGACGGAATTAATGATAAATCTGTATAATACTGACTGAATAAATGAGAAAGATGTATACAAAAGCCTGTCCAAGGTCGACTTAAAGAATCTAATTAAGGCATATGTGATAGAGTTACATAAGAAAGACTGATAATCATAAATGATTTAGTTACATAAACATACTTGGAGCGTAAATGATAGAGGGTTATATCACACATTACGTGCCTACCTTTTTTTGTTTTGCTTATTTCTCTTGGCTATGTTTATCAGACCAAGAGTATTTATTTATTTACATTATAGCATACTGGTCCACTGCTAACTCCAGTCTGGTCCAACCGACACAACTCACCTAACCCACTCATAAATAAACCGTCCTATTAAATAAAATTAATTTAATTAATAAATACATAACTTCTGTCTGATAAATACAGTCAAGGGAAATAATCAAAACAAAAAGAAGGTGGGCACATGATATATGATAGAATCCGACAGAGTTACATAAACTGACTTTGAGCATAAATGATAGTTACATAAACAGACTGGTAATAAATGATAGAGTTACATAAACCAACTTTGAGCATAAATGATAGAGTTACATAAACAGACTGGTAATAAATGACAGAGTTACATAAACCGACTTTGAGCATAAATGATGAGTTACATAAGTGACATAAGAGATTAGTGTGTTTTTGAGTTACATAAACAGACTGGTAATAAAGGATAGAGTTACATAAAACAGACTTGATAATAAATTATAGTTACATGAAACAGACTTTGCTGCGAATAAATGATATAGTTAGATACAACACAAATGTGTACATAAATGATATAATTATATAAAAATGACTATGCAAAAAAGGTAGAATTACAATTATGCACTATATTTCATACACACACATATGCTGTTGCAATGACACTTTGCAACATTTACAATGAAAACCCCTAGACTTAATGGCAAGAGTGGATAACAAACCACCTGGGGAAAGGTAATAGACAATAAGGGTAAAATATTTTAGAATTGGACAGAAATTGATCGTGTCATAAATTTTAGATAAAGTTGAGATCAAAACTTGACTCTTGCTATTTGTTCTTACAATAATAGGAGTAAGTGAATTTAGGTAATACTAGAGAAACATTTACGTAAGATGGGTACTCATAAATAATTACAAGGGCACGTTTAGTTCTCACCAAAAAAAACCATTGACTTGCTTACTTTAACTGGTTGTGTACAATAAATCTTGTTAGGTTTCTTATTTTATTCTAAGATTGAAACAGATACAGCACATTTGTTACAGAAAGAAACACTAGAAACAGACACAAGTCTGTACAGGGACAGAAACCGTATAAATAAGTGAACACTGAGACGATGCTCAGACAAATAAACAGCTACGGATAAATATCACACCACGAACAAATAGAGTGCCATACTGAGAAAGTTATAAACATATAAAACATGAAGATTGAACACGTAGAAATGTTTCTTACGTAGTTTGAAAAATGCATTAAGCTTGTTGTGGTCACAAGTGCCCCCACTCTCATCAGCCATCTTCAGAATCTTATCCATGTTACTGCATTCACTAATCTCCGATTTCAGACATTGAATTGCGTGTGGTTTCACAACACTAACAGGAAATATGATGACAATAAACATGAGAAAGGGGATTTCATATTACTTCTTAAAAGAAAGAGTCATTTCATAATTTCTTGTTGTTGTTTCAATTCACAGGAATTACGAGATATTAGTTCTAATTTCCTATGTACAATGGGGTTGTTTTTCCAGATTTGTATTTCATAAATAGAAGAATCCAACACTCAGCGGTGCGCAATGTTGTAAGGCAGAAGGCTACTACTCACTATATATCCACTTTCATCTACTGAGATTGTTATGTCTCATAATGGTTAGTCTGAAAGACCAATAGTGAGATCTTCAAACCTTCCTCATGTGGGACATAATTCGGTTCTTGTTTGGAATGCTTATTTTAAGGATAATTAATCTAAATATTATATCAACAATTAATCAATAATTAATTTCAATATTATTTTTTTAAAGTTAGGGTCAGAAGAGTTGTGTTTTACATAACTAACACTAACTCTAAATACATTTATATTTAAATTTATACATGAGAAATAGAAACTGATAAACATAGCCAAGGGAAGCAATCATATAGGTAGACACGCATTCCAAACAAGAACCAACATTTTTGTAAAGCAATAATTGAAACTTGAAAGGAATTTTGTGTTTATTAGTTGTTTTCTCATTTCCTTAACACATTTCTAAAGCAATGAAACTGAAAATGTTTTTTTAAACAACCTTATTTAGCATTTTTCTTATTAATTCTAAACATTTAATAACACATCCCTTAGCATTTAACATTGTATTCCCTAATCTTTAACATTTCCGCGTTTATTATATAGCATTTAACAGTGCATTCCTTAACATTTAACATTTCCGTGTTTATCTTATAACGTTTCAGTGTTTATCCTACAACATTTAATATTGTCGTATTTATCTACAACATTTAATATTGTCGTATTTATCTACAACATTTAATATTGTCGTATTTATCTACAACATTTACTATTACCGTGTTTATCCTATAACATTTAATATTACCGTGTTTATCATATAACATTTCCCAGTGTTATCCGTAACATTTAAAACGCATTTCTTTAATAGTTCACATTGTCTAACAAAACATTGGTCATTTATCATCATTTCCCTTAATCTTCGCCATATTTTCTTGCAACCTGTGTCACTTAATATCGTGTTTTTCAATCTATAAAATGTCATTACATTTAATATTACCTGCATCCATTGAGCGGGGTCAGTAAGAGAAAATCTCACAATCCTAACTAGCGCAATAATCGTTTATTTTCAGAGCATCGAAAGTCGTGCTTTTTCAAATAGCTGTCACGCTACTGATACATATAAACGGTGATTCGAATTTCACCCTGTTAATGTTACATCTCATATCAATTTCTATATCTACGTTAACTACATCTAACGTCAAGTATCTTTTCTAGCACTGTAAAAATACTCTCCAAATCACTGTCTCATAAGTCGCTACAAATTAAAGACAGCACTTTTCTCATGTTGGTAATAACGTCCGTATCGCTGGGTCTCTTTTACACTGTATCATTGGTTTTTCTGTACGCCTGTTGTACCCTCATAATTCTTCTGCATAATCCGTCTATGTGATCTAATAAAAAGGTTATAAAAGATGTTAGCCCCATTCGCTATGACACCAGCAACATACCAACAGAGTATAGTATCGAAGTACACAACAAATATGAACTACTTCTGGCAGTACAAGAAGAATTAACATCCGATGAACTAGACAACTATGCAAGAGATATTCTTGTTTCTACAGCACAAAATCGTACACCCAGAAAAAGTAGCTTTTTTGACTTCCTTTCTCTCTCTGTGCAACAGGGATATCTTGGTAAAAATATCTCTGTATACGTTTGTTATTCTTGTGTGTTTTCGTTTCTTGAAAAAGGTTCCGTTTGGACTGTAACGTGGAAATAGTCCTTGTTATTGCGTTTACTGTTATTTGGTTTTTACATTGTTTTGTTTATTTTAATAGTAGATAGTATTACAGTAACATCTTTAATGTTATTAGTCTTCATCGCGTATTTAGTTTGGTACTGGGCACTCCCCAGTTTGTCGGACAAGAAAATAAAGAAGAATACAAGACAGGACAAAAACAAATATAGGCCTATACTGGAGACCTGCAGCAAGATAAAGGAGAGATGAACACACACGGAAGAAGTTAGATTATGTTCAAAGAGATGAGAATTCTAACAGGCGATTTCAAGCCAGCACTAAACATCATTCAAGACAAACATGGTAGCAAATTGACAGAAACAAAGATATCTTGGAAAGATGGAAAGAATACTGTTAGGAAAAGTACGAGGAAATCCACAGAAACACAGACAATAACACCCACACAATAGAAGCAGTGAAATAGTACCAGAACCAAGTTTAGATGTAGTCAGATAGAACATAAAATAACCCAAAGAGAGGGAAATCTCCAGGGTGTGATAATATAACTGTTGAATTGATGCAGGCAGGGGAAGAAACCACCAACACCATCTATCACACACTGTACCAAGATCTGGAAAAGTGAAGTTTTGGCCTAAGGAATGGACACGATAAAAATATATACATGCCGCTACCGAAATGGAAAATCTAACACTATGCACCAACTACAGAACTATTGCACTAAACAGTCACGCCAGCAAAATACTACTTGGTATCATCATGAAAAGACTACAACAGCAGCTGGAAGAAGAATTAAATGAAACACAGGCAGCTTTCAGGCAATTCAGAGGCACCGGAGACGATATTTTTAATATTCGGAACATAGAAAATGCAGAGATTTTAATGTCGACATTAACACATGCTTTATTGATTACACCAAATCATTTTATTGTGTATAACATAAAAAACTTTGGAATATCATGAAGGACATGGGTTTCCCTCTACCACCTAATCCACCTCATTAAAACATTTTATCAAGACAAGCAAGCAGCCATGAGAGTAAATAGTGAAACATCTGATTGGTTCAGAATGGAAAAAGGAGTCAGACAAGGATGTGTCCTATCACCATATCTCTTGAATATTTATGCAGAGAACATAATGAGGAATGTAAAAAACGACCAACAGAGAAATATCTTCTACCAACACAGCATCGGAGGCCAGGAGATACCAGAACTAAGATACGCCGATGTTACAAAGTTATTGGCACACAGTCAAGCATGTCTCCAACACCTTATAAACTCCATTAAACAAAATAGTGAAAAACAAAACCTATTTTTGGATGGAGACTTCTTCTTCTTCTTCAGCGTTCATTCTCAAACTCCTGCTGGATCTCTCCTGTAGCAGTACTACTAGATCTCCAGCAGGAAGTAGTCCAGAGAATGGAAATGCGTTGTGTCGCCGTTTTATTTGCGCCAATGGCTCGACACATCCGTCTTCGGCGGTGAATGGAGACAAGACCAAGATTATGACAATCGACAAAACCACTAGCAAGTTCTCAATCAGTATCAACAACAGCGAAATAAAAATAGTCACCAGTTTTCAATACCTTGGTTCGATTATCAACAGTAAACAGTAAAGGGGTCTATGAAAAAGTCAGCAGGTGGTTTGATATCGCGTCAAAGAAGCTGATGGAAATGAAAAACATGTGGCTGAACTACTGCAAAACATCAAAAATAACATTCCAAAGTGCTTGTATATTCCCAGGTGCAATATATGGGTTTGAATCCTGAACCCCACCGAAGACGGATGTGTCGGGTCATTGGCGCAAATAAAACGGCGACACAACGCATTTCCATTCTCTGGACTACATCCTGCTGGAAATACAGTTGGACCATTGTCCTGTTACAAGAGATATCCAGCGGGAGATTGAGAATGAACGCTGAAGAAGAATCCTGAACAATCACCTACAAAGTGAATAATAAAATAGCAGTATTTTATACAATGTGTTACAGAAATATCCTCATAATACCATGGACCAAAAAGATCACTAACGTAGCCATCCTGAGAGAAATGAGTATAAAAGATAATTGGCTAAACAGCATGGTTCTCTCCAGACAACAATATTTTGTCTATATGAAACATCATGATGGCATAGAGAAGACCATAATGGAGGGGATAATGCCAGGAGACAAACAAGAGGCAGACCAAGAATGCAAGACTTCAAAGACCACCTGAACATGACAGTAACAGAAGCATGAAAACTGGTTCAAGAAAGACAGAAGATTCGAAAGGCTGTGATGACTGCTAGATCCTGTTTAGGATATGCTACTTGATGATGATGGTACAATATTGGAATCATCCACTATCCTGTTTATTAATTATTGAAAACCAGCAATCATATGTTAGCATTTCTGTTATTCCGCATCGAAGAGCTCTATTCAGTATATCTAATGACAAGGACATATTACACAATAAGTACTGTTGGGAAATCTGCAGAAAGCTTGTACTGTTCTACATCTGATCTCAGGTAAACGTCTTCCATCTGATGTTACTGTTGTTCCTAAATATTTGACATTTATTTGTGGACATATTTTATAGCTGAGTCATTCACTTTGATCTTACATTCTTTACATGCTGAAGGATTCTTATATGTTGAAGGATTCTTCTATGTTGAAGGATTCTTCTATGTTGAAGGATTCTTATATGTTGAAGGATTCTTCTATGTTGAAGGATTCTTATATGCTGAGGTACTCTTATATGCTGAGGGATTCTTATATGTTGAAGGATTCTTATATGTTGAAGGATTCTTATATGTTGAAGGATTCTTATATGTTGAATGATTCTTATATGTTGAAGGATTCTTATATGTTGAATGATTGTTATATGCTGAGGGATTCTTATATGTTGAAGGATTCTTACATGCTGAAGGATTCTTATATGTTGAAGGATTCTTATATGTTGAAGGATTCTTATATGTTGAAGGATTCTTATATGTTGAATGATTCTTATATGTTGAAGGATTCTTATATGCTGAAGGATTCTTATATGCTGAGGTATTCTTATATGCTGAGGGATTCTTATATGCTGAAGGATTCTTATATGCTGAGGGATTCTTATATGTTGAAGGATTCTTATATGTTGAAGGATTCTTATATGCTGAGGGATTCTTATATGTTGAAGGATTCTTATATGCTGAGGTACTCTTATATGCTGAGGGACTCTTATATGCTGAGGTACTCTTATATGCTGAGGGATTCTTATATGCTGAGGGATTCTTATATGCTGAGGGATTCTTATATGCTGAGGGATTCTTATATGCTGAAGGATTCTTATATGCTGAGGGATTCTTATATGCTGAAGGATTCTTATATGCTGAAGGATTCTTATATGTTGAATGATTCTTATATGTTGAATGATTCTTATATGTTGAATGATTCTTATATGTTGAATGATTCTTATATGTTGAATGATTCTTATATGTTGAATGATTCTTATATGATGAATGATTCTTATATGCTGAAGGATTCTTATATGCTGAAGGATTCTTATATGCTGAAGGATTCTTATATGCTGAAGGATTCTTATATGCTGAAGGATTCTTATATGCTGAAGGATTCTTATATGTTGAATGATTCTTATATGTTGAATGATTCTTATATGTTGAATGATTCTTATATGTTGAATGATTCTTATATGTTGAATGATTCTTATATGTTGAATGATTCTTATATGTTGAATGATTCTTATATGATGAATGATTCTTATATGCTGAAGGATTCTTATATGCTGAAGGATTCTTATATGCTGAAGGATTCTTATATGCTGAAGGATTCTTATATGTTGAATGATTCTTATATGTTGAATGATTCTTATATGTTGAATGATTCTTATATGTTGAATGATTCTTATATGTTGAATGATTCTTATATGTTGAATGATTCTTATATGTTGAAGGATTCTTATATGTTGAATGATTCTTATATGTTGAATAATTCTTATATGTTGAATGATTCTTATATGTTGAATGATTCTTATATGTTGAATGATTCTTATATGTTGAATGATTCTTATATGTTGAATGATTCTTATATGTTGAATGATTCTTATATGATGAATGATTCTTATATGCTGAAGGATTCTTATATGCTGAAGGATTCTTATATGCTGAAGGATTCTTATATGCTGAAGGATTCTTATATGTTGAATGATTCTTATATGTTGAATGATTCTTATATGTTGAATGATTCTTATATGTTGAATGATTCTTATATGTTGAATGATTCTTATATGTTGAATGATTCTTATATGTTGAAGGATTCTTATATGTTGAATGATTCTTATATGTTGAATAATTCTTATATGTTGAATGATTCTTATATGTTGAATGATTCTTATATGTTGAAGGATTCTTATATGTTGAAGGATTCTTATATGTTGAATGATTCTTATATGTTGAATGATTCTTATATGTTGAATGATTCTTATATGTTGAATGATTCTTATATGTTGAATGATTCTTATATGTTGAATGATTCTTATATGTTGAATGATTCTTATATGTTGAATGATTCTTATATGTTGAATGATTCTTATATGTTGAATGATTCTTATATGTTGAATGATTCTTATATGTTGAATGATTCTTATATGTTGAATGATTCTTATATGTTGAATGATTCTTATATGTTGAATGATTCTTATATGTTGAATGATTCTTATATGTTGAATAATTCTTATATGTTGAATGATTCTTATATGTTGAATGATTCTTATATGTTGAATGATTCTTATATGTTGAAGGATTCTTATATGTTAAATGATTCTTATATGCTGAGGGATTCTTATATGTTGAGGGATTCTTATATGTTGAATGATTCTTATATGTTGAAGGATTCTTATATGTTGAAGGATTCTTATATGCTGAGGAATTCTTATATGTTGAATGATTCTTATATGTTGAAGGATTCTTATATGTTGAAGGATTCTTATATGCTGAGGGATTCTTATATGTTGAAGGATTCTTATATGTTGAAGGATTCTTATATGCTGAGGGATTCTTATATGTTGAAGGATTCTTATATGTTGAAGGATTCTTATATGCTGAGGGATTCTTATATGTTGAATGATTCTTATATGTTGAAGGATTCTTATATGTTGTAGGATTCTTATATGCTGAGGGATTCTTATATGTTGAAGGATTCTTATATGTTGAAGGATTCTTATATGCTGAGGGATTCTTATATGTTGAAGGATTCTTATATGTTGAAGGATTCTTATATGCTGAGGGATTCTTATATGTTGAAGGATTCTTATATGCTGAAGGATTCTTATATGCTGAGGGATTCTTATATGCTGAGGGATTCCTATTTGCTGAGGGATTATGTTTCTGTATTTTCTATCTTTCTATAGAATTATAGTTATTCTATTCCTAATGTATATGCTATATATATACACACACACATACCAAGTGTCTACAAAGTCACTGTGCACTCATTTACATTGCAGACTGTACATCATATGAAGACTTTCTATCTATAGATACTCTATATTATATTTCTCTTATTCTATTAAAAGTATGACGCTTGTTAATGTACAAAACAAACTTAACACTATTTCTCTCAATACGCAATAATGTACAAAACAAACTGAACACGATTTCTCTCAATACGCAATAATGTACAATACAAACTTAACACTATTTCTCCTTCTTCTTCTGCATTCGTTCTGAAACTCCTGCAGATCAGCAGGATGTAGTCTAGAGAACGGAATGCGTTGTGTCATAGTTTACAGCATGGCGGCGATATCTGCGCCTTTCGGCATTATACATCCGACTTCAGCATGGCTTTTGGTCCCTGACCCTATATGGGATGGGACAGCCAACTCCATCCCATAACCTCCTTAGTCGCCTCGTACGACATGCATGGGAAGTAAACAGTGTTGATATTCTTTGTTCCCCTTTCGGGCCTCGACAACACACGGGCGACTATTTCTCCAAATACGCAACATTGTACAATACAAACTTAACACTATTTCTCCCACAATACGCTCCAATTGCGTGGTAAAGTGAAACTTTACTATCGATAATTTATAGGTTCCCTTTTCCATCGAGGCTAGTTGATTGGTTGCTGATCCAGTGGTTCATGGGCTCATGCCCTTTAACCCAATGCCATTGTGTGATATATGCATGTATTTGTGAGTTGTTGTTTTGTTCCATATAATGTGTTCCATTTATCTGGCATTGGAAGGAGAAGCATTTTCCTGACGTTATCCAGCGATGGACATTAAAAAAGGTGGTGGTCAGCAGTTTCATAGGGATGTGCCCAGCCGGCACCTTGTCCTTGAGGCGTATACGGTGTTAGACGAGTATTTTTATTTGCCCATAGGTCCACTTAGGGTTCATGTGGTCAGCATCACTTCTGCCAATTTTACTTTCCACCACAAGATCTTGCATCCATTTCCTTAGTCATTGTCAATCTAGGAGATCGTGGTCGTTGGTGCTTTTAAAAAATATTTAGGTCACCCGTCTAGTAAACCAGACCACTAACAATTAAGCTAAAATGACACGAGAACGTTTATAGACAAAATAAAACACATTTTAAAGAAACAAGAATAAACAAGAATAAATGTTGCCGACTTAATAAGTAAATGTTAAGATATTATCATATCGGATGATATTCTTTGTAAGAAATATGTCATCACCTGCACATATGTATGGCGTAGTCCTCAACCAACTTGGCCGTGTACTCTTCATGCAACTTATAAAGGTTTTCATATATGTTGTCAAAAGTAGCCTGGTTCCAACAATCACTATATTTCCTGGATATCTTGTAGCCATCATCACAGAAATTCAGGGCTTGGGGAAAATACAAGAAATGGAAATATCATTATTGATATATTGGCAAGGATGAAAGAGCTATATCTATTCATGTTTTCACTAAAGTCAACATTATTAATTGCAATTTGTCTACTTCTTCCTCATCGTTCATGCTCAAACTCCCGATGAATCTCCTTTGCAGGAGAACAATAATCTTGAGAGATTTCCAGAAGGATGTAGTCCATAGAATGGAAATGCGTTATGTCACAGTATTATTTACGCAAATGGCCCCACACAACAGTCTCCGGTGGTATACGTTGTCTAAACAGAAAACCAGCGTGGCAGTGATATCCTTGAGTTCTAAGTACATAGTGAAAATAATAAGGCTACTGTCCTGGCATGTCGTGGGAGGCGATTAAGGAAAATGAGGAGGGGGAGGTTGACAACTTGTCACTTGTGAAAAAATACATCATCATTGTCACATCCTGTCTTAGTTTCTTACTTTTGTCTTCTATCTGTGGATGATACAGGGATACAGGCTTGTGGATATTGCACCTTTGTTCTTTTGTGGCAGATTCCTCGGTGAGGTGTGCGGACATAAAAAAAATATTCGATGCACGATTTCTTGCCTGATACGACCACTCTTCAGTCGACCCAGCTGCGAATGGGTACATGAAGCATGTGTTAAGGAGGGAAACCACATCTAGGAAGAGAACTGGCTACCCCAGCTAATAGTTGCTGCGGGTTGATACAAAAAGAGTTACCGTCATTCCCGACGGCAGATTGCTAATGGGACCTACCTTTACCTAGGTGATAGGGAATGATAGGTGTTCAATCACCGAGAATAGGTCAAGAAATCGAACAGAAGCATGATGAAATAGTAGGCCCAGAAGCGTGTGGTGTGCTCCTGGCAGGATGTGGTCATCCTGGGATACCAATGCTCCTGGCAGGATGTGGTCATCCTGGGATACCAATGCTCCTGGCAGAATGTGGTCATCCTGGGATACCAATGCTCTGGAATGCCCCCCTATGGGACTAAACATACATAGATAATCCCTCATCTTGCCTTTACAAAATCATGCTTTGAGACAATTATATACGAGTCCAGGTGTCACACCGGTTACACAACTAAGTAGAGGCTGTGAGTTTGTCAGAAAGATTATGGGCTTTTAAGAACTATCTGATTACAGCTAAAGTGATTATTTCACCACCACAACCATCATATACCACCACTCACCACATCGACAACCACCACCATCCACAACCACCACCATCCACAACCACCACCATCCACACCACCACCATCCACAACCACCACCATCCACAACCACCAACCACCACCACCATCCACAATCACCGCCACCATCACTCAGAACCACCCACCATTCAGTACCATCCACAACCACCACCCACCACACAACCGCCCACTTTCCACCCCCCACCACACACCACCCACCATGTTTTAAGTGAACGTTTTAACTGGTATTTTTTCTAAATAGAAAGTCCCAATATTTTGGCAATACAGGAAGCGATACTACTATTAGTGTTTTTTTTTAGATGGAAAGTACAATAATTATTTTTGATATTTTAGTTTGATATTTTATATTTTTACATTAAAATTTTAGTTCAATAGTGAACCTCTTGATCATTGTTATTTTAGCTCGATAGAGATCGTCTTTATCATTGGTATTTTAGTTGGATATAGAGTGGTTTTTATCATTGTTTTTTTAGTTGGATATAGAGTGGTTTTTATCATTGGTATTTTAGTTGGATATAGAGTGGTTTTTATCATTGGTATTTTAGTTTGATATAGAGTGGTTTTTGTCATTGGTATTTTAGTTGGGTATAGAGTGGTTTTTATCATTGGTATTTTAGTTGGATATAGAGTGGTTTTTATCATTGGTATTTTAGTTGGATATAGAGTGGTTTTTGTCATTGGTATTTTAGTTGGATGTAGAGTGGTTTTTATCGTTGTTATTTTAGTTGGATATAGAGTGGTTTTTATCATTGGTATTTTAGTTGGATATGAAGTGGTTTTTATCATTGGTATTTTAGTTAGATATAGAGTGGTTTTTGTCATTAGTATTTTAGTTGGATATAGAGTGGTTTTTATCATTGGTATTTTAGCTAGATATAGAGTGGCTTTATAATTTGTATGTTAGTTCGATATAGACTTTCTATTATTTTAGCTGGATAGGTGACTATTATCTATTCTGTATCTAGCTAGTAACAATATTATTAATTTACAAAGAAAAATGATCAGGAGACATCCGTAGAGTAGTGGTTATGACATTTGCTTTGTGTTCAGGAAGTCGTGAATTCGATACCGTGTTCTGTTATTCTGAGAAATAGAAGTACATTTTATCGGAATTCGCTGAAAATTATCTCTTGAAGGTACGGAGAAACCCGAGATATTGAATTCTAGCCTAAGCCGCTTTCGTGTCGAGATTAATGTTATTAGTGTTTGTTTAGTTGATCTAAAAACTACATTATCTCTTTATTTTCGTCTAGTCATCAAACCTCTACTTATACATATCAACTATTCCAGTAAGTCTCTTAAACCTTTACTTATTCAAGCAGCCAGCCTAACCAACCAAACAAATAACCAACAAACTATCAAACCAACAAACTATCAAACCAACAAACTATTTCATGGCTGTCGGTTTATCCTTAACGTGGGATTTCAAAAAGGTTCTGTATTACATGCACATGAGGCTGATGTACCTACTTCACAAGCGAAGATTGCCACGCCGATGAAATAAATTAATTAAGCTTGGTATGAGTGAGTCCTTAGAAGGCTGTTCTATTAAAGATGTAGACTTTAATGACCACTCACTCCAGTGAGTTTACCCAAACCGCATTAAGACAAGAAGATATATAGAGGAGCTCTGTCAAACAACAAATCTCTCAGTCCTTCAAGATGCAAAATCTGTACTAACACTTTTGTTTAGGAGCCATCTATTTGTCAAGTGACCCCACTTGACTATCTGTTCATCTGATATAACAGACGCTCTCTAAAATTTTTTGATGATACTGGCAGTGACCATAGACCAATTCTCACCATAAATACACCCAATAAAAGAATATTTCAAACAAAAAACGCGCTGGAATTTTGGCAAAGCAGATTGGAAACTATTTCAAGAAACATCTGATTTCCTGCTTTGTAATATCAACTGCAATGATATAGAAACATTTACTGCTCAGGTGACAAAAGCTATCCTTATTGCAACATCACAAAGCATCACAAGGGGCAGTAGCAGATCTTATAAACCAATTTGCAATAATCAAATGCAAGCTGGTATTCTTGAAAGGATAAAAAAGCATGAGAAGCCCTTGAGATTACGACATCACATGAAGCACAAATCCGTTACAATAAAACATATGCTAAAGTAAAACTGATAGTGAAGAAGGCAGAATATGACTAATGGTCAAAAACATGCCCTCATTTAGATATACAGAAACATGGGAACAAAGTCTTGGGCACTGATCAACAGTCTGGGAAAATAAGCAAAACAAATGATAAACTTGTAATGGATGGAAGCAGAACAAACACCAAAAACCAGGAAAAGGCAGAACACTTTAACGACTTTTTGCCAGTGTGAACAGAGTAGGGAAGCTGTCTGAGGATGACAAGAGGCGTCTGCACCTACTAAAGCAGCAAGAAAAGGTCCATAATACTATCTCATTCACATGTGAAGATAACTTTAATATGTATGAACTTCAACAAGGACTGAAGAAACTAAAGCTTAGAAAGTCGTCTGTACCAGACACAATTTATCACGATATGTTAACACACACTGGCACGTTAGGGAATGAAGAAGTCCTTCAACTAATAAATATGATTTGGAGAAATGGGAAAATGCCTAAAAACTGCACAAATTCTCATATCTGTTCAATCATGAAAAGTAACAAACCTTCAGATGAATCCAAAAAGCTATCGCCCCATATCACTAACATCATGACTTGGAAAATTGGTAGAAAGAATGGTTAATGTACGACTTTACTAGTTCTTCGAGAGCTCAAACATCATTTGCCATGAACAGGCGGGCTTCAATTGCACAGAAGACCAACTATTTAATTTGACAAAGACAATCTATAATGGATTCCAGGAAAACAAACACACTGGAGCCATTTTCTTTGACTTACAAGAGGCTTATGATCGAGTATGGAGGAAAGGTCTATTGATGAAGATGGGTGATGTGAGAATTAAGGGAAAGCTATATAACGTGATAAAATACCTTCTCACTGACAGAACAATCTAGACAAAGATAAATGATGCAAGCCCATCTAAAGACGTTATAGAAGAATGCTTACCACAGGTTTCTGCGTTAATCTGTACTCTCTTTCTCATTTACATTAATGACCTGGCCAAGAATATTAAAGCTGAAAAAGCCCTCTATGCTGATGATATAACAATATGGCAGAGCCATGAGAATGTTGAAAGTGCAGTCAAAAGACAAAATGGAGATTTAAGAAGACTACACAAGTACTGTCAAACATAAAAGTTGAAAAAAACTGTTAGAAAACTGTCTATACCATCTTTACCACGAGTCATAAAGTAGCCAAAGAAAAATATCAGTCTATGTTTAGATACAAAATGAGTACCAAGAACATCCCACATCTCTTGAAGTTACGTTTGATCGGCATCTCAACCGTTCAGTAACGGTTGAAACCCGTCGAAAATGCGAAAAATAAAGCACTGAAACGGTTACAGCTACTTAACAGGCTCACTGGCAAATCATGGGGATCAGATAATGATACCCTCAGAGGACCATATCTTGGTTACATACGTTCTACTTACAACAGTGCACTCCTGACAACATGCTCCAAGACAAATGTAGGATCTCTGGACAGAGTGAAGAACAATGTCATACGCCTTATTGGTAGAGCAATGAGATCTACACCAACGGCTGCATGTGAAATACATACAAATGTAGATTCCGTTGAGATACGAAGAGATATGGCTGCAATGTAGGCTTATGAAAGAAGGAAAAGAATGAATAAAGATCACCAAAAAAATAACCTGTAGAAAACTAGCAATTAAACCACAAAATAAAACAAAAGTCAGCCATCAGCCATGTAAATGTAATAAACGAGTAATAAACGAAAAGAATTACCTCTCAGACAAGAACTTCAAAGAGTGGAAAATGTTTACCACCACACACATGTTTTAAATTGCGGAAAATCAAAACACATTTAAGAGATAATGCAACGAAAAGCTCTTAAATAACTCTTAAATAACTCCAGTAACTCTTATGAAAGCAACACAGAAACCAATAGACATCTACCCAGCACAATGGATTCAAATCTATACTGATGGGTCTGCTTTCAAAACCACGATCAAAGCAGGTTATGGTGTCTATATCGAATATCAAAACAAAACATCCGATGAATTGTTTGATGCCTGTGGGGAAATATGTTATAAATATGAAGCTGAAATAACAACAGTAGTAGTTTTGCTATGTACCACATGAAGACCATATTTTTACTGCCTTTCTATATAAAAGTAAAAAAACGTGATTTTTACAGACTCTATGTCTGCTCTTCAAGCATTTGAATGTGATGGACATTGTAAGCCTGAAGTAGTTCAAATGTAGCACCATGCTAACCTACTGCTTACATATTTTGAAGTTAGTATTGTTATGTAGTGGATTCCTGGACACTCAAACACACCTGGCAATGATAAAGCAGACAGACTAGAAAGAAGGGAGCGAGACAATAACAGCCATATACACAAACAACCATGTATAAAGCTAAAATGATGTTGAAAGTTGTGAACAAAGATAATTGCATCAACAGACGGACCATGTGAAACACTGGGAATGAAATCTATAAATATATGGCCAGCCTAAATCCTAAAGACAACATCAACCTTCTTAGGAAGAAAAGACCAGAGTATCATCTTCCGACTTCGAACACAACATGTACAGCTTAAAAATCACCTGAACAGAATACAACCACAAAATACTCCAGGGTGCCGGCTGTGCACACATCTCTATGAAACTGTTTACCACCACCTTTTTGAATATTCAGCACTGGATGGCGTCTGGAAAATGGTTCTCCCTCCGAGGTCAGATAAATGGAACACATTTTATGAAACAAAACAACAGCTCATATACACATGTATATATCACACAATGACATTTGGGTCAAAGGGAATGAGCCCATGGACAGCTGGATCAGCAACCAACCAACCATTAAAGACATAGTGATCAACCTACCACTTTGTTTTAGTGGTTTACTAAGAAATATTTACTTTCAGTAAGTTTCTGTTGCCTCTGGAGGTCTGAATGCACATCAGCATGCAGTGGAAATGAAACCTATCACTTTTTCATTCCTAGACGTTGTTTGCATCTTTCCGCCACGTCAATCAAAGACAGAATAAGAGATGATTTCACGAAATAAGTAGACAACATACAAATTATGAATTTCGTCAAGAAACATAAAGCGAGATGGTTCAGTAATATAAGGATACATCTCTCACGCTCAAAGCAAAGATATTGACATATATCGGGGAAAACGAAGAGGCAGACACATGGAGCGCTAACTTTGATGATGGCTACCAGAAGCAACGAATATAACACTATACAGGACATATAAAAACACTCTTTCACATTTGACTCAATAAAACAAAGCAAAACAACGTAAAGTAAAAAAAAAATATAATTAAGTTGGTAAAGACATTGGTAAAACTAGGAAGGAGAATTGCTGTTTCAATATTTTAATTTGATGTAATGGAAATATAAAGAAAACCAAACATAAAAATTAACCAGTAACTTACTATTCTTTGGCAAATGAATAGTAGACATGAAATTGAAGTTAAAAGGAAAATATGAATGGATAAAAGTATTTTCAATGACATTTGAAAAGGAGAATATGACCGGCTAAAAGTACTTTCAGTAACATTAAGGAAATGTTAATATTCAAACAAGCTACAAACTAGACATAAGAATTGTAAAGTGTTCTATCTACTTTAGATTACTGTATTGCCCAGAAACATAGAGAATGAATGAGCTGAAGACATAATTGATACCACCTGTGAGACGTGAATATATAGAAGAAGAGGGAGAACTTCATGGTAAGAGAAGAAAACAAAAAGGTTCTGTAATACCGGGTAGGAAAACCTAACTATTAAAAAACAGAAATCACATTCAAATACAAACTTTAGGAATCTTAAAATATTTGACACCTTATTGAAGATCGTACTTTAAGGTAAAGTTGAGGGTGAGGCGAGTAAGTGGCAGGCAAATATATAGGAGTTAAACATGATAGATACTCAGGTCAATAGGATATTCTATAAGAGTGCATCGCCAAGGCAAAAAGCAGAAGATGTTGGAGGTCCTTTCAGCAAACTTGTGATGCGCAGACGACACTTAAATGGTGGCAATTCTATACAGATACCAACATTAGTTTTCTATTCTTTTATCATTTTTGTCATTTATTTGTTGGACTTTTTTCCCAACACATGGATACATTATTTAACATGAATAAATTAGTACTCTCTTACGTGAATTTTAAACATAAGTTTTAACTATCAAATTATACGAGCTGAATTTTAAACAATTTAACCGAAAAGGTGAATACCATTTGGAAGAATTGGACTACAATTTTACAGACCCTCGAGTGCCCACCAGAATTGACAGTTAACAGCAACACAAATTACCGCAGCAAGGACTTCCCAGGGCTGTCAAGAGAATTGTCACAGTTAACCTTATGTAATAGTTCATTTTGAAGATAACTTGAATAATATAGACAAACAAATCCTTCAAATATTTCACACAATTGACAAGCTTGTTAAAATTGAAACTTTTCAGCGTTCACTCGCTTGTGCTAGTCCGATGTTGCCGCTTATAATACCATGACTTTTAAGGGTAAATGCCGTTTTGGGGGAGTGCTCAGCAGTTACCAGTAATGACTCAGTGATTTGGTTTGGGAAGACCATTACGTGTATTCTGTAACGGTTGACATTTTCACGTTTATTAAGTAAGGCAGTTTAGAATGTAGATGTTTCCGTGTATGGAATAAGGGGAATGTGATTTACTATATAATGTATTTACTAGCATGTTGATAACATTCTTGATAAACTTATCTGAACTTTTGTTTGAGGTCTTTCATCATAAGATATTATCTTTACACTACTCCCTTGATCTGTGACGAAGTTCTGTACAAATTGTCTGACATATTAATCTACATTAGAATAGACATTCCTGATGTGAGGAAATTATGTAGAAAGACACCCAAAAAACCCCTGAAACATTGAAAGCTATATGGGTGCACTGATGAGCTTTAAAATACAGCGGCATTTATTAAGAAAACCGGACTTACATGTTAATCTACGAACGACAAAAAGACAAAATATTTTCATATCTCAATGATAGAATAGACACTAAAATAATCACGCTGAAAAACAAGCGCTTTCAAAGAATGGTTAACATGGAATGGACCGATTTTAAAACAAGCGATTCATTGATAGAAGAAACAGACCAAGAATATGTATAAGTTTTATAATCAGACGCTGTAATTACATCGACCATTAGAATGAAAACATACTTTATAAACAAACCTTCATATGGAAGGCCAAGGGAAAAATAAAAGTAGATCGCCCAAAAGAAACTACAAAGAACAATAAACTGAGAAAGATCAATATTTGACATTAACAATACAAAAGACGTACAGCAACTTGCGTTGACGTGATAAACATGCATAGAACTGCCGTATGTGCCATCTTTGACTCGCCTAGAAGGAGTTAACAAAATAATATATCTATCTATTGTATTTTCTCTGTTTTTGCTGTAAGGCCTCGCAGAATTGAATGATTTCAGTTTTTGGGCTATAACACGTCTGTTTAGATTACCGACAGATAAAATGCCACAAATAGCCATGACACATAAACATAACGGCTATAAAGTCAGAGGCAGACCATATAAACGAAGAGTCACAGAAATCAAAGAAGCCACAGGAACAAGCTTACAAACAGCACACAAGAAGGCCATCTCCAGAGACTCTTCCACCCCTGACGCCGCAAGACAAACAAGGGCCACATCGTATAGATAGATAGAACACGTTGGTTAGCTTGATATGCAGTAATATTGTTGCGTCTTAAGATAGAATACGTGTGTTAGCTTGATATGCAGTAATATTGTTGCGTCTTAAGATAGAATACGTTTGTTAGCTTGATATGCAGTAATATTGTTGCGTCTTAAGATAGAATACGTTGGTTAGCTTAATATGCAGTAATATTGTTGCGTCTCAGGATGTTAGTAACTACTTCAATCTAACTTCTTCTTGGTCGTCCTCTGTATCTTTATGTTTCCATTTTCGTTTTGTTTGCTTTTGCTGCATGAATTCAAGTCTCTGTTTTTCAATATACTTGAACACAGATGTCGATCCAACAGTTAATGTAATCTCTTCATTCTTCACATGATCATTTCTTGCGATGTTTGCTGCTTTTCTTAGACATCTCATTTCACATGTAGCAAGCTTTCTATCTTGCTATTTTGTTAGTGTCCATGTCTGACAATGAGAACACAATGTTGGTATGAAGAGTGAATCTATGATATGCCTTTTGATGTCCATCGGGATAGAGCTGTATTTCAAAATTTGCGCAAGTTCATAATTTATTTTGTAGTTTAAAAAAATAATTCTTTTCCGAATCTCTTGTCCAGCTGAGTTGATAATTATCTGTAAAAATGCTGCCAACAAAATAGTGGTGGAATAAAATTCTGAGAACTAAATCAATCACAATGAATTAAGCACTCCCTAGAAAGTTGTAGACCCGCCAAACTAAACAAATTATTAATAATTCAGGATCTTCCCATCAAGCTAAGTAGTGGATTTCCCATTTCGTAGTCGGATTTCTTTATGCAATGTGAATCGGTGACAACTGTTACATATGATTATTCTTGCTCCATTTTCGTGTTATGTTTTCTCAATAGTGTTTTGCCTGTATGTACCTTCACACACATAGAGAACGGTTCAGATAAAATAACACTAGAAGAACGATTACGCCCTTCATTCAGATAAAATAACGCTGGAAGAACAGTTAAGCTATAGGTTCAGATAAAATAAAGCTAGAAGAACGGTTAAGCTATAGGTTTAGATAAAATAACGCTGGAAGAACAGTTAAGCCCTAGGTTCAGATAAAGCATCACTAGAAGAATAGATTAAACTTTTATTCACTGAACATGATTGGTGCCAACTACACAAGTGTTCCACACAAGTGTTTCATAATGAAAGTAAGTAAAGGGAAGACAATATTAGAAACCAAATTCATGCAGAAGTTTCCTTCTACACAAGCATCTCATCATAAAGAGATTAGAAATTTGATCAACAATTTTCGTGAAACGGACAACGTGCAAGATGAACACCGATCTGAACGTCCAACTATTTCAGAAAAATATGTTTTTAAATAACCAAAACAAAGTTGTCTATAGTCCATGTAACTCCCTTACGGCGTACCTTGAGATCAACGGTTTGACACTTAACTAATTTGCTGTAGAAATAACTGCATTGTGCTGTGAAACACTGTATCAAATACACGAGTGTCATAACCGAATTATTTGGTCATAAGTGATATAGCTTGAATGACATCACATAGATGCACGCTAAATACCCAGACTTTATGTGAGGTACTGTTACCAGCAATGCAATAATACGAATCCACGCGTATTTTTATAGATACCGTAGTGCTATCACACATCTAGGGCCTACCTATTTCTCCGAAATGAGAGACTAAATATAGTTCCATTTTAATATTATGCCCAATCTCATTCAGATTTCTTGTCGTTAGTGAACAACGGTTAATTTAATCGAAGATTAAAAAGTTGCTAGGTCAGCTGAAGGATGCATCGGTCTGCTTGCAATGGACTGTGAGCCTCCTCCCACCTCCCACAGTCACACAAAAGGGGGGGGGCACTCAGTGCATAGGGCGCAGATCTATAACACGCGTATTGCATTTTTATCGGCTGCTAGACATTTTGTAACTAGGAATGAACTGTCATAAGAATGTAACAAAATACTAAAAAATTACGATCGGCGCAGATTTCTTAATAACTGTGAAAAACAAGTGTACGGTAGGCCCGTGATATGTGATAGTACCAATACAGTTACTTTATCATTGCATTAGACATCCTGGTATTAACTATTTTGCCCAATTCTGGAATAACTACTGAACAATTAATGACAAAAACAACAATTAATAAACGCTGCAGGCGAGATCTAGCACGTATAAACCACAAACGTTGGATAATTTCTCCTTGATGTCATTCTTTCATATGTCAGATAAATCAGATAAAATCCGTGTATAAGCTCTTTCCATGATTGCGTCGTTGATGCTGTTTGTTGGCATACACTATCAAACAACATTTAGGTGTCTTTTTTATTACATGCCAGATGTAAAACGGTGTATCATGTAATCAACATCATTCATCAGTAGCTTCCAATCTCCTAAAATGTTGTATCCTGTAATCAACATCATTCATCAGTAGCTTCCAATCCCCTAAATCGAATACCTTTGATTGGTGTTCTGCGAAGAGCTTTTCGTGGTCTTCCTCTTTTTCTTTTTCCATCTGGTACCCAATTTAATGCTTGTAGTGGCAGTATGTTTTCATTTATTTTAAGTACATATCCGATATGTCCATCGTTTTCTTCTTACTGTGGTAGAAACATATTTGCTGTTTAGTGTCTTCTCTTACTTGCATGTTTGACTTAAATTCTTCCCAATCAATATTTAAGAGTCTTCTAAGACATTTATTATCAAATGAGTTTAATTTCTTCTCCAGTGGTTTTGTCATTATCCAACCTTGTCAACAAAATGTCAACACGGATATCATATTGGAGTTGAACAGTCGTAGTTTGGTATGTTTACTTATTGTTTTTGATTTCCAGATGTTTGCTAGGTGGTGGAACGCACTTGATGAAAACGCAATTCTGATAGAGACATCTTGTGTTATATCTCCATCTTGTGTCATTTTGCTGCCTAAATAAAAAAAAGTTATCAACTTTCTGAATTGTTTCTCCGTTGAGGGTGATTTTAAGATTACAGTTAGTAAAATTCATTAATTTAGTCTCGGAAGTGTTGACCTGGAGGCCAATTTGTTTGAAAGGTGACAAAGTCGATTCAGCATATCTCGTGCATTGCATTATCAGGGGTTGGACTTAATAACGAGAAGTCATCTGCACAACCAAGATAACTGTAAGAGTTTCAGCGCATGTTCATTTTATACCAAAAAATGTTCATTTCGGGCGTAATATTTCATAACACAGTCTAAACTCAAAGTAAAAAGTAAATGTGACATAATGCATTCTTGTTTTACTCCTGTTTCTACGTAAAACCATTCATTCCTACTCTCGTTTGTTTTAACACAACATCTTGAGTTGTCATATAAATCCTTGATTGCATTTAAATATCTAATTAAAAGATGTAATTGGCAAGGATTTTCCAAGTAGTTCTTGTATAGTTCTAATCAAATAATGTCATCATAATTCCAGTGATTCTGTCTCATCTGTTCTCCAAATATTTACATTTAATCATATCACAAATCTATAGTATGTTCACATTCTCATGAACACGCTTGAAATTTGTGTTCTAAAAAAACTACTTGATGTAATGCATTGGTTATTTTCATAGCGCTTGGTCCCTATATACGTTTTTCATAAGGAGGGTGTTGTACCTAAAAAAATAATTCGCCAGTTTTCGTGTGTAAATCTCTCTTTTTTTATTAGAAATGTGATTTTGAAATAAAAAATCGACACGGGGCTGGTTTTATTCACATTTTGGCTAAATTTCTAGTAATAAAATTCATGTTATGACGTGTTAATGGGGACTGGATTTGAACAACCAAACCCCTTCCTTATCTCTATTATTTTTAATGTTTAACATCTGTTGCCCTGCGATTTTTCTTATGATTTTTGTTTTTTGGACGTTTAGTACATATCTAGTCCATATTATTTACTTGATTTAGTGACTTGATCTATTAGTCTTTGCAGTTCCTGTTCACTTTCTGCTGAAAGTCATCTGCATATCGCAAGTTGTTTACTATTTTCCCATTGATCTTGAGACCTGACATTCCATGAAGGAAGCTCTGATAAACCACGGCACTGCACATACGAATTAAGAGCACATAAATAGTGGTACCTGGGGATATTGATAAACAAGCATAAAAGCATAAAATCAGTATTGTGTGTGTGTATGTGTGTGTGTATTAGAATACAATAGCTAAGCTACCTCAGTCACTATTGTGTGTGTATGTGTATACAGAATACAATAACTAAACCAACATTTAAAGAAAATTGTAGCATATCCCATTCCGGATGTAGATATCAACCCATCATTTATTGTCTCAAGTGTTTTTCTTTACAGTATTTACGTTCAGTAATCTGCCATTGCATTTTTGAACAAATGCACTAATGTCTGCTTCCGGATGTGAGCCCCGTTCCTTGGTCGTCATAGATGAGCTCTGCACCTTTCAGCTAAAGAGCGGAACTAAAAATAATCAAAACATACTACTAAAATATATATTTAGGCATGTCTGTTAGAGAAGAACTAGAGCTAAACATAAACATACATGGAGAGAAACTACAACAAGTAAAGCATTATCAATATCTTGGACACATAGTCACAAATGATGGCAGATGTGAAACAGAAGTTAAAAGGAGAATAGGAATGGCTAAAAGTACCTTCAATGACATGAGAAAAATATTAATTTCTAAACAAATTACAAACAAGTTAAAAATGAGAATTATAAAATGTTATATCTACTCTATATTAATGTATGGCTCAGAAAATATGGACACTAAATAAACAATTAGATGACAGAATTGATGCCTTTGAGATGTGGGTATATAGAAGAATAGGGAGAACATCATGGAAAGAGAAGAAAACAAATAAAGAGGTGCTAAAGACACTTAATATGAAGAAAGAACTACTAAGAGAAATAAGCATCAGGCAAATACAATATTTGGGTCATATTAAAAGACATGACACCTTATTGAAGACCTTACTTGAGGGTAAGGTCAAAGGGAAGTGAGCAAGAGATAGGCAGAGACACAAGTGGGAGAGTAACATCATACGATGGACAGGTTACAGTCTAGCAGAGTGCATTACCAAGACACGAGACAGGAGATGTTGGAGATACGTTGCAGCCAACCTTCGTTGCGGAGACGGCACTTAATGATGATGTTATACAAGAACTTTCGTGATATACCCAAACATACTACTAAAATATTTATTCGAGCACGTCTATTACAAGAACTTGTTACAAGAACTTGTTACAAGAACTTGTTACAAGAACTTGGTACAAGAAATACTCAAAATTAGCAGTGTAGTAATAAGAAACACAATATTGTTAATCTTATTAATTACTGTAACCATATGTAGAATTTTGTGCAGATATGTGGTGGCTGTTGCCAGTTGCTACAAAAACTGCTGAAGAGTTATTTTCCTTTTAGACATTCAGTAACAAGAAATTGTAATTTGGTTGGCTGTAGCTGGACGTGTCATCAGTCACGTAGGAAGAAATTTTTTGGCCACTTTGGTGGTGCAGAATATTAACGCAGTATATTCTGTGATTCAATGATAACCAAGCCCTCAAGAGTGGGGTAGTGTAAAATATCATGTGTGGGGTAGTGTAAAATATCATGGGTGGTATAGTTCACGTTCTCATGAACACATTGGAAATAATAATAAAATACAAAACAAATCTACATGACAATTTGTTTTTCTATTTTGCATATAGTTTTATATTATTCATGATCTTGACATATTTTTTTTAAACAGCGTATCTAGTGTGAGATATCTCTTCTATGGGCTATAAATCAATCATATAACACTCATCTGTACATAATATTATGAGGTTATTGTAGCACGATTCACAAACTTTTCCCAACTTCAAAATGATGTATCTCAGCAAATATGCAACGTATATAATGGATACTTTGTGTGTAAATTTGAAATGGCATAGTTCCCATGAATTATATTTTTCATTAAAATACAGTCATGTTTTTCAATTTTCGCTTCTTTGCGAGACATATAAAAATCACTTGTCAAAAAAATCTTGCACACATTTTTAAACAAGTTTACGGTCAATTATAGGACCTCATTTACACATGATTGGTTTACCATACAATTTATTGCTTTATCGTGAAATTGCACTATTTTACACTCTTGAACACTAGACAGTCAGTGTGTAAAATTGTATCCGGTGTAATGTCTGAAGTGGTAAAATTTCTTTTCTCTATACACAATAATTAGTATGCAGACAAACAATAAAGTATATCATTCATTTATAAAAACTGGATATGGTGTACAAATATAAAATATATATTTATTGGATCTAGCCAAATATGAAAAAAATGATATATGTTAGAAGCTTAATGGTTGGTTGGTTGCTGATCCAGCGGTCCATGGGCTCACACCCTTTGACCCAAGAAGCTTAATCAGATACATACATTTGTTTGAGAGAAAAGTTAGTGAAACTTGCTATAGTACATATTTGTGTTGCAAGAAAAATAATTAGTATTTTATATGCAATAATCTATTACTGGACGCAATGATGATATTCCCGTGCGCTCTCTTTGTCTACTAGTTAAATTGTTGTATTGAAAACGGATATAATATAACGCTATTAGTCCAACTACTGATAACAGAAAGTGGCGTATCTTGACATTTTGTGAAGTTATAATGTTGTTTGTTGTTGATCACATATTACATTAATAATCAGTTTGGAGTGCACATTTATACATATGAAGCAGGTACTGTAGAGATGCTAAAAGAGGTCGATATAAATCAAGATATCATTAGGTCTGAAAAGATAGACCAGGTTGCACTTCGTGTAGCTAGAACATTTATCTTTTTCGATGGATACAACATGGTGCTGAACAGGGCCGGTCTTAGGCCATTGCAACCTATGCGGCCGCAGTGGACCCAGCACTTCATAGGCCCATAAATTCATATTATAATTTATTTTATTATCCTCTTCCCTACCCAGACTGGGCCCCGCGCAATCCGTTTCGCATTGAGCCGCGCAATTGTTAGGGCCGGCCCTGGTTCTGAATTCACAAATTACGGAGAAAGAATACAACAAAAATGTTTCTGCACAAAGAATAAAAACAAAATGTTGATTACTTTGACCATAAGACGTGAGCTATTGAAAATGTTTGCATTAAACGAAACTATCTCCATCAGCAAACTGAAACAGAGATTCTACAGGACTTTGACATTCCCTCGTTGGATAGCTATAAGAGATGCAGTTTTTATTTTCGAGAAAATTATTGAGAGCACGAATGTAAACTGTAAAAATATTGACTTAACTATTGCCTGAAATAAATTCCTGAGAGAAATACAAGGCTGCAAGATACAAGGAGATTTTCTTCTTCTTCTTCTTCTTCTTTCCTTCCTCTTTTACCCTTTACGGGTGTCGAGGGAGATACAATGTTCTTGTTCTCGCTTTTCTGGCAGCTTCAGATAAAGTTATTTGGTGTTCGTGTAATGTCTCTTTGATGTTGTCGATCCAGCGTACTCTAGGTCTACCCCTGGCTCTTCTTTCTGCTTCTCCTCTCTTCATATATAATTTATAAACTAATGAATCACACGGCATTCTTTCCAGATGACCAAACCATACAAGGAGATGATTTAATATATTTAGACGAAACTTTGGTTAATATGCACCATACCAATGAGAAAGAATTACAATCTTCTCACAATTTCATAAAAAGACAATTATGAATAGCAAAGGACAAGACATCATAACTGTGCATGCTGGCAGAAGAATGAAAGAAATAGTCCGTGGTGAAGAACTAATTTTCCAAGTAATTTAAACAGATGAAACAGACTACAACACTAAAATGAATGCACATATATTTCGTAATTTGATGGGAAATAAACTTCTACCCAGTCTTTATGCTGATCCAGTGGTCCGTGGGCTCATGCCCTTTGACCCCAACCCAGTCTTTATAGACCGTCATGTATTGTAATGGACGAATCATCCAATCATAAAACTGTAGCCAAGGAAAACAAATTCACAAGCACATCTAACATCATGAATGATGACAAATTAACAAACACATCTAACATCGTGAATGATGACAAATTAACAAGCACATCTAACATCGTGAATGATGACAAATTAACAAGCACATCTAACATCATGAATGATGACAAATTAACAAGCACATCTAACATCATGAATGATGACAAATTAACAATCACATCTAACATGAATGATGAAATAATAATTATAGCACAAGAAATAAATTGTCAATATTGTCAATATCTATGTAAAAATGGAATTGTCACATCTAGTGAAACAAACTGAGAGGACTAATATACATTGCGCTGGCAAATTAATGGGATCATATGGTCACACTCATCTTTTAATTCAAGTTTATTATGCAATTTGTGTAAGTGTGCGAAATGTGAACAGATTAGAACATAAAGTTTGTGTAAGTGTATGAAATATGAACAGATTAGAACATAGAGTTTGTGTAAGTGTGCGAAATGTGAACAGATTAGAACATAGAGTTTGTGTAAATTTGCGAAATGTGAACAGATTAGAACATAAAGTTTGTGTAAGTGTATGAAATGTGAACAGATTAGAACATAAAGTTTGTGTAAATTTGCGAAATGTGAACAGATTAGAACATAAAGTTTGTATAAGTGTGCGAAATGTGAACAGATTAGAACATAGAGTTTGTGTAAGTGTATGAATTGTGAACAGATTAGAACATAAAGTTTGTATAAGTGTGCGAAATGTGAACAGATTAGAACATAGAGTTTGTGTAAGTGTATGAAATGTGAACAGATTAGAACATAGAGTTTGTGTAAGTGTGCGAAATGTGAACAGATTAGAACATACTGCTTGCGTTTGTTAAATGTGAACATATTAGAATATGGTGTTTGTGTAAGTGTATGAAATGTGAACAGATTCTTGATTAGAAACTGGCCTCACAGCACGTGGGGCATTCCCATAAGTGCTCCGCCCTCTGTTTCAGCAGACATCCGACTCGATGGTGTTTCGAGTCTAATGCCGCCGAAACAGACGTCGACATCAGGGCACAACTCTGACCCTCGCGACAGGTTTCTTTGTTGTTCCGCCCACCCACGCCGTGCTCGTAACTAGTTCAAACAACGTCGGCCTGTCGGAACAACATGGTAACTGTTATCGAAGGTTACGACTACGGGATTGTATAGATGACGTGCCATGAAGCTTCTATAAGAAGATAACCTCAATATAAAGACATGTCATCTACTAAGGTTTTCTGTTGCATGGGTGGTTTGTCTAGTGAGCCATTTATGAGACCCAGAGACCCAACCGCATGCGCAATGTGAACACATTAGAACATGTGCATACATGAGATCACACTGTTTATGTAATGGAACTACATGCGATGTTAGTAAACAAACAACTGTAATCATGACGTTAGCAAATCTGTAGTAGATCCTTGTATCAAGAGATTCGTGCTACAACTCGCGATACAATTATGTAGTTCTGGCTGTTTGAGCTAAGCATAGTAACAATTAGAAAAATGATACTTCCATCAACTGCAGTCTGCTAATCGTGTATGCGAAAGCTACATTCTGATTCAGAACTCTCTGACATTTCTAATACATATACGGGTATACGAGTAATGCTATATGTGGTTCCATAATTCATATTACTCATGTGTGCTCAATTTTCACGAAAACTACCTGCTGCATAGCAACCATATTTCGCAGTTACTCTTATACACAACATGACCTTAGAAATTCATATTTTACAAATTAATAGGTAGATTGGAAAATACACAACACATTTTTTTGCTATATAGTATTGCATAAACAGCAAAATAAATGGCACTCACATTTTGAATTTTACAGTAAAACACAAAATTGTGGATGTAAAGGCGTATCACAACTGCATATAATAACAACAGGAAATTTGTAAAAGTTATCATTACTTCGAAAGTGTATATAAAACAGTTTTTTAACTTTGATGATGAAATAGTCTTATATTTTTCTTGAGGCATTCGTGTTGAAGAGGTATATGTGCATTTGATAATTCCATATATAAAGGTGACTGCAGAAACAATTCGTTATTAGAAGCAAAACAACGAAGAACCAATTGATTTTGTTATAATTTTGTGATATTGTTAGATATTTGATTGAGAGTTTCAGTAAGAAACACAACATGTTGACATTGGCTTGTTATCTTTTAAATTATTTCGGCAGCAATGTTTAGGGCCTCTACTTCTGCAGAGTAGTTGGAGCACACGATTCCAGATGGTGAACATTTGAATTCATTTCCTTTTTGTTGATATTTTATGGAAAACAACAGCACCAACATTCTTCATTTTCTCTGGTTGCTGACCCATCAGTATATAATTGTATCCACGCTTCTCTGTGGTACATATCTTCAAGAATGTTGCAAACTGTTTTTTTTTTTTAGAAAAAGATTATTCATTTCTCGCACAGTGTTTGACTGCTGAAGTCCATGCTGTTGATCCGTATTCTAGTACTGGTATAATTGCACATGTATATACCTTTATACGATTCCATTACCCAACCCCCCCCCAGCTTGTTTCTGCCAATTTCCTCGGGATCACAAGTTTTTTTCTTACCTTTGCTTCTATTTTCTCAATGTGAAGCTACCATGTCAGTCTCTTATCTAGTGTGATGTCCAAGTACATCGGCTCCTCCTCTATTTGGATACTTACTTTTCAAAGTTTTATCTCTCATGCGTTGTCTTTATTTGAGAGCGTGAAGATTTTTGTAGAAGATCTTTCAGCAGTGATTTCACCATCCATTTCTCTGTCCATGCTGCTATGCTGTCTGCTGCCTTTAGTATTTTTTTAGCGATACTTATATGTTCTTCTACACACCACACCACCAAGTCATCAGTATACATTGCATCTCTTACACCTTGTGGCAATTCCAAATTAGATCATTTATGAACACAAGAAACAGAGTTGGGGACAGTACTGAGACTTGTGGAATTCCATGTTTTAGGAGAACATTTTTGCTGTTGTGACCTACCATAGTGACTCTTGCTTTCCGATCGTGTAGGAAGGATTGTATCCACTTACTCATGTTACCCCCGATTCCGTTCCTTTGCAGCTTTACTATGAGTCCATCTTTCCAGACCTAGTCAAATGTTTTTTTGGAGATCTATCCACAGGGTGAGAACTTTCTTCTTTTCTATTCATCTTCAGCGATTTAGGACATGAATGTTATTTGTTCTTCAGTGTTCTCTACACTCTCTAAATCCAGTTTGTTCGGGCACCAGTAGCTTCTATGATTCTAGTTGTTATTTCAGTCTTATATTGACCATCCTTTCATTGTTTTGCAGACACAACTAATTAGGCGTATTGATCGATAGCTGTCAGACTTCTGTTTGTCCTTGCCTTTACGATATGGCACATGAGCAATTCTCTCTACGACTGGTACATTGCCTGTATCACAACTGTAGCTGTATATCTGTAGTAATGTGCACAATGCTGAATGCCCTATGCTCTTAAGCATTTCATTGGTGATGTCGTCAAGTCCTGGTGATATTATCCTTTAATTTCATTATAAATACTTTTAGATCTTCTAACGTGAATAGTTTACATATAACATCAGAACAGTTTGTGTTTGTTTTATCCTTGTTTATTTCTTGACGAATATTTTTGATGTCTGCTATTATTACTTTTTTTAGTTGCACTATCTATCATTTCTGATGTTGCTGTTATTATTCTTTTAGTAGTGGTACCTACAAATTTTGATGTTAGCTATTATTACTTTTTTTGCTAGCGACATCTCACATTTTCGATGTTAGCTATTATTACTGTTGTTTGCTAGCGACATCTCACATTTTTGATGTTAGCTATTATTACTTTTTTGCTAGCGACATCTCACATTTTCGATGTTAGCTATTATTACTTTTTTGCTAGCGACATCTCACATTTTTTATGTTAGCTATTATTACATTTTTACTGCGACATCTCACATTTTTGATGTTAACTATTATTACTTTTTTTGCTAGCGACATCTCACATTTTTGATGTTCGCTATTATTACTTTTTTGTTAGCGACATCTCACATTTTTGATGTTAACTATTATTACATTTTTACTGCGACATCTCACATTTTTGATGTTAGCTATTATTACTTTTTTGCTAGCGACATCTCACATTTTTGATGTTAGCTATTATTACTTTTTTGCTAGCGACATCTCACATTTTTGATGTTAGCTATTATTACATTTTTGCTAGCGACATCTCACATTTTTGATGTTAGCTATTATTACTTTTTTTCTAGCGACATCTCACATTTTTGATGTTAGCTATTATTACTTTTTTTCTAGGGACATCTCACATTTTTGATGTTAGCTATTATTACCTTTTTTGCTAGCGACATCTCACATTTTTTATGTTAGCTATTATTACATTTTTACTAGCGACATCTCACATTTTTTTATGTTAGCTATTATTACTTTTTTGCTAGCGACATCTCACATTTTTGATGTTAGCTATTATTACTTCTCTAGTAATATTCACAGTTCATCCTATCTAGAACACATACAATTCACATATAACAATTATACTGTACACAATTTACAGCTGTATGATGCATGAGCAAATAATTCTTTATATTTCTTTGTTGATGCGGAGATGAACGGACACGAAATATATGACTAGTCTTCACTGATATTAAGGTTTCAGGTTAGCGAGTTATCTAGCTGCAGCAAGTGCATACTCATCAGTTTAATTGTTTTTATGAAATTTTGAAAAGAGGCAAATATTCAAGATGCTATTTCATCCTCATGGAAGTCACATGTTCATGTTGCTAGGGCAGACAGAATACGGAGCATCATGATCTGAGCTGTAATAACTTTCAGAGTAAATTTGGCAGTGGGATTATTTGGCAGAGGTATTTAGCAAAACACATGGGAAGCAAATATGCGTTTATATTTTGTTTACGTGTGATAATTTGAGTATCTTTACTCCTACACTTGTGTTAGAGAAAGAGAGAGAGAGAGAGAGAGAGAGACAGAGATAGAGAGAGATATATAGATAAATAGATAGATAGAGATAAATAGAGAGAGATAGAGAACAATACTTTCAGAAGCCTGTACTAAATGGAAGTTCGGCCCCAAAACAACCTCAACAATTATGAAACTAATTTTTTTACCCGCTTGTCTCTTTGTCAGACACTTTCAGTAAGTCAGAAACTATCAGGAACTGTTCAATAATGTGAATTCAGGAACTATCAGGAACTATTCAATTACGTGAATTCAGGAAATATCAGGAACGGCTGAATTATGTGAATTCGGGAACTATCAGGAACTGCTGAATTATGTGAATTCATGATTTTTTCAGGAACTGCTCAATTACGTGAATTCTAGAACTATCTGGAACTGCCCAATTACTTGAATTCAGGAATTATCTGGGACTGTTCAATTACGTGAATTCAGAAACTATCAGGAACTGTTCAATCACGTAAATTCAGGAACTATCAGGAACTGTTCACTTACCTGAATTTGGGAACTGTCACGAACTGTTCAATTATGTGAATTCAGGAAATATTAGGAACTGCTGAATTACGTGAATTCAGGTACTATCAGGAACTGTTGAATTAGATCAATTTTTAACTCCAACTCCCACCTTCCACAAAAGGAGAAGAAATAGTAGAAAGAACAAAATGATTTATGTCACATTCTTAAAATATGCATATTTCCAATCCATAAATAAATGTCAATTATATTTGATTACTGAATGAATCAATGTTCCTGATATGATATTTAAGATTTTTTATATCAGATAAGTCTACATCTTCATTACCTCACTAAATATGTCACCAAAACACATAACTGTGAACATATCTCTTTGTCTTTTGAAATGTCTTTTGAAAACATATAACTGTGAACATATCTCTTTGTCTTTTGAACAAAAAATAACTGTGAGAAGAATCAGTATAAGAGCATGCACAGAATACACGGAGAAACAACAAATAAAATGGTTTTGACACCTAACGAGCATGAACCATAACCAACTACCAACAAGAACATATAACATAAGATTATCCGGATACAAGGCCAGAGGAAGACATAGAAAAAGACGGATAGATAACATCAAGACAACACTGAACCAATACGGATTCAACGCAGCCACGGCGACAAATCTGGCCTTGTATAGACAACTAAAACTCCAAATAACCACACCTACGCTTAATTGCAAGTGTAGATATTCTGACCATACTCCACCAGGGAATAGACAATAAGCAGTTTTGAGAGAAAAATTAAACTTTTTCGGGAAAATTTAACATATTTTTACGGGAAAATTCAACATATTTTTACGGGAAAATTCAACTTATTTATACGGAATATTTCAAAATATTTTTTCTGACACTTCCTTGAAAATATAATATTTGTTTGTGAGGAGAATTTTCTAATTTATGGGCGTGGCATTTTCTTAATCTCTCAAAACTAATCTACGAGACGCAGGCGGCTTAAACTCACGTCTACTAAGTGTACATTGTGCAATGAAAATTTAATGAAGGCCGTGATTGAAATAATGATGGATTTACCACATCAATTACTTTTTCTACATCAGATTTACATACAGTAACAATATCCATAGAGAGATTAAGTTTGGATTTAATCATAGAGATATTAAGGTTAGATTTAACCATAGAGAGATTAAGTTTGGATTTAACCATATAGAGATTAAGTTTGGATTTAATCATAGAGAGATTAAGGTTAGATTTAACCATAGAGAGATTAAGTTTGGATTTAACCATATAGAGATTAAGTTTGGATTTAATCATAGAGAGATTAAGGTTAGATTTAACCATAGAGAGATTAAGTTTGTATTTAACCATAGAGAGATTAAGTTTGGATTTAACCATAGAGAGATTAAGTTTGGACTTTACCAACTTCTTGATTAAATCCTTTCGGACAGTATCATACTCTTTGGTAGGTAAGTAGTTATGAGTTTACCTCTCTTTGGTAGGCAGTTAGTTACGAGTTTACCTCTCTTTGGTAGGCATGTAGTTACGAGTTTACCTCTTGTTGGTAGGCAGGTAGTTACGAGTTTACCTCTCTTTTGTAGGTGGGTAGTTATGAGTTTCACTCTCTTTGGTGGGCAGTTAGTTATGAGTTTACCTCTCTTTTGTGGGTGGGTAGTTATGAGTTTACCTCTCTTTTGTAGGTGGGTAGTTATGAGTTTACCTCTCTTTTGTGGGTGGGTAGTTATGAGTTTACCTCTTTTTGTAGGTGGGTAGTTATGAGTTTACCTCTCTTTTGGAGAAGCGCACTTCCAACCGATGGACAACAAAGTCCAATTTTTGTTTTGTCAGAACGCAATTCCAAAAATATGTATCCATCTATATTAGTAGGCGTCGCTGGAATGACATCGGATACTAGATGCGAATGGATACCAAAAGACTCCCCTGTCGAGCTTTGTTGTGGTCACCAAGGGAAAAGAGAAAATGAGGTAAACCAAGAGAAACCTTACGTAGAACTATTACAAGAAAGCACTTCACCATCGGTATCAGAAACAATGAAGACCTAAAACAAATTGCAATGGAACGAGAGACATGGAACTCTATGACATCCGCCCTTTGTGACGTCTTTGGCCCTAGAGGAATAACTAACTAACTAACTAACTAACTAACTAACTAACCAACCAACTGACTGACTGACTGACTAGCTAACTAAATACCAAAATAATAGAAAGAACAAAGACCCCAGTAATAGATTGTGTATTGAGTACAGTTATAAAGTTTTTAGACTGAGTTCATTACATAGCCCTATAGTTTGTTATTCCCCTAGGGCCAAATACGGCACATAGGGCGGATGTCATAGATTTCCTTGTCTCTCGTTTCATTGCAATATGCTTTAGATCTTCATTGTTTCTGATACCGATGGTGAAACGTTCACTTGTAATAGTTCTACGTAAAGTTTCTTTTGGTCTTCCTCGTGTTCTCTTGCCTTTTGGTGACCACATCAAAGCTTGACAGGGGAGTCTTTAATTTTCCATTCGTAGTGCCTGTCCGATGTAATTCCAGCGACGCTTTCTAATATAGGTGCATACATATTCTTGTTTTGATTCTTGTCTGACAACTGTGTTTGATTTGAAGTCTGACCAACGTATGTTCAGTAGCCTTCTAAGACATTTATTTTCAAAGGTGTTTAGTCCTTGCTCTAATTTTGATGTTGTTTTCCAACTTTCGCATCCATATGTTAATGTTGGAATTATGCAGGAGTTGAAGATTTTGAGTTTTGTGTTATTTCATTGTGTTTTTGAATGCCAGATATTTGATATTTATTGAATGAGTTAGCAGCCAGTGCAATACGTAGTGATAATTTCTGTTGATGAATCTCCTGTTGTTGATAACTTGCTGCCAAGGTATGTGAAGTTGTTGACTTTTTCAAGACTGTTGACGTTTAGTTTGATGTCCGTTAGTTTGTTAGTAAGGTAAAATATTTTTGTTTTGGATGTGTTGATTTCAAGCCCAAGTTGTGCAGAGAATAATTGAAGGCTGTTTGTTTTGTCTTGGGCGTCTTCATGAGTTGAGCTAAGCAACGTTAGGTCGTCTTCAAAGTCGAGATCTTCCAGACTTTTTTCCTAGCCACTCGATACCACGATCGTTATCGGCTGTGCAATGTCGCATGACGCAATCTATTGCAATACTAAATAACATCGGTTACATGACACATCCGTGCTTCACTCCTGTATTTACTGGAAACCATTCAGAATTTCCTGCTTCTGTTCTTACACAGCATCGTGAGTTGTCATAAAATGATAGCCATATAAGTACATTATTATTTGTCAACAGCTACTGTTGAAACTGGTTATATGTGATTGCTATTTTCTTTAGGAATAACGAACGTATCTCGTGGCAAATGTAGATTACACATTTTTATGTTTGAGATTTGTGTTTGATGTATGATTCTACCTTTTTTCTCTCTCTGATTTGCTTTTTACTTGATAACACAAATATAAAATACCGAGGACAGATTGGCCAAGAGATACAACACTGGGAGAAAAATTATATGGCGGACCTCTGGCCGTTGTTCGTACATCACAAGTCATAATGATCACTTGTTGCATCAAATTTATAAAAGGCTGTCCATAAATAACGTCAGCAATTGTGTGCTAATTTTGTACAACCCCCCCCCCCGCTTGTCAATAGGTGTCAAGAATTCAGGGACCCCCATGATTAATTATGTTAACCACCCCCAACACACCCATCTAAAACATGTAATAAGGAAATGTGGATGGGAAAAAACTACATGGTTTGTTTCATAATCTTTAGAAAAAAAATGTTTCAAATTCACAGTTTAACATGTGTAGAGAAAACAGTATTGTTGATTTCAACTTTTCCACCCCCCCTCTCCCTTGTCAACAGCTACCACCAATTTTTTTTCAAACTCTCTCCCTAATTGTTTAAGTAATTTATGGACATAACCTATCATGACTATGCTACCCGCATATGTCATTGAATAAAAAATCCAGTATTGTATCATAATTGTAGATGTTAGTTCTGCCTATTTTACTTAGCTTTGACTTCTGTAGTTACGAAACACAGTGAAGTTTATAGACGAGACACAACTTCAGATCAAGGTACATGCCAAGAAAACGAGAAAAAAAATAAGTAATTGCAACGTAATATTGTAATTATGGTCGTCGTGGATACACTACAAAATGACAGAGGAGATTGAACTGGACAATGCAAATATTTAGGAGTTAAAAGAGATTTGAGTGACCGAGTGGGCTGTGAGATAGTGCGTTCTCTATTGAAATTTCCCAGGTATTAAAAAATGGTTTTTGTTCAAGTAAAATGTACTTATATTGTGATACGCTTCTTTCAAACGCGCGCGTTAGTTCAATTTGATTATATTAGAGCTTAAACCATAGGGCCAATAATTTAGTGGAGGTTACAGTTCTGGTAATCATGCATCTCAGACCTTCTGTATAGTTATATATTTGTACTAACAATTAACTAGAATACTGTATTTATATATTCTTAGATAAACTGATGGATTGACAAGGAGAGCAGTTATGGGAATTCCCGCAGTGCTGTGTAGCTGGGTCTCAATCAAGAATCTTGTTAACAGTGATATTGTTAATAGAATTATAATGTGGATATATTGTTACATTTCCATTACGAATATTGCTTCATGGACACCACGTACGTCTTACACTCAGATTGTGAATATTCATTACAACCACAATTGCAACTGATATTTCGGTAAAAGCTACCCATCACAACAGACGTTTGCTAAAATCTTAGATCTGGGAAATTTATTTCTCCAGTTGTGGTATCACTGAGTACAAATATTATAATATAACTACTCTGATAAATACTGACATTTTAGGATAGCTTCCTCAGTTGTCCTAAAATGTCAGCCCTCCTGGAGGCTAACACATGCTAATATAACATTGACAGTTGACGGTTTCTATAATAGTATCACACAGGATAAATAGGTGGCTATACGTACTACAACGGATAAAACTCACAAATGGTTTTAGAAGTGCAAGAAATCTGTGTATCAGGTTACCAGTTTCCATGGTGTTTGTATTCATCAAGTTCTCGTATGCTTATCCAATCACCAAGTTCGATGATGTTCTTATGTGAACGGCTACCATCAAATATTACGTAGATGTACGTCAATCTATTGATTTTGTAAAGATATTGATCAATCAAAATTATATTTGGGAGTTAATCATTTATTATGAAATTGTTCAAAGACTACTACTACGTTTGTGGGGTACATTTGTGACAGTCACTATATACCTCCGCGCTCTTCTTGTTTTCTCTCATTCTGTTGGTTAGCAGGCTGTAGTATGAAGATCGGAATGAATATTCCTTGCTTTACAGGTTTGATGCAATATCAAAACCTTTTGTCCTAACACATCCGACTTTAGCATTGATTTTGGGTTACTGTAGATATGATAATCAACTCCAACTCAACCCTCATTAGACGTCTCTTTGAAATTCATGGCTGAATATAGTGTTGCTTATCTTTGTTCCTCATTCGGACCCATTAAACAGACTAGCCTAGCTACTGCATCAACATTTTCAGTGTATTTAAAAAACAAAACAAACTGTAAACATTTCTTGTTTCTCATTCGAGAGCTGCAAGAATGTTTCTTGTGTTGAATGCCCTTGCTGTCGCCACGTCATGTACAGGGTGCATTCTTAATTTACCATCTGACAGAAAAATAACATACCACTAGTCTATACCGGGAGTCAAACACTTCAGCGAGACCAATGCTCTAACCTCTTGACCTTGCGTCAATTTGCTAGCAGGACTGTGTAATAGACAAGCGACACGTGTAGGCTATCTAAACATTACTTTGTACTCGTAACTTTAATGCTAAAAGTAGGTTACATGGCATCAACCTGCCGTCGGGGATGAAGATAACTTTTCATGTACTAAACCACAGCAACTATATAACACGAGATATAACATGCGAGAGTGAGACTAATGTGGATGATGATTCCTTTTCAATGGCTAGGATTAAAGATCAGGGATTGAGATGCGGTATTGCTAGAGGTGAACATTTTGGAGGGCGCAGAAGAATGATGGTCAACCAGCATAGGACCGGTACTGTCAGCAGAAGTGTGATGGCGGATACACTCAAGGAGAGATCGGAGCAACTATGGATGTGTCCAGTTTGCAGTGATGATGATCCGACGACTAACTAACTAACTATTAGGTTGGGGTGTGGGGTGGCCAGTTCCATTTCTTTCTGTATTTACCTTATCTAACTCATTCGTGAGGTATCAATTTACAGCTGGGTCGATTGGAGGGGTGGTCGTGTCAGAGGAGAAGTCACAACCAGTATTTTTTTGTGTCCGGGCGTGGTTTCGAACATGACGCGCTGAGCCCGGTGATCGTAAGCAAGCGCATTATAAATTAGGCTACGGACCCCCTCATAGCTTTAAGCCTCTTCCCCCCAAAATAAAAAAGAACAGAATAAACAGCAAAATAACAATCTGGGAACATATCGGGAATTGAAAAAGAAATAAACATAAAAAGAAACGAAAACATTAACTAAAGTAAACATCAAAATAACTGAACAAAAACAACAACGTAACAGTAATAGAAACTTGGTGCTAGAATTTTCACGTGAAAATACTGACGCATGTTCTAATGACTTTCGACCCTTTAAGAGAAATATCACTCCGTGGGATTAAACACGTATCTTTTAGTAACTGTTGCTCTAGTGTTTTCTCTCTCGTGGCTGAAGATTATTATCATTTTACTAGAAACATGGCGTCTCTTATGAGTTCCCAAGCGAAAGTGTTGTGCTTATAAAATAAATATAAACAAAGATACGGGCGAGGCGGCCTTTACACAATTCTGTACGCTTATGTGCTGATTTGAGATAAGTTGGTTAATTAAAATATAATTATGTTATGGTAAGGTAATTTGCTGTCAACCACGGAAGTTAGTCCACTTTGGTTATATCAGAGTTTTATAATCATAAAAAATAGCTGTGGTCGTGGTTCTGGTAATCCACTCAGCATGACCACCGGAAGAATAAAGATATAGCGAGTCGTGGGCAAGACATGTTCCTGGTTCAATTGCAGTTTCAGGGAGTTGGGAATTCAATTATAAGAAAGCAATGACAACCTAATCAATGTAATATATTTATATAAGGAATAAAGTGATAGTTCGAGGCATGTACGTCTCTGAAGACACAACAACACATGATGGCATAAGTGCACCTTTATTGGCACAAGTGAACCTATGATAATTATAATCTCATGTGCACCTCTCGTGGTGAGGTACGCTCTTTCAACCAAGTTCGTGAGTTCAGTTGAATTGTCTTATGTTAGATCACTGGTTTTAAAGTTTTTAAACCGTAAAATATAACGAAGGATGTGATTCGGCGAACAACAACCTCTGATAAGATACTAAGGAGGGCCTGTGATTCCTTGTACATACTGTGGACACATTTTTGTGGCTCAGAATAGCATTGTATTGGCACAGCTTATGGATTATATTTCCTATAGGACAACAATAGTGCAATCTCCTAGAAAGAAAGAATCATATATATATATATAATCAAGTGCCGTCTCCGCAACGAAGGTTGGCTGCAACAGATCTCCAACATCCCCTGTCTCTTGTTTTGGTGGTGCACTCTGCTAGGCTATAACCTGTCCATCATGTGATGCTACTCTTTCACTTGTATCTCTGTCTATTTTGTGTTCGCTTCCAAAGATTTTACCCTCAAGTAAGATCTTCAATAAGGTGTCATATCTATCAATGTGTCCAATATAGTGTATTTGCCTGATCTTTATTTACCAGTAATTCTTTCATCATATTAAGCCTTTTTAGCACCTCTTTATTTGTTTTCTTCTCTTTCCATGATCTTCTCCCTATTCTCCTATATATATATATATTGAAGCCATGCAGTCATGTGACCTGTCTGGTTGCATACCATTGAGACTTTGAGACCTCTGATAGTGAAAGACAATTGTAATACTAAATGTAATCTATACCTTAAAAAATAGTACATATAAAAATAATTTCGTTGCTCATAATATCAGTGGATCGAAGAAAAAAAAACAACAAAAGAACAAACAGGTTTGCTTAAAAACTGCTATAAACGCAACTGAATGTCTTTATATTTGGCCTTAGTGAATGAAGCCATTCAGTTACGTGAACTGTGTTGGTCCGTGACCGAGTAACGATAAATAAGACCTATTCACTAAATTCAGTTGCACCTCCCCCCCCCCCCTCACATAAGTTACGTGTTTTGATTATTGTTTCGCTTTCAATTGGTTTGTATTTATATACTGTGATCGTATGTCAAATATAGTCAAGGCGATTCCAAGTATATAAATAATAACCAACTGAAAGCCAAACAATAATCCAAACACGTCAAGAATAGGGTTCCACTGAATTTAGCGAACAGGTCTTCCATAACTGCCGACGCTCTCGGTTGGCGATAGTGACGCCATCCAATTACGTGGATATTGTTGCCCGTAGTGAAGTCATCCAGATACGTGAACTGTATTAACAGCAGTGAAGCCATCCATTTACGTGGAATGTGTTGACCGTAGTGAAGCCATCCAGTTACGTGGACTGTGTTGTCAAAAGTGGCAAACATTGATACCAAAATATGATTGTAATTTATTTTTGTGATTAGATACCTGGACACACAATATAGAACATGTCATGGATATCTTGACACACAATATGGAACATTTCATGGATATCTAGATACACAATATGGAACATTTCATGGATATCTAGACACACAATATGGAACATTTCATGGATATCTGGATACACAATATGGAACATTTCATGGATATCTAGACACACAATATGGAACATTTCATGGATATCTGGATACACAATATGGAACATTTCATGGATATCTAGATACACAATATGGAACATGTCATGGATATCTAGACACACAATATGGAACATTTCATGGATATCTAGATACACAATATGGAACATTTCATGGATATCTAGACACACAATATGGAACATTTCATGGATATCTGGATACACAATATGGAACATGTCATGGATATCTGGACACACAATATGGAACATGTCATCTATAAACAAGTGTGTTGCCTTGATCCGAAACTGGAGCAAATAATGACAGCACTAATTACCATAAATGTCGTACCGTAGAGGCGAATATGGAGGTTATAGGGTGGAACTGGCTGTTCCATACCATAGAAAAGTGACTCAGAAGTCATGCTGATGTCGGATGTGTCATGCCGAAATGTGCACATATTGCGCCAAAAGCTGTAAACCATGGAAAACGAATTCCTTTCTCCAGACTAAATTTTGCAAATATGCAGTTGTTTGAGAACGAATGCAAAAGAAGAATATACACTCAAAGATATAAGTTTCTCAAAGCATTGCATTCGCTAAATTTTGGAGTCTCCTGAATATGAGAGAAAACTCTGGGTAAACACCTAAATTACACACAAACAAATACTACATCGCAAGTACTTTCTGGAGATAAAAAACAAACAACAGTCAAACAAAAAAAAAGCTTGCAGGATTTATCTTTTCTCCATACCTCTTGTACCATATGAGCAGAGAAATAGAAAATGGGAGGCAAAGAGTTCTGCATTGTTCTCGCGCGAACTCGGATTAGCAGATAATCAAGATAACAAAAGCACAATTACGTGCCATAAGCTAGATGCATATTTATTCGTAGATTATGTGAAGAAATTTGGTTGACGTTTTCTGAATCGTGTTCGGACAGTGATGGAATGTGAATTATGGACAAAAGACAAGCAATATCTCTGAATATAACCTCCTGGTCCCAACAGCCAAAAGTGTTGAAACCCAGTTAAAGATAACGGCTGGCCTGGAGTATCAAGTTGTTATTTCCGAAAGCTCGCTATGACAAGCATAGTGTGAAAGTCTTCAGAGAAATACGACTCGTCTTTTGAGTACACGCGAAGGCAGCAAAACACTAGATGACAGCCCCAATGCAAAAAGAAGTAAAAATATCGTAACCGTAATGAATTCAATGTTCATGCCCGAGAAGAAGATTTAAGCTGTCTTATGACAGTAAGTTGTGTAGAAAAGTAAAGGCAAGAACAAGATTTAAGATGTCTTATGACAGTAAGTTGTGTAGAAAAGTAAAGGCAAGAACAAGATTTAAGCTGTCTTATGACAGTAAGTTGTGTAGAAAATTAAAGGCAAGAACAAGATTTAAGCTGTCTTATGACAGTAAGTTGTGTAGAAAAGTAAAGGCAAGAACAAGATTTAAGCTGTCTTATGACAGTAAGTTGTGTAGAAAAGTAAAGGCAAGAACAAGATTTAAGCTGTCTTATGACAGTAAGTTGTGTAGAAAAGTAAAGGCAAGAACAAGATTTAAGCTGTCTTATGACAGTAAAGTTGTGTAGAAAAGTAAAGGCAAGAACAAAATTTAAGCTGTCTTGTGACAGTAAAAGTTGTGTAGAAAAGTAAAGGCAAGATACCATATCATCCCATTATGAAGAAAATATGGACAGATACTCAGACTTGGACGAGGTTTTCACGATGTCAGAGAACGAAACCTCGGTTAAGAGGCCCAATATCTCTAGTACAACTCTACTGTTTCATCAATTGCATTTACTGGAAGAGGTTCACAGTTGAGATAAAGGTTAGTACCCGAAAACGCATTGGGCAGTGGCGTCTGATTACGCGAGAGAAGTTTACTAACAGCAGAACACATCGTGCGATATAGACGTAATCGACCCAAGTTTAAATCCCTGCTCACTGTTTTATCGAAGACTTTCACCCAGTGGGTGATATTCCGTTACAACAAATAGGAAGGTCACCACAGGCTAGGGAAGATCATCTGAACAACAAAAAGGGGAACATACCGAAATAGAATGTTCTATGTGTGCATATCACACATTGAACCTTAGTACAAAATTCTGACACTCCTTGACGGAACTCACACGAAATTCGTGATGATTATTTGACAGCAAACGCAGAATAAGAAACTAGAAACAATATAATTGCAATATAATATCAATATAATTTAATTTGGTTGTGTTTTCTCACACACAGAAAAATGTAGATAAGAGAGGTCGAGTATAGTGTCGGTCGAAAAATGTGATCAGAGTTTGTATCTGGCCAACGAGATAGTGCATGAAAACTGAAAATAGACTTAATGCATTTTTAATGTAGTGTTATTTGCAGAAACATACGAATATGAACGATATATATATATCTACGTTTACAGAATACGATACACCAGTTTAGATTGCCATGACTTGGTGTATGCATGACACAAACAACATATGTAGAGTGTTTGTTGCTTTGATATTAAAAAATGTAGACTTTTTGTGAGATTACATCGTAGATTGTTTGTGTTATTGGAAGAAAACACCATCAACTGTTTTCATTGTAAGATAACACCATTGGTTGTTGGTGTCATTATAAAATAGAGCTGCAGACTGTTAATGTGATTAAAAAACAACAATTATGCTATCTGGAGAAACAAAAATGTAGACTGTTGGAGTCACTGTGAGACAGTATGTAGACTGTTGATGTCACTGCGAGACAGTACGTAGACTGTTGGAGTCACTGTGAGACAGTATGTAGACTGTTGATGTCACTGTGAGACAGTACGTAGACTGTTGATGTCACTGTGAGACAGTACGTAGACTGTTGATGTCACTGTGAGACAGTACGTAGACTGTTGATGTCACTGTGAGACAGTATGTAGACTGTTGGAGTCACTGTGAGACAGTATGTAGACTGTTGATATCACTGTGAGACAATACGTAGACTGTTGGAGTCACTGTGAGACAGTATGTAGACTGTTGATGTCACTGTGAGACAGTATGTAGACTGTTGATATCACTGTGAGACAGTACGTAGACTGTTGATGTCACTGTGAGACAGTACGTTGACTTTTGATGTCACTGTGAGACAGTACGTAGACTGTTGATGTCACTGTGAGACAGTATGTAGACTGTTGGAGTCACTGTGAGACAGTATGTAGACTGTTGATATCACTGTGAGACAATACGTAGACTGTTGGAGTCACTGTGAGACAGTATGTAGACTGTTGATATCACTGTGAGACAATACGTAGACTGTTGGAATCACTGTGAGACAGTATGTAGACTGTTGGAGTCACTGTGAGACAGTATGTAGACTGTTGTTGTCACTGTGAGACAGCACGCAAACTATTTGTGTCACTATGAATCAGCACCGTAAACTGTTGGTATCAATGTGAGAGAGTATGTAGACTGTTGGAGTCACTGTGAGACATTATGTAGACTGTTGATATCACTGTGAGACAATACGTAGACTGTTGGAGTCACTGTGAGACATTATGTAGACTGTTGATATCACTGTGAGACAATACGTAGACTGTTGGAGTCACTGTGAGACAGTATGTAGACTGTTGATATCACTGTGAGACAATACGTAGACTGTTGGAGTCACTGTGAGACAGTATGTAGACTGTTGATGTCACTATGAGACATTATGTAGACTGTTGATATCACTGTGAGACAATACGTAGACTGTTGGAGTCACTGTGAGACAGTATGTAGACTGTTGGAGTCACCGTGTGGCAGTATGTAGACTGTTGCTGTCACTGTGAGACAGCACGCAAACTATTTGTGTCACTATGAACCAGCACCGTAAACTGTTGGTATCAATGTGAGAGAGTATGTAGACTGTTGGTGTCACTGTGAACCAGCACCGTAAACTGTTGGTATCAATGTGAGAGAGTAGGTAGGTTGTTGTGTCATTGTGATACAACAACGTAAACAGTTGTCACTGTAAGATAACATCGCACATTTCTGGTGTCACTGTGAGTCAGCAGCGCAGAGTGTTGCTGTCATTGATGGCAAATGTTTTTTACGTAGAGACAGAAGTTGTAGATTTTTGTTGGGATCTGAGATCAAAGAGTAGACTGCCGCTCTTATAAAAATACAGAAATGGAGACTTTTTCTTATTGTAAAATATAAATGTAATATTTTACTGTTATTTTCAGACACGAATGTAGAATGTTGCTGTTATTGTGAGGTATACATGAATATTGTTGCTGCTGTTTGGTAGGGTATCTCATTCAGGACGTAGCCATCAACCCAGCATTTTGCGGCAGTAAAGATTTTCTAGACAATACAAATACGTTCAGTAGTTTACCATTGGTTTCTGAACTGTCCGGATGCACAATTTCCCGTGGCGGGGATCAAACTTGATACCTTGGCCGTTACAGATGATCTCTGTACTACATCGCCACAGAGCCGGACTTTGCTGTTATTTCATAAATGTAGATTTGCTAGTTTGATACAAATGTGTCACTATGAGGAAAAGAGTAGAATCTTAGTGTCATTGCAGAAACACTTATGACACAGAGTGTAATCTTGTGTTCTGTGTGTGCGTGGGAGAGAAAGAAACATGCTAGAGAGATTCTTTAGTGTTCTTTCATGTTTCGTAGCCACACTCACACACACGTACTCACACACATTTACATGGCCACACCCTTCAAATGATTTACCATGTTAAGTAGAGTGACGTTTATTACAGAGTAATAACAATGAAATTACTGTTTGCAATTATCTAGAGTAATTGCCTGCAACTGTAAGTAACGGGCTCAGAGTTACAACGATAAATGTGAAAGTTGCCAAGTCAATGACCAGAAAAATGTTTCGGAGAAAATTTGAACAAAAACATCATAGTATTTTTACACCGTGACCATCGATAAGACATATAAAACATGATTGCTAAATGGTAAAAACAGCCTTCTAAAATGACATGTGATTTTTACAGTAATTGTCATTGGTAATTGTCACCATGTGTATGTATGTGGCGACAGCCACCCGCTGCAATAAAAATAATAAATAAAGTAGAACGACCTCACAAAGGGTCTAGTAATAATGACGATGACATGATGTGATATTGTAAGACGGTCAAAAAGACACACATGGCACAATTATTAAACCATTGGCCCTGTGCTGAAGAAGTCGTGGGTTCGGATCTTTTTCACGATGTCTTATCTACAAAGTGAAGCTATTCGGAAATAACAGGGGACTATCGCTTGAAGCAGCGAGTAACGTATGCTGAAAGTGGTGTTTTTCATATGAAGGGACAGAGTACATATGTGCTAACCCGAGTACAATGATGTCAATTCTCTATGCATTTTTAATATAGTATTACTGTCCTTATTAATCATAGTACTGTAGTAATTGACTACTACCAACTATTGTTTTTGTTATCTGTTTTGTTATGTTTCACCATTGTTGCTCTTTACAGGTTAGTATTATATATCATATTACATTTCATCTACCTTTCACTACTTTTTGTATTAAATGACTGCTGAAGTAGAATGTGCCGGGCCATGGCCGCAAATAAAACGGCGACACTCTCCCTATTACCGTTATCTGGACGACATCCTACTGAAAATCTAGTAGGACCATTACACGGCTACTCGATAGATCAAGTTGGAGTTTGAGAATGAACACCGAAGAAGAAGAAGAAGAATAACACTAGCACATTTGATTAGCTGTGCCCTCAAACATTTGATTAGCTGTGCCCTCAAACATTTGATTAGCTGTGCCCTCAAACATTTGATTAGCTGTGCCCTCAAACATTTGATTAGCTGTGCCCTCAAACATTTGATTAGCTGTGCCCTCAAACATTTGATTAGCTGTGCCCTCAAACATTTGATTAGCTGTGCCCTCAAACATTTGATTAGCTGTGCCCTCAAACATTTGATTAGCTGTGCCCTCAAACATTTGATTAGCTGTGCCCTCAAACATTTGATTAGCTGTGCCCTCAAACATTTGATTAGCTGTGCCCTCAAACATTTGATTAGCTGTGCCCTCAAACATTTGATTAGCTGTGCCCTCAAACATTTGATTAGCTGTGCCCTCAAACAAATGTAATTATCTGATTAAGCGTCTAACGAATTAATGACATTTTTGTATACAATGCTCTTTTTGGTTAGTCTTAACAATTTTATACTTTATGCATCATGTCCAGTTTTTATGAACGAATGAAATCCTTTGATCTTTGTTAGCCTACTAATTATTGTGTCTGAAAAAAAAGAAGTTTTACCAGTTCAGACACAGATTCTGTGATTTGATTAAGAATAGGCGTATCTACTATTACAATAGTGTGTCCACCATGTTAGCATATGTATATCTGTTACAGATCATTTTTTAAATTATCGGTATACAAGCTACTTGTGACACACTGTTTGTCTTTGATATTTAGTACGTTACCATAATGGGCCGTCATTTATCTAATTATTTCACATGTATCACCACTTTGCGGTTCATAGATGCCACAATGGAACGTTGCTGCTCTAATGTGAATTGGACATATCCGATTTTACGGCCCAACGGTTAAATGTTCGTTTACTGATCTCAAAGGAATAAATAGTTCTCTTTTCTGGGTTTGAAATAGAGTGAAATAGTTTACCTCGAGTAGCTTCTTTGCAGAAATATTTAAAAATCTTGATTAAAAAAATGTGATTTTCTCTAATGTCATAACTTTACTCACAGAATCATTTTCACTAATAACTACACATTTTATGTTGAGACGCTTCTGACGGAGAATTTGAACATGACACAAAGTTACAACCTTTAAACATCGTTTGTCTTAGAGAGAACAGAATCGTGCAATTTCACGCTTAAATAATGACAATTGTATGATAAATAAATCATTTGTGAATGACGTCTTATAATTGACTGTAACTACCCTAAATTGTGTGCGTGAGATGTATGCTCACTAATAGACTTTTGATCTATATCGCATATCAATGAACATTAAAACCAATGGCTGTATTTTAGTGAAAACGTTAAGTCATGGGGGTCTATAACATTTCAAAATCACACAGAAAATGTCAATGTTATGTGTTATATATTTGCTCTTGCCTACTAAATCTCCCAGCCACCCCTACGCTTAACAAGTGCCACAGAAGTGTGTTACAATGTGTTTTAGAGAACATAAAAAAATAACTGAACTTGCAGGCTGGCAGGAGCCATTTATGCCAGTTATAAAATGGCATATGCTTGTGTCGTTGGGACGTGTAACGAGGCACGAATCGCTATTCAAAACATGCCATGCAGGTAGCAGTTGAGAGTAAAAGGAGAACTGATGGGGAAAGAAAATCCTGACTTGAAATCATCAACTATTGGTGACCACTTCATCTTTCCATATTTCAGATGGGTTTGTTTGGCGGGGTTTTTATGCTGGTGTTTCCAATGTGGTACTAATACGGCCGTACAAGGATACGGTTTTATTATTGTTATTATTATTATTATTGATATTATTATTATTACTGTTATTATTATTCTCACCAGGATGTGATATTTACCATGTACAGGCGTATTGAGTAATGCTATTTTTAGATACATAAGCATGACTCATGGTCGAGAATGCGTGAATTAGAATTTAGGATGCGCATAGGATGTAGGGAATACCTAACAAAAAGGTAAAAACAAGAACACTAAATGGACATGGAACAGGAACCATCAGTGAAATACTCTGAGAGATTTACTGAAACGGAGGTCTGATCCATGGGCATGTCTGGTGTACAAAAACAATAGTCAACAAACATTATTTTCTGAAGTAGGATATTTTTTTTGTATTCAGTAAATGTATTAAAAAAAATATATATAAAGTGTTTATAACAAATGTAACAATATACATCTTTTTTTCCAAAGTTTCTGAGTTTTATCTGTTTTACTGAAAGGTGTATAGTTTTACTACAGTCTGCCGTTCATTCAATTTCTTTAATTAAGAAAATGTAAGCATTTCTCTACTGTAACATCCTTTGAAATACATCCGGTTATGTATTCCTGAAATGTCAGTCTGTTACATTGTTAAGTACATATTTATATAATTATTGCGTTGTGTGATGGCGTCACTCACGTGGGCGGACTGTGTTGAGCGGGAGAAAATCACAAGGGACATAACTAGTATGTACTGGTATTTGAACTGGGAGGAGTAACGTTTTCTTGTTTATGAAACGGCTGAACATATATCGTATCTCTCTTGCAAAACTCTTTAGTGACTAGGGGACCGCCATGACCTTCACTGGTAAAGACATTCCAACAGAATTAATTAGGATCCCATTCGTTACGTTTTTGATTAGTGTTGCGTTTTCGGTTGGTCACCATTTACATGTGTGGCGCATGGTGAGAGGCTAGAACACTGGTCTCACACTAGTGAGGTCTAGAGTTCGAGCCCAGGTAAGGACTGGATTATTTCTGTCGGAGGGTAAATTAAAAAAAACTCACCTTGTACATGACGCATGCGACCGTTACCACACAGCTACAAATTGCTGCCTTTATCACACAGCTGAAAAAATTCTCCCTGCAACTCCTTAACGAGAAAGATGCAGTATTTGACAGTTTTGACTATTTACAAATTGCAATGCCAAAAATAGCCAAGGCGACTCCAAGTATGTAAAAGTGACCAACCGAATTACCAAGAAGAAACTCCTCCGGTCACAGGATAATGCTAGCAAACTGGTCTTATGTAGACGGTCGTGGGTTAGTTTCTGGTAATTGAATTGGCCGTATGACTATGTTACGGGGGAATGAACAAGGAGAAATAATAGCAACAATGTTAGTTGCAAATATACCAGGGAATGAACAGGGAGAAATAATAGCGACACTGTTAGTTGCAAATATATCGGCAAATGAACAGGTAGAAATAATAGCGACACTGTTAGTTGCAAATATATCGGCAAATGAACAGGTAGAAATAATAGCGACACTGTTAGTTGCAAATATACCAGGGAATGAACAGGGAGAAGTAATAGCGACAATGTTAGTTGCAAATATACCAGGGAATGAACAGGGAGAAATAATGCCACTGTTTGCTGCAAATATACCAGGGAATGAACAGGGAGAAATGATAGCGACACGGTTGGTTGCAAATATACCGGGGAGTGAACAGGGAGAAATAATAGCCACACTGTTGGTTGCAAATATACCGGGGAGTGAACAGGGAGAAATAATAGCCACACTGTTAGTTGCAAACAATGTCGTAAGAAGGGAGTAAGGAGGTTTCGGGGCGACGTTGGATGACCCATTCAAAGTGGTTCAGAAGCCATGTTGAAGTAGAATGGATCAGGTCGTAAGGCTTAAAGTGCAATAATCTCAGCTAAGCTGTAAAATATGATACAGCGCGATCCGTTTTCCCGATTAGATCTTGTTGATCTGCAGGAGTCTAAGAGCGAATAAAGAAAACGAAGAACTAATTGAATCATACGTAAACCGTGTTTTTAGGCCACAGTTTCCCTTTAATTTTTGAGTGTCGACGACATGTGTAAGGACAAAGTGACATGCTAGCCCATAATACAGACGTAAACACATTTATGATCCGATAATTAAAAAAGAGGCATTTTAATGACGGTAAAATAAAACACAACCAATAATAAATTTGTCAGTATTATTAAATTAAACTATTAAATGCGCTCATTGAAATTGTAATTCACTATCAAAATTCAAATTTCACGTTTGAGTTTTCAAAAAGAACCACCTATATAAAAACTCAGGAGTCTTCACGTTGATGTATATGACTATGGGTAGCGACACTGAAACCGCTAATGTCGAAGCCGGATGTGTCGTGCCATTAGCAGTGCAGTATTTACCTATAAGCTAAACAAGCTATAGTTTAGGGCTCTCACTTTGATGGGGCCCCCCAAATGTGTTTTTTTCACTATCTACATATTCTTAATCGTTAAAGGGCCTCATAACTCAAATAGCTTAGGACCCCATATCTCAAATAGCTTAGGACACCATATCTGAAATAGCCTAGGACCCCATATCTCAAGTAGCTTAGGACCCCATATCTCAAATAGCTTAGGACCCCATATCTCAGATAGCTTAAAACCTATCAAGTCTAAATACGGCCATAGCCATTAGCACAAATAAAACTGCTGTAGAATGTATTTCCATTCTCTGGGCTACAGCTTGCTGGTAATCTTGTAGATCCATTGTCCTGCTACAAGAGGGATCCAGAGTAGGAACAGAACAACCCATTCCTCCTAACTAAAGCATAATTTATAAAACTACTCACATTTTATAGGTTTTCTTTTGCGTTCGCTATCAAACTCCCACCGGCTTTATCTTGTAGAAGGATGGTTCCACTAGATTTCCAGCAAGATGTAGTCGAAAGAACGTAAAAGAGTTGTATCGCCGTTTATTTGCGTCAATGGTTCGACACACCCGGCTTCAGTGAATTTATGAGTTACATTCGATATTTTCACATGAACAAACTGCTATTTGCAGATAATCAAAGTTTAATATAAGAATCTGAAGATGAATTACAGCAGCACGCACATGAAAACAATTTCATAAAAACATTATGAAAAAAACATCATGAAACTAGACACATCTTCTTCTTCTTCTTCTTCTTCTGCGTTCGTTCTCAAACTCCTGCAGATTAGCAGAATGTAGTCTGGAGAACGGAATGAGACGTGTCATGGTTTACAGCATTGCTGCGATATCTGCGCCTTTCGGACTGACACATCCGACTTCAGCATGGCTTTGGGTCACTGATCCTATATGGGATGGGACAGCCAACTCCATCCCATAACCTCCTTAGTCGCCTTTTACAACATGCGTGGAAGGTAAACAGTGTTGTTATTCTTTGCTCCCCTTTCGGAACCCCGGCAACACAGGGGCGAGACACATCTAAAACAGAGACTGAAGTTAAGCAGAAGACCAAGCTAGTTAAACGTATTTTCAATGGTGCAAAACTAAAGCAGGTCTCAGAGTTCAAATATTTTGGAAGCGTCTTTACAGAGGATGGCAAATTCGATAGAGAGATAATACAAGATATCAGAAAGTCAATATTGTGATTTGCCAGCTGTTCGCCAATACTCAAACACCAATCAATCTGCATGGCTACAAACCGACAATTGATAAAGAGCGTGTTTATACCAACTCTGTATTACTGATGTCAAATATGGCCCTTGACAAAGACATTAGCGAAAAAAATATTGCAACATGTGAAATGAAATGTTTTAAGAAACATATAAATATCATCAGAAGAGACCGACGGAGAAATTAAGTTATCAGGCAAGAAATTAAAGACCATCACAAGCCAAGACTACAGCGAGAAATAGCAAGCTAGGTGATGTGAACATCTCAAGAGAATGTAAATAAATCAATCAGCCCTTGGTGCATACAACATCAGAATATGGAGTTATAAGGCAGGAGAAAGACCAAGAACTAGATGGGTGGAGGCAATCACAGAAATCAACACACGCTGACCATGGCGACTGCTACCCAAACAGCCAAGTCAGACAACTTTAATTCTAGTCCGGATTGAGTTTTTTGTTATACAGAGAAAAGGGGCAAAAGCGTTATTTCTTTTAGTCCATTGTAGCCCCAAGTATTGTTTTCTGGACTCTATTGCTATCGGATACAGTACTTTTAGGATCAGCCTAGCAGGCCACAAAAAATTGGCATATTGGGTCGGATTTGGTCAAATTTGGCATAAAAAAGAAGCCAGCCAAAAAGGATTGGGTCGTATTTTTCCGATCTCAGATTTATTGGTATCACCGCATGATTTAACGCTGGTTCAATGCTTGACATATTTTTAAGTTGGCATTTCCACTTTTGGTTCTCCAGTTGATTTTATCTATATCTAACACAATTCTTCTTCCCCTTTGTTGCACATGGAACATGTTCATATCTGAAGTTTTGTTTCGTCTATAAGCTTGACTGTATTTTGTAGCTCATATAGAGGTCCGTAGAGTTTTTTCTTCCACTGTTGTTTCTCCTGGCCAGTGTTTGTGTCTCTGAATATTTATATTCCAGACATCTCTAAAGAATTTGCTCTGCTATCTGAGATGCCTGTCCACATATACACATGATCGCGTTGCAAATCTTGAACTTTGTATACATGTGGCTACCGCGTGGCGCCCTGTTTTGAGGCGCAGGACGACAACTTGGTCTGGTCTGTACATAATTTGATCATCCTGTGTTGGAGTTGGCTTTCTAATTGCCTTCACGATATATTACTTTTGATGGTACGTTATTGGCACATCAGGTTGATAATCGACAGCTCCCTCCTTAGCCAGACAATCTGCTTTCTCATTTCCAGGTATTCCACAATGTGATTGTATCCACTTTATAGCTACTTTACGATGATTGCTTAGTTCGGTAAGCACTATTTGCAGGTCTTGTAATTTTCTGGATTGGAGTGACTGGAGTGTTAATATTTCATCTGTCAAGAATACTATTGGTTTTGTTTCAAGATTGGTGCTCGGCAGATTTTCAGTTGCCACCTTGATTGCCTGGATTTCTGCCTCGTTATTATGGAAGAATTTCCTAATTGGTACATTAATTATATTCCTAACAATGTTTGGCTACTCTACATATATTCCTGCTCTTATATTTTTCATTGTATTCCATACTGAGGCATCTGTACATACTCTGATTCATATGTTTTGTGGATATTCATCATCCAGTAGACTGAGAGTATCCGTATTACGTTGTATACAAATCTTTTCATTATCACTTACAATTTCTCCCACCTACCACTGGATATGAATAGATAATCCAGTATCCTCTCTCCAAGGGGTTTGTTCAGGTACAGTCTTTAGGGTGATTTCAACTTCTGGCAAGTCTCTGATGCTTCTATCTCTCCCTGCAACCATTCTAAAACATCTGCTGTTTCTATCCCAACGTCATCTATTCTAGATGCATGTCCCTAATTTCATCTATCCAAGCAGTATCTCCCTCACGTCATCTATCCTAGCTGTATCTCCTTAACTTCATTTATCCTAGCTGTATCTCCCGAACTTCACATATCCTAGCTGTATCTCCTTAACTTCATTTATCCTAGCTGTATCTCCCGAACTTCACATATCCTAGCTGTATCTCCTTAACTTCATTTATCCTAGCTGTATCTCACTAACTTCACATATCCTAGCTGTATCTCCTTAACTTCACATATCCTAGCTGTATCTCACTAACTTCACATATCCTAGCTGTATCTCCCGAACTTCACATATCCTAGCTGTATCTCACTAACTTCACATATCCTAGCTGTATCTCCCGAACTTCACATATCCTAGCTGTATCTCACTAACTTCACATATCCTAGCTGTATCTCACTAACTTCACATATCCTAGCTGTATCTCACTAACTTCACATATCCTAGCTGTATCTCCTTAACTTCACATATCCTAGCTGTATCTCCCGAACTTCACATATCCTAGCTGTATCTCCTTAACTTCACATATCCTAGCTGTATCTCCTTAACTTCACATATCCTAGCTGTATCTCCTTAACTTCACATATCCTAGCTGTATCTCACTAACTTCACATATCCTAGCTGTATCTCACTAACTTCACATATACTAGCTGTATCTCCTTAACTTCACATATCCTAGCTGTATCTCCTTAACTTCACATATCCTAGCTGTATCTCCTTAACTTCACATATCCTAGCTGTATCTCCTTAACTTCACATATCCTAGCTGTATCTCCTTAACTTCACATATCCTAGCTGTATCTCCTTAACTTCACATATCCTAGCTGTATCTCCTTAACTTCATTTATCCTAGCTGTATCTCCTTAACTTTACATATCCTAGCTGTATCTCCTTAACTTCATTTATCCTAGCTGTATCTCCTTAACTTCATTTATCCTAGCTGTATCTCCTTAACTTCATTTATCCTAGCTGTAACTTCCTGAATTCAGATTTTTTTTAAAATTTTGCATTTACGTTTCACTCATCTCAATCAGTCATCACTTTCAATATTCCTATACAATATTCCTATACAATATTCCTATACGATATTCCTATACGATATTCCTATACGATATTCCTATACGATATTCCTATACGATATTCCTATACGATATTCCTATACGATATTCCTATACGATATTCCTATACGATATTCCTATACGATATTCCTATACGATATTCCTATACGATATTCCTATGCGATATTCCTATGCGATATTCCTATGCGATATTCCTATGCGATATTCCTATGCGATATTCCTATACAATATTCCTATACAATATTCCTATACAATATTCCTATACAATATTCCTATACAATATTCCTATACAATATTCCTATACAATATTCCTATACAATATTCCTATACAATATTCCTATACAATATTCCTATACATTATTCCTATACAATATTCCTATACAATATTCCTATACAATATTCCTATACAATATTCCTATACAATATTCCTATACAATATTCCTATACATTATTCCTATACGATATTCCTATACGATATTCCTATACGATATTCCTATACGATATTCCTATACGATATTCCTATACGATATTCCTATAGGATATTCCTATACGATATTCCTATACAATATTCCTATACAATATTCCTATACATTATTCCTATACATTATTCCTATACAATATTCCTATACAATATTCCTATACATTATTCCTATATAATATTCCTATACAATATTCCTATACAATATTCCTATACAATATTCCTATACAATATTCCTATACAATATTCCTATACAATATTACTATACAATATTCCTATACAATATTCCTATACATTATTCCTATACAATATTCCTATACAATATTCCTATACAATATTCCTATACAATATTCCTATACAATATTCCTATACAATATTCCTATACAATATTCCTATACGATATTCCTATACGATATTCCTATACGATATTCCTATACGATATTCCTATACAATATTCCTATACAATATTCCTATACAATATTCCTATGCAATATTCCTATGCAATATTCCTATGCAATATTCCTATGCAATATTCCTATGCAATATTCCTATACAATATTCCTATGCAATATTCCTACGCAATATTCCTACGCAATATTCCTACGCAATATTCCTACGCAATATTCCTACGCAATATTCCTACACAATATTCCTACACAATATTCATATGCAATATTCCTATGCAATATTCCTATGCAATATTCCTATACAATATTCCTATACAATATTCCTATACAAATTATTCATTCATTGACCAAATTTCCTCATCTCGTTCAAGCTTTGTAACATTCAATAATAGGTAAGACTGAACTAAAACTATAAAAATAATATCTACGTTAAACACACAGTCGATCAGTTTAACAATGGGCGCAAATACTATCAAAATATTGCGTATGAATATGAAAAAATACAAATAGCAAGAAGTATTCAAGAGATGCTTTTTCCAGAAAATATAATACAGTAAACAGACAATAAAAACACTAACAATAATGTTACTATCACAAAAGAAGTAGACGGCAGACATTTAACAACAGCGACATCCAACTTAACAATGACGTAGGCCTACTATACAGAAGTAATGTCGTAGAGACGCGCATTAAAGAAAATATCAAGTAGAAAGCAACATAGTACTGTCTGTGGTATATATGTTTACAAAACCTATTGGCCCGTATAGTACGAATACGGTTGTTCTATGTTTGTGTTCCTGAGGATACTTCAATCCTTGTACGGAATGTTGATGTTGTATTAATCTATCTCGATTGCCCTGTTCTCAGTGACTTGAGTACACTGTTTGAATGTGTTAGTAAAATCGCATCTTTTTTTAGGATGTGGTTAGTCAAGTACGATAAAACCCGTTAACTTGAGTTGCAAGGCAATTCGATACCGTTAGAACCTTCATGGTTCAATTTCCGTTAGTCTCAAGAATTTAAAAATTATGAGGATTGAGAACAAAATAATAAAACAAATATACATGAAAACAACATGAACGACACCACAACACTTTATTCTCTGTGTGACATTCGTGAACACATTATTTCTTCAGTTTGTCCATTCCTTCTCTATATACAACACGCAACAGTTTCAAAACTAGTTTCCTACTCTATACACAATTGTTTCAAAACTAGTTTCCTACTGTATGCACAACACGCAATAGTTTAAAAACTAGTTTCCTACTGTATACACAACACGCAATAGTTTCAAAACTAGTTTCCTACTCTATACACAACAAGCAATAGTTTCAACATGTTTTCTTCCCTCGATCATGCTATCACCAGGCGGAAACCTTCACGGATTCATAACGTTTCTTTCTTTCCATTTGTTTTGTTATTGTCATCCAATATTTCCTGTCACGTTATCGTCTCTGCTGATAGTGTTATTACTTCACCCTTTCGCCCCCTTCAATAAGAGAAAACCATCGCAAACACACGTGACCACAAATACATAGAAATAGATCAGCCATGCATGATGGCAGCATCGATTACCAATCAATAAAAATTGTGATTGAATTTTTATTACCTCTAAAGTACATTTACTATATTATAAATGTTTGCCCACTCTATCTTTCTTTACTCTCTTTCTCTTTCCTCTTTTTTTTCCCCAGTGATATTTCCTTTTTCTATATCATGTGATCACTTGTTTTGTTGGGGCGTATAAGATGAAAAAACATTAAGTAAAACTGCTGTCTTTTATGCAAGTCGCAAGAAGCGATTAAGTAGGTTGAGTGAGGTCAATTATCTTACCCCATGATAGTCGTTGTTTTAAAGTTTGCTCAATATCCGTAATTGGACTTCTGGGCGGGAATCCATTTTTGTTATCGATAACATGCTTCGAGATTGCAAGACAACCACGACAGAAAATATTACTGGGTGTAGAAAATAATCCATACAGTCACATTCAGTCATCGCCGAAGTTAGATGTGCCGGACTACTGACGAATTTAATATGGCGGCACAACGCATTCCCAGTCTCTGTACTACGGTCCTGCGGAAAACATTATTCTAAAAAAAAAAAAAGAAATTAAGTGGGAGTTTGAGATTGAACTCAAACAAACAACATATTCAGTCAAAAGTCAGCTGGTATATAGAAACACTCAGGAATTTCTACTCTCATTATTTAGTAGAAAGTCAGCTGGTATATAGAAACACTCAGGAATTTCTACTCTCACTATTTAGTAGAAAGACAGCGGAATACGAGCCTGGAGACATAAATATATGCATATCATCCCATAGATAAGAGGGTGGGTGGGGGAGGGGGGGGGGTTAAACCGAGATCCTCGGCAGTATAGAAATTAATGAGGCTTTCATTCGCTCCCTTCCTTGATTATTTTCTTTTTTTCCTTTGGTTACTATTTATATACTTGGAATCGCATGCCCAAAATAGCTAAGGCTTCACCGGGTATATAAATAGTGATCAACAGAATGCGTTACAATAATAAAACACGTTATGAATGAAGGCTTAATTAATTGTGTTGAAATGTCTTTATTGGAGAGGGTCATGGTTATACCGTCTTCACCCTGTTAGGAAATCAGAATATGACTTAGCACTAGGAATTTAGTGCCAGGAATTTAGTACTAGGAATTTAGTGCTAGGAATTTAGTAGTAGGAATTTAGTAGTAGGAATTTAGTAGTAGGAATTTAGTACTAGGAATTCAGGGCTAGGAATTTAGTGCCATGAATTTAGTACAAGGAATTTAGTAGTAGGAATTTAGTGCCAGGAGTTTAGTAGTAGGAATTTAGTGCTAGGAATTTAGTGCCAGGAATTTAGTACTAGGAATTTAGTGCTAGGAATTTAGTAGTAGGAATTTAGTAGTAGGAATTTAGTAGTAGGAATTTAGTACTAGGAATTCAGGGCTAGGAATTTAGTGCCAGGAATTTAGTACTAGGAATTTAGTAGTAAGAATTTAGTGCCAGGAATTTATTAGTAGGAATTTAGTAGTAGGAATTTAGCACTAGGAATTTAGTAGTAGGAATTTAGTACTAGGAATTCAGAGCTAGGAATTTAGCCAAAAAGCTGGCAAACTAATATTCCCCTTTAACGTTTTTGCAGAAAAGGGCACCAAAAATCATGTCATTGAAAGAATTACCTACGACAATTAACAGATGTCTTGTTTTATAAAAAAAGTAAACTTTCTTTCGTCTACGTTAACTATATACACTGCACTGTATTTATACTACCAGAGTTCTTATCCATATCAAAGTCTTACAATTTTGGTACGAGTTAACAAAAATTAAAAAAATTAACTAAGTGAAATTTTATACAATCTAGGCACAAAAATAGTGTCGCTCAAGTGTAGAGGTAAATGTCAATTGTTGTATAAGACGGAAATATAAGAATATTATTGTAAGATATATAAAGGCGGTAATTAATTATGAAATAAGAAGCGGGAATAATGTGAAAACTGATCTTCTCTGTTAAAAAAAGTGAAAATAATGAACATTTACTGCTGTAGTAGCGAATATACTTTGTAATCGACGTGAGAATTCTGTCACACAACCACAATAACATAGAAATAACATACTTTGGAGATACCCATAATAATAATGAAATAAGACTCATAACCCGTTAGAGTCGTAGGGGGGATCACATTGGAGACATCAGAACAAAAAGTCCTACAAACATCTCTATCCTCAACCATTCAGAAAAATGTAGAAAAGTCCTGCCAAGTCCATTCTTTTATGTTATCAATCCATGATTTTCTTTACCGACTATTCTCCGTCGACCCTCGTCTGTTACTTACGCAATAATTTTAGAAAGTAACTCGTGTCTATTCCCATATAAAGAGAATAGATAATAGTGATTTGGTGCAACCAGAACTACAAGTTCCCTTTGTAAAAATCAATCAGTTAATGCCATTACACTGACATGCCAAAATAACAAACACAAGAATAATTATCTCATATATAATCTATAATTGAGGATTATTATCAAGAAAGAACTTCAAGGCCCTAAGACCCAGCATGCCCCAGCATTCTCACGCTATAAGACATATAGCGACAGTATCAAAGCTAAAAGTGATTTGGAAAAGCAACATCAGTGTTAGAGTGAAAATAAAACTATATAAGTCGATGGTGCTTTCTGTTGTGCTGCATGGTTGTGAGAGTTGGAAACTCACCGCGGTCATGGAGAGACCATTAAATGTTTTCGAATAAAAATGCTACATACCAATTATACCAATTTCCTATAGGAACATAAGACACATTTGTACGTAAGAAATAAAATATAAATTTATGCAGGTGTACAAGAACCATTGCTTTCAACATTGAAACGACGAAATCTAGCACGGTTTGGAGATATATGCAGGCATGATTCCTGTCAAAAACAATAGTGCAGGGAACTGTCGAGTGGGGGGGGGGGGGGGGAGAAGCAGAGGACTACAAATAAAGACATGAACAGACAACATCAAGGAATGGACAGGACAAGATTTTCCCTCAGTCATCCGCATCGTTGAAGATAGAAATCGCTGGAGGGCTCTATGTGCTGAAGCATCCAATGTGGTACCCATACGACCCTGACGGGTTACTGGTTTATAGATAGATAGCACATTGCTTGTAAATAGTTTTATAACGTTTAGGCCGCATTTATACATTCAATAGCATCGCCAGTACAACATGAACGAACAATCAATATGTTAAGCACCACGAGTAAGTTCGATTGAGTTGTAGTTGTGAAATAGGCTCTGACAACTCTGTCACAAGACATAACCAAGTATCTACAATTATATCAACATAACAGAGTTAATAACATTGTTAACATAACCAATTTGCCAACATTGTTAACATAACCAATTTTCCGACACTGTTAACATAACCAATTTTCCGACACTGTTAACATAACCAATTTGCCCACATTATTAAAACAACCAATGTACCAACATTGTTAACATAATCAATATACCAACATTGTTTACATAACCAATTTACCAACATTATGTCAAGACAGCCTTGTAGCTAACAATGTGTTAATAAAAATCAAGTTTATATTGTTATGTTAAAAACATCATTACTAACATTATATTGAAATTTCCTATTACCAAAACTATATATTAATACTCAACCAAGCTGCTAATATTAAATAATTTGAATAGTGTTGCTAACATTAGGTAAACTAAATAAAATAGTTAACATTAGATAAACTTAACCACGTTACTAACATTATACGGAGATAACTTTCTAACATTATATCTATCTATCTATAAACCCGTAACCCGTCAGGGTGGTAGGGTACCACATTTGATGCTTTAGCACACAGCGATTTTTATCTTCAACAATCCGGGTGAGTGAGGAAAAATCTTGTCCTGTCCATTCCTTGATGTTACCTGTCCATGCCTTTATTTGTCTTCCTCTGTTTCTCCCACCTTCGACGGTTCCCTGTAGTATTGTGTCTGACAAGGTATCATGTCTGCAAACATGTCCAAATCATGCTAGTTTTCGTCGTTTCACTATTGAAAGCAATAGTTTTTGTACACCTGCATACATCAAAGTCATAACATTATAAATACATACTCAGTTACTAATATTAGGTAAACATAACCAAGTTACTAAGATTAGGTAATCATAACCAAGTTACTAAGATTAGGTAAACTCAACCAAGTTACTAAGATTAGGTAAACTCAACCAAGTTACTAAGATTAGGTAATCATAACCAAGTTACTAAGATTAGGTAAACTCAACCAAGTTACTAAGATTAGGTAAACATAACCAAGTTACTAAGATTAGGTAAACAGAACAAAGTTACTAAGATTATCTAAACATAACCAAGTTACTAAGATTAGGTAAACATAACCAAGTTACTAAGATTAGGTAAGCATAACTAAGTTACTAAGATTAGGTAAACATATCCAAGTTACTAAGATTAGGTAAACTCAACCAAGTTACTAAGATTAGGTAAACATAACCAAGTTACTAAGATTAGGTAAACATATCCAAGTCACTAAGATTAGGTAAACTCAACCAAGTTACTAAGATTAGGTAAACATAACCAAGTTACTAAGATTATGTAAACATAACCAGTTACTAAGTTAGGTAAACTCAACCAAGTTACCACTGGTATTCGTAAATAAACTGATTAACATAACATTGTTATAGTTAGTTGGACGAAAGTCATTGAATTTATCTTGTAGTAGGATTATTGTCCCACTAGATTTCCAGCAGGATATAGTGTAAAGAACTCAGATGATTAGTATGTCCGTTTTATTTGCGCCACTAACATTATATTAACATAACCAAGTCACTAACATTATATTAACATAACAAAGTTACTATCATTATATAAACATAACCAAGTTTTTCGTATTCATCATCATCAGGTGCCATGCCGGCTAGCATAGGCGGTCATGACTCTCCACAGCTCTCTGTCCACAGTATTATATATCAAGGTCGTTGTTTCCTTGCCGTGCCAGGTTGTCAAACTGTCTAATGTTTTCTCACGTTGTCTCCCTCTGTCTCTGTTGCCTTCAATTTTGCCTGTTGTGACTATGTTCTCCAAACCTGCCTGTCTCATGAAGTGGCTAAAAAATGAAGAATGTCTTTTTCTTATACTATTGATTAAGGTCCGTTTCGCATTTGACTAGTTCAACACCTCTACATTAGTTTTTCTGGCAGTCCGTGGTATTCTCAGCATTCTTGTATATAACCACATTTCTATTGCCTCTAATTTCCCACTTTCTAGTTTGTTTTTGTCCAAGACTCGCACCCATATATTAGTATAGGGGTTATATGGCACTGCAGAACTCTCTTTCTCACCTCTAATGTCAAGATCATATTTTAGTAGTATATTAACATAACCAAGTATTTAGCATTATATTAACATTACCAAGTTACTAGAATTATTTTAACATAACCACGTTATTAGCATTATATTAAAACAACCAAGTTTTTAGCATAATATTAATATAATATTAATATAACCAAGTTACAAACATTATATTAATACAACCAATTACTAATATTATATTTACATAACCAAATTACTAACATTATATTTACATAACTAGATTACTAACATTATATTTACATAACCACATTACTAACAATATATTTACATAACCAAATTACTAGCATTATATTTACATAACCAAATTACTAGCATTATATTTACATAACCAAATTACTAGCATTATATTTACATAACCAAATTACTAACATTATGCTAACACTACACAATTTCTAAAATAATCAAAACACAAAACAACCAGCATGCAGCGAATAAAAGAAAATATAAATAACATTGTTGATTACAAAATGACATGTCACAACAACATGCATATGCCATTAAACTAATCGAAGTCCTGCTAATGGTAACAACAGAAAACTACATAATGTTACAAGAGTAACGCAGCAGCAAGAAATAGAGAATCATCGTTATTATGCTGAAGAGTTATCTGACACATTATGATTCAAAGAGATCATGCTAGCAGAGATAATGTGAAATAATGAAATATAAGACTGCAGACTTAACATTTTTGGCAGAGTTTTCAGCTCAGTATTTCGATAGAGAATTAAACGGATGATTTGAAACGTTAACTATATCCTTGTTCTCCTTAATTACTCGTGATATGATTGTCCTTACTTGCTCGTAATATGATTGTCCTTAATTACTCGTAAAATTATTGTCCTTAATTGTTCGTAATATGATTGTCCTTACTTGCTCGTGATATGATTGTCCTTAATTGCTCGTAATATGATTGTCCTTAATTGCTCGTAATAATATTGTCCTTAATTGCTCGTAATATGATTGTCCTTAATTACTCGTAATACAATTCTCCTTAATTGCTTGTAATATAACAAGTATTTAGTTTTAGTAATATAATTCTCATTTATGTGATAGTAATATAATTCTCACTATATGGTAGTAATATAATTCTGACTTATGTAATATAATTCCCAGTTATTTGTTAGTAATATACTTTTATTTTAGTAGTTTCAAATACAATTGTCATTACTTGTTCGTAATATCAGAAAATAGTGATCTAGTAATGCATATTTAGCTGTAGTTGAATTTTGTGAGTTCGTTTTAGTCTCCCGCGGGCTGCGGAATCTACCTTGATTTCCAAATTGATGTAGTCCACACAACAAAAATGCGCTCTGTCGACATTTTGTGTACGCCAAAGTCACGATAAATGATTTGGACAGTTCCGTAGCCATTTTCTAGGCAATATTTGACTTCAATAGATTGTCATTGATTATTGAACGGTTAAAATAGCAATGTGATTGCACCTGAAATAAAATCAGATACCTTGATAATGTGAAACGTAGCCACTATCTCTCACACATAAATTAGAACCATAGTCAAATATTTCACAGAACAAGACTAGAACTAATCCATCACACGTCGATACATATTGGATCTCTGTCGCATCACAAGGGAAAAACAAGACCGATGAACTTTGCAACTCAATGACTGGAATGTTGCAGAACGCCTTTCATCAAATTGATTATCGATTTATTGATGCGTTATCCAACATTGCAGATAATGCAAGCACATGCAATTTCAATGTTCACACTTTATACTAATGTCACATGCTACATGATTCTACATTCTCCAGTCTCATTTTTTTATCTCAAACTTGATAATGCAACAAACAATAGTGAGCGTTTCCTGGGGAGTTCCGCGGACAATAGTGAAAATTTCCCGGGGAGTTCCGCGGACAATAGTGAAAATTTCCCGGGGAGTTCTGCAGACAATAGTGAAAATTTCCCGGGGAGTTCTGCAGACAATAGTGAAAATTTCCCGGGGAGTTCCGCAGACAATAGTGAAAATTTCCTGGGTAGTTCCGCAGACAATGGTGAGCATTCCCTGGGGAGTTCCGCGGACAATAGTGAGCATTCCCTGGGAAGTTGTACAGACAATAGTGAGCATTCCCTGGGGAGTTGTACATACAATAGTGAGCATTCCCTGGGGAGTTGTACATACAATAGTGAGCATTCCCTGTGAAGTTGTACAGACAATAGTGAGCATTCCCTGGGGAGTTGTACATACAATAGTGAGCATTCCCTGGGGAGTTGTACAGACAATAATGAGCATTCCCTGGGGAGTTGTACAGACAATAGTGAGCATTCCCTGGGGAGTTGTACAGACAATTGTGAGCATTCCTTGGGGAGTTGTACAGACAACAGTGAGCATTCCCTGGGGAGTTGTACAGACAATAGTGAGCATTCCCTGGGGAGTTGCACAGAAAATAGTGAGCATTCCCTGGGGAGTTTTACAGACAATAGTGAGCATTCCCTGGGGAGTTGTACAGACAATAGTGAGCATTCCCTGGGGAGTTCCGAGGACAATAGTGAGCATTCCCTGGGGAGTTGTACAGACAATAGTGAGCATACCCTGGTAAGTTGTACAGACAATGGTGATCATTCCCTGAGAAGTTGTACAGACAATAGTGAGCATTCCTGTGAAGTTGTTCATACAATAGTGAGCATTCCCTGGGAAGTTTTACAGACAATAGCGAGCATTCCTGTGAAGTTACTCAGACAATAGCGATCATTCCCTGGGAAGTTGCTCAGACAATAGCGATCATTCTCTGGGGAGTTGCTCAGACAATAGCGAGCATTCCCTGGGGAGTTGCTCAGACAATAGCGAGCATTCCCTGGGAAGTTGCTCAGAATAAAGCGAGCATTCCTGTGAAGTTGTTCATACAATAGTGAGCATTCCCTGGGAAGTTGCTCAGACAATAGCGAGCATTGCTGTGAAGTTACTCAGACAATAGCGATCATTCCATGGGAAGTTGCTCAGACAATAGCGAGCATTCCTGTGAAGTTACTCAGACAATAGCGAGCATTCCCTGGGGAGTTGCTCAGACAATAGCGAGCATTCCCTGGGAAGTTGCTCAGAATAAAGCGAGCATTCCTGTGAAGTTGTTCATACAATAGTGAGCATTCCCTGGGAAGTTGCTCAGACAATAGCGAGCATTGCTGTGAAGTTACTCAGACAATAGCGATCATTCCCTGGGAAGTTGCTCAGACAATAGCGAGCATTCCTGTGAAGTTACTCAGACAATAGCGATCATTCCCTGGGAAGTTGCTCAGACAATAGCGATCATTCTCTGGGGAGTTGCTCAGACAATAGCGAGCATTCCCTGGGGAGTTGCTCAGACAATAGCGAGCATTCCCTGGGAAGTTGCTCAGAATAAAGCGAGCATTCCTGTGAAGTTGTTCATACAATAGTGAGCATTCCCTGGGAAGTTGCTCAGACAATAGCGAGCATTGCTGTGACGTTACTCAGACAATAGCGATCATTCCCTGGGAAGTTGCTCAGACAATAGCGAGCATTCCCTGGGGAGTCAGCAGCCAACCAAAGGCATACTATTTAATAATATAAGATAGAATATTGATGTTTACAAAATAATGATTAGCTATACGTTTATCAAAGGGACATACTTATGTTATCAACTATATACGAAAAAATGATGGCACATACAAGTCACTTGTATATGGTATAAGGCACTTAAATCACATGATGATGATGCTGTTCCTCCTTTGCAAGCGAAGATGAGCATGTCATGAAAAATAAAAACAGTTGTCATGATAAACATGTCATGAAAAAAAAACCTTTGTGATTGTCTAATTTGGTTTGTGAGTTCGTAGATGCCCGATGAGTCAGATTCGTGCTAGGAAAGTTCTATTGCTGTGCCTGCAGGAGTGTAGACGGTTCGGAGTAGGAGAATTTCGGATTTTTCCATCCGCTTCCGTCGTTTGTAAATTGTACCATCACATACAAGACACTGGTATCACAAACAAGACAAGGATATCAGATACAAGTCACTGGTATCACATACAAGACATTGATATCACATACACGGCATTGATATCACAAACAAGAATCTGATATCACATACAAAAATCTGATATCACATACAAGAGTCTGATATCACATACACGACTCTGATATCACATACACGACTCTGATATCACATACACGACTCTGATATCACATACAATACATTGATACCACATACAAGGAATTGATATCACATACACGGCATTGATATCACATACAAGACTATGATATCACATACAAGAATCTGATATCTGATATCACATACATGGCATTGATATCACATACAAGAGTCTGATATCACATACATGGCATTGATATCACATACAGGACTCTGATATCACATACACGGCATTGATATCACATACACGGCATTGATATCAAATACGAGAATCTGATATCACATACACGGCATTGATATCACATACGAGAATCTGGTATCACATACACGGCATTGATATCACATACGAGAATCTGATATCACATACACGGCATTGATATCACATACACGGAATTGATATCACATACACGGAATTGATATCACCTACACGACTCTGATATCACATACAAGACTCTGATATCACATACAAGACTATGATATCACATACAAGACTATGATATCACATACAAGACTCTGATATCACATACAAGACTATGATATCACATACAAGATTATGATATCACACAAATGATACTGATATTACATACAAGATACTGATATCACATACAAGACTCTCATATGACATATAATACTTTGATATCACATTCAAGACTGATATCACATAGAAGGCAGTGATATCACATTCAAGACATTGATATCACATACAAGACTCTGATTTCACATACAAGGCTCTGATATCACATACAAGACTCTGATATCACATACAAGACTCTGATATCACATACAAGACTCGGATATCACATACAAGACATTGATATCACATACAAGACATTGATATCACATACAAGACATTGATATCACATACAAGACATTGATATCACATACAAGACATTGATATCACATATAAGACTAGTATCACATACAAGACATTGATATCACATACAAGACGTTGATATCACATATAAGACTAGTATCACATACAAGACATTGATATCACATATAAGACTAGTATCACATACAAGACATTGATATCACATACAAGACATTGATATCACATATAAGAGTAGTATCACATACAAGACATTGATATCACATACAAGACATTGATATCACATATAAGACTAGTATCACATACAAGACATTGATATCACATACAAGACATTGATATCACATATAAGACTAGTATCACATACAAGACATTGATATCACATACAAGATATTGATTTCACATACAAGACATTGATATCACATATAAGACTATCACATATAAGACTCTAATATCTCATAGAAGACACTAAAAACCCACATAAGATTGAAATCATATACAGAACGAGAATGACATCAGTGTTTGTCTCATTTTATGGTCGTGTTCATATCGATTTCATTTGAAATGTTCATTTGCAATCTCCAATCATCGCTAAATTGAGTTATTCTTTGCTCTTGAATAGGTAGCCCTATTTGCGCCCAATAAAACTCATAAAAATACAATAAAAGTACGACAGAAATAATCGATGCTCTCAATTACCAGCATCATTATCAATCGTTTTTTTATTGCAGTAATCGGAACAGGACCCATACTTCATAGTCCTTATTGTGAAAATAATTCTCGCAAAGTACCACATGAATATACATATAATTAATGTTATTGCTATGTTGTTACTATGTCTAAAATTTCTAAAACAATCGTTGTTGCTGCTGATTTTATTTAATGACAAAATGTTCTATTTGTTTATCTATCGACAGCAATTATGTTTAGAAAGAAAGTTTGATAATTATTTTACGTTGAATATTTTACAGTTTTTACTAGTCTTGACTTCTTCTTTTCCATCTCCTCATTCACCTTCTCCTTCTCTTCTTCTCCTTAACATTTCTCTCGCTTTCTTCTTACTGGTTTCCTTCTTCTTTTTTCTTCCTCGTTACCTGTTCTTCTTCTTCTTACTCCTCTTCGTCTTATTCCTCGTTTCCATCTTCCTTCCTGTTTCATTCTTTCTTCTTTCCCGTTTTCTTCTTTCTTCTTTCCCGTTTTCTCCTTTATTCGTCTTCTTCTTCATTTTTTTAATTTCTTCTTTCTATTTCCTTCTTCTTCCCTTTTCTATCTTCCTCTTTCTTGTTTGATTGTTTTTTTTCATTCTCATTTCCTTCTTTCTTCTTTCCCGTTTCGTTCCCTTCCAGGTTTCCATATTCTTCCTAGTTTCCTTCTTCTTCGTCGTTTTCGTGTTTTTCTTTCTCGTTTCTTTCTTCCTCCTCCTCGTTTCCTTCTTTCTTGTTTCCATCTTCTTCTTTATCGTTTCTTCTTTCTTCTCTTTCTCCTTCTTCTTCTCCATTCATCCACCTTCTTCTTTCGGTGTATGGATCATATCTTAAATTGGTCAAGAAAAACGTCTTTCAGAGAGTTCTACTCAAAATCTGGTGAAAGTGATGATTTCTAAGCAGTGCCATTATCTGTATTATAAAGTATTATAGTATTAAAGTATTATATAGTATTATAGTATTATATAGTATTAAAATATTATAGTATTATATATTTCCCCATATCTACTCAGTCTCTTTCAGAGTAGCGGTTCTCATCCTACTGAGAGTACCAGTCACGTCATTGACTCTTTAGCTTCAAGCAATTATCATCAGAGATCTCTGAATAATGCACTTGCAAACACCATGTTACGACCCAATATCAAAACCGTCATCCCTTGAATACAAGGCAAACGACCTTACCACTACTCCACGGAAATTTCTAGTGTTTAAACAGTTATAAACTATATTGCATCGACCTATTGGATCTATACAATACCACCGATTGAATATAATCGATTCAATAACCAATCACCATAAAACTAGAATAATTAGCCGACAACGCTGATCACTATTTTGAGATGTAGATCTGAGGACATTCGGATATGCCCGAAGTGCTGTAACAATATCGTAAAACTTAAATCTGAATCGATGCCCACATAAATCTCAAGTTTTTCCTTAATGAAGTCTTTTAGTCGAAACGTCGATTTAATATGTTCTCACATCTTAAAGAAACTACCTTAGTGATTGTTTTAATAATCATCTGAATTGATTTACAAGCAAACATTTCATATGTGTTGTTATCATACCAGGATACTGAACAAGAGGATAATTGTATGACCTTTTTCTGCCGTGCGGTTTGAAAGCTCGAGATCTTTCGACAGTAAATAACCATCATTCTACATTATTGCGCGTTACTGCGAGAGGTTACTCCGAATTTTCTATTGGTCATTCTCTATTTTGTGTCACCAGCGAATGAAAATGTCGCTGTAGTCTCTCGCAGTGACTCGCTATGGGGTAATTATCAGACCTGGTACTGCCGAACGGCTGTGGAGCAAGCTTGTCAGGAAATAATAACAGTAATTCAATGATGCTTTCATGGACTTTGAAGTTGAAGTCCTGAAACAGTATGTATGCTGGTTACACGCGCAGTTATCGACATAGCAGTAAATAGTGTAGGATATAATTCTCAACGTGTTTCTGAGACATCACATTACTAGGTATTATCATTTTGGTAAGAGGGATCTAGTGATCTTCCTCACTAACTTTCCATTAGCAATGTTATCCGGGTAGCCAACTGTGTCGACAGTAAAGTATGTAAGTAGCAAAGTAACCCATAGCATTTATGAATGCCGTAGGAGTGTGAGACGTTAGCGATCTCACATTTCAGTGGCTCTGCAAATGAGGGCGGTAGCCATCTCCTCTCCCTCACAGTCTTTACTTCCCGGATTAATCCGGTACCCATTTAAGGCGTGGTCGACCCGAGTGGACTTTCAAAATAGAGTTCAGCGGCGGTGGAGTTGAATGTTCTATATATTTACTTCTGTCACGGCCTGTAAATGAAAGGGATCGTTCGCAAATAAATAAATAAATCAGTTAATCAATAACTTGACCACCTAGAGCGCATAAACACCCCTAGGTGCTTAGGCCACTGACATAAGATTTTTCATTTGCAGAGCCGTATATATATATATACAACAATGGGGGCGGGGAAAGGGGAAATAGCTCAGTTTACCTTTTATCTTTCTATTGTTTATTCCTCTGTTTATTCCTCTGTTTATTCCTCTGTTTTGTGTAAGGCGCTGCATGATTGAATGACGAACGGGTTACGGGATAGGGCCACGTTGAGTCGCTTGATATAAAGCAATATAGGGACGTCTCAGAATGTTGGTAACTCCTTCAATCCACCTTTTTCTTGATCATCCATTAGTACGTTGCGGTTTCCAGTTTCATGTTGTATGCTTTTGCCACTGACCACTGAGAGGTTATTCCTATTAGGTAGCCGGTTCAATTCCTCTGCGTTTCAATATATTTCAACACAGATGTTGTTTCAACAATTCTTGTTCTGTTTGCTGCTTTTCTTAGACATCTAATTTCATACGTTGTACGCTTTCTTTCATGTTCTTTTGATTGTGTCCATGTCTGTCATTGATAACACAATGTTGGCATAAAGATTGAATTTATGACTTGCTTTTTCGTTTCCATCGGGATTTGTGTTTCAAAATTGGTGTAGTTTATAAATTGCGTAGTTGACTTCTCGAATTCTTGTCTCGAGCTTTGTTCCTGTTCTTTCATCGTCTGTAAAAATGTTACCAAAAATTAGCAATTCCTTCACTTGTCAAAGTAATTTTTTTTTTTTATTTTTTTTTATTTTTTATCATTTCTCTTTATTTTGATTGTTCTGGGTTTTAAACCTAAAGGCAAAAGGTATTACTTTCCTCTGTAACATTATTTCATATCACGTTTTCCCTACAAGTTTTCCCAGCAACACTCATTCATATCACGTTTTCCCTACTAGTTTTCCCAGCAACACTCATTCATATCACGTTTTCTCTACAAGTTTCCTCTGTAACTTTCACGTACAACATGATCTGTGTTGTTGGAGTCCAAAATGGGAGCAAAAAATTGTAACAATAAGACCTGAATCTCATGTCGTAAGAGATGACTTGAAGAGAGGGTTTGAGGGCGAGAGATTAGAGTTGACAGTCCATCCTGTCGGTCGAAGTGACTCAAAATCCATGCTGATGTTGGATGTATCAAACCGAAATATGCAGATATCGCAGCCAAGCTGTAGACTGTAACAAACCTATTATGGACTGCATCCCACTATACTAACTAGTAGATGTTTGGAAACGTGATCAGAAGAATAGTCATATCTTCTGATACTCTACATTTCTGATCTAAATCTATTTTATCTTTTTCATTATTCCACCATTTTTCCTTTCATGTGTTCGTACTGAACAATCATCTTCTTCTACAGTGTTCCCCAAACTCCAGCTACAGTGGTCCCCAAACTCCAGCTACAGTGGTCCCCAAACTCCAGCTACAGTGGTCCCCAAACTCCAGCTACAGTGGTCCCCAAACTCCAGCAGACTAGCAGCGTGCAATTTCGGAGAATGGAATCTGTTGTATCATGGTTTATATGTTAACTGCCGTATCTGCGATTTCTTTTCGGCCTGACACATCCGTCTTCAGCATAGTGTATTGTTCACTTTGGCCATTTTATGGGTGGGACAGCAAACTCCATCCAAAACCTCCTTTGTAGACTCTTACGACATGCATGGAAGATACACGGTGTTGCTATTCTTTACTGTGTATGAATGTGTTATGAATGAATGTTACAGATGAAACGTGTAGGGTGAAACTAAGAATATACATTTAGAAATCGATCACTGTCAACTGTGCCCCGTATAGCACATGATGATAACTATAAGACAGAACAATGCAGTGGAAAAAATAGTTGCAATGTCCAACTACTAAACAACCCAGAAGTCAACCCAGAAGATCAGAAGTTCTCACATGTGTTGCATCACACCGTCACCTTGCAACAATGGAATATAAGGGCTGTCCATAAATTATCTCAACAATTGGCTTGAGAAAATGTTGATACTTCTTGACTAAGAAGGGGGGGGGGGGGGTTGACAAAAGTTGCCGTCAACAATACTGTTATTTATTCACCAATTAAAATTGTGTGAACTTGAAAATATTTTCTAAAAAATGTCAAACAAATTATGCATGTTTTTATCGTACATTTTCTGCTAAATAGATTTTGCAGAGGGGAAAGTTTAAAATAAAATTATTTTCTGGACATAATTAAGCTGAATGTGTCACTGAATTCTAGACAATTGTTGACAAACGGGACGGAGGTAAACAATTGTTGATATACTATATGAACTCATAAATATATGGTGATAAATATATAGTGAAGATTTCTGCATGTGAAATGTCCAGATCATCTATATCATTCTGTATCCAAAACATTTCTACTTTTACCCCCAACAGAGTTGATGTCTTCTCAAATCATTGTACATTTTTCACGAGCACACAAAAGGTATAAATGATTAACTTTGTTGTACACGGATTACCCCCATATATACTTCATCCGTCACAACAAAGCGGCACAGTGCTTGTTGAAAGTACCATAACACGTAGCTCCGTAGCATCAAGGGATCTCAGAAAAAATCCACTTTATATAACAAGAATACATTGGCTAGCTTCAAAAATGCGAACTCTTGAGCACAAAGCCAACGGTTTAACACTAACACAGGAAGATAACCGAAAATATTTTGTGAATTCGAACCTGGGAAGGTCCCAATGGATTTATATTCCATTACCCTAACCACCTTGGAACCTTCATGATATAAAATAAAGCTAAGAAGAAATCTCTACATTTAAGTAAAAGGATACAATAGCTGTATTGCTCATTGCTCAGGGAATCAAAACAAAGATACACTACTAATCTTATTATTATATTATTAAAATGTAGAAACACCTCTTCTTGTGAGATAGATGTACGCTGATTTATCCCGTGGACATTAGCTTATTTATGTAGTATCGTAGCTGTTTGCCATACAAAAATAATGACGGTTGTGGATTAGTGAACCTGAGGTATATAATACTTAGTGAACTACAACTTCTGAGGTATATAATACTTAGAATTTCTCAATAATAATCAACGTTATTAGTTTAGGAAAATTGGTTACAAGAAAGGAAAGGATGATACTAGGATGATAAATATAGAAATGAAGAAAGAAGAATGATACTAGGATGATAAATGTAGAAATGAAGAAAGAAGGGTGATGATAGAATGATAGATGTAGAAATGAAAAAAGAAGGATGATACTAGGATGATATATGTAGAAATGAAGAACGAAGAATGATACTAGCATGATAGAGGATGTAGAAATGCAGAAAGAAGGCTGTTACGACGATGATAAATGTATAAATGACGAAAGAAGGGGATAATACTAGGATGATTTAGAAATGTAGAAAGAAGGATGATACTAGGATGATAGTTGTAGAAGTGAGGAAAGAAGGATGATATTAGGAAGATGGATGCATAAATAATGAATAAAGTCGGAAGGAAAGAGCGAATATACTCAAATAAAAAAAAAGTTATAGATGAACTCAGAAATGAATTAGAAGAAATAAGTACAACTCGGGCACCACAGTTTTCATTTCAGTTCCCAGAGTATGCCACACCCATGTGTGTACGTGTCATGTGACTGAATCGGCCTTTATGTCTATGACCAGCACTTGTCTGCGTGTTAAGTCAGCGTAACAAATGTACAAACATTTCCCTTCTGCAGGAATACTTCCAGTTAGCGTATGTTACACCATTACCCACATGTTATCCAACAAAACAGATTGTGTTTAATAAAATATCATGCCTTTAGATCAACTTTACATCAACAATCAAGATTGCTCTTATACTTTTACTCTTTTTTGTCGTTTACTTTAGATGAACAATCAACATTATTCTTTTTAATTTAGGCAAACCATCAACATTAGTCTTTTACTTTTAGGCAAACCATCAATATTATTCCTTTACTTTAGGCAAACCATCGGCATTATTCTTTTACTTTAGGCAAAACATCAACATTATTCTTTTTACTGGCAAACCATCAACATTGTTCTTTTACTTTAGGCAAACCATCAACATTAGTCTTTTACTTAGGAAAACCATCAACATTAGTATTTTACTTTAGATAATAGGTTTCCAAAGTCGGTGTTAAAGCACTCTGGGGGAGGGAGAAGAAATAATGGGTTCAGAAACAATTGGAGTGGAGTGGCTCCTAACTAATTATACATATTAAAAAAAAGACTGTTTTCTTGATTTTGCGATTGGATAATCATTTTAAATTTATATTCTACAATTTAATCCAACTTATCCCCGTCTTACACGTTCAATATTTTCATCAATTTTCTATTTCAATTATTTTTTCATTTGAAAATTGACCATGTCTAACAAAAGATGTCAATTTCGTATGTCAATGAGAAAATATCGTATGCATATTTATGTGTGTATAAGAGGTTATATTTACAATAGAAAATATATTCGTTATATTTTATTATATTACGTTATATTTTCGTTATATTAAGACTGTTTTTAATGAAAGTTGAACCCCATATTATAAAACTTTGAAAAATGCATGAAGCTCATCCTTCACATTAAGTTCAATTTTTTTTTGCTGTGTATTTATACTTTATAAGTTCAAAATAAACAATTTTGTAATATATTTTATGGTGTTCTAAATATTACAATGAGATTATTATCTTACTAATGTAATGCAGTCTCTTCATATCTATTCAAAAATTTCGTTTTTGTGACACTTCATTTTGTGAAACTTTCTTCCATCCTACAAGAAATAGATTGGCAATGGCATGTTGTAAAATAAGGAGATTGAAAAACATATGGAAAAAACAACACAATAGAAACGGGACTACTTTGCTAAGAACATTCATTTTTTCCGGTTACAAAATACGAATGTGAAACATGGACCTTAAGTAAAACAGTGGCCAAGAAGATCAACGACTTTGAGATGAAATGTTACAGAAAGATATTTAGAATATCGTGGAAGGAAAAAAAAGTAGAAACTCAGATATTATAAACACATTGAAGATTCCAGAGTGTTGGTTACTAAGCACAATAACAAATAGAAAACTACACCTGTTTGGTCATATAAAGAGACACAACTGTTTAGAAATACAAATAATGGAGAACAGTGCACCTGAGGGGAAGAGAGAGGACAGATCAAGAAGACGACAGACTGACGACATTAAAGAAAACATGAATACGTCGTTGGAAAATGCAATCATAGGGGCTAATTTCTACCGATTATTTGAAGGTATGTGCTAATCTCTACCGATTGGTCAAGACCAAGGCGTTACGTGTTAATCTTTAATCATTGGTTGAGACTACGTGCTAATCTTTACCGATCGGTTGTGACTACGTGCTAATCTCTACTGATCGGGTGAGACTATGTGCTAATCTCTACCGATTGGTTGAGACTACGTGCTAACCTCTACCAATTGATTGAGACTAGGACGCTAGGTGCTATATCTCTATCCATTGGTTGAAGCTACTTGCTAATATCTACCGATTGGTTCAAAACTAGGCGCTACATGCTGTTCTTTACTGATTCTTTACCGATTGGTTGAAACTACTTGCTAATCTCTACCGATTGGTTATGACTACGTGATCATCTCTACCGATTAGTTGATATAGAAGTAAAACTTTACATAGATAATCGATGGGGTACAGAGAGGTTGAAGCGAGCACCTGCTCGCTTCGCTCGTCGGACCAGGACTCATACTGGTCCAGACCTTGATACTACTCCCCGCGGAGTATCCCGGGCAACAGAGCAATCTGGCCTAGCTATCAAGGATCGACCGATCTCCAGCTGAGGTGGGAACCTGCTGTGGACTTGGACACTTCCAAGAGAGAATCGACTCTTCTTATGCAGTACGTCCTGGGATTAAAAGCAAGCTTCAGCAAACTTTCGTCAGCCTTTTCGTCATTTTCGCCAAGGCTCAAGTACTTTTCGGCAGTTCCCCGTCCGCACCCAACGTCGTGATATAACCAAAAAGTCCTTCTTAGGACTAGGTTGAAAGCGACGTGACTAGGCATCGCGAGATGGCCTAGTCGAATCCAGTACTCAACAAACAAACAACAAGAGATAGCCGATAAAAAGGAAGTGAGTTCTAAACAAGAAAAATGCGGAAGGTATGCTGTCATATCATTTCATAATATCAAAGAACTGCAACGTTTTCCTACAATATTATTTATGAGAAAAATTGACAAAAGCCAACGTAGAACGTTCACCAGTGGTATCACAACCAAAATTAGTTCATGTAGGGGAGCTCCGGAGTACGAGTTATGCGATGGTGTAAAAATGTACATTTTAAGCACTGTCTAGAAACCGACCTACTACTTTAGTTTAAAATACACATATTACTCATTTCGAAAACATAAATAATACGATCTTTCTTTTCGGAAACTAGAATTAATAATCTTTCCAACTGTTTGTTTTAACCGGAAATGTTTTTTTTCTTTTCAAAATGGAGGCAATACATGTATGTTTTTACGGTAGTTGTGCAGAATGTGTTACTGTTTATGCACATTCTGTGTACAGGGATTAACACAACATTAGGTGGAACAATACAGCGATAAATACTATATTAAAGTACTAACCCTACTGGATATGCAAACAATCAAATAGTAAAACTGATGTAAAAAAAATTAATAACAATAAACAAAGGAACAAGGACTTTTGTTTAAGTGGAACAATAGCATTATTTTAGTGAAGCAGTTAAGAATTAAGCTTTGTATTTGAGATAAAGGTGTGTGGTTTCCTCTTTCATGTGATTCTCGCACAACCATTCTAAACATGACATCAGACGCGCTGATTGACTTAAGGGGCAAGCTGTTGAAAAAGAAGAATGGCTACTTTCAACCAGATCGCATGCTAATGCTGAGGGATGAGAGAACATATATTACTAAGTAGTATAGGAACACCTCTACAAAATATGAAACAACAGGATGTGCCGTCGGTGTTTACTTCTTAATAGACATTTTGAGAGAGTTCTAGAAGAGTAACCTATGTCCATCTGTTAGTCGTTTTTCCATAAGGAGCTCATAATACACCAGCTGTTTTGGGAAGCATATGCCAGGTCCGTGCACAACATGTCCAACCCATCTTAGTTATGTCTTCTTCAGCATTGTATGACTGCTTAGGGTACCGATTCTAGTGAAGACTTCAAGTGTATGAATGCTTAGGGTACCGATTCTAGTGAAGACTTCAAGTGTATGAATGCTTAAGGTACTGGTTCTAGTGAGGACTTCAAGTGTATGAATGCTTAGGGTACCGGTTCTAGTGAGGACTTCAAGTGTATGAATGCTTAAGGTACTGGTTCTAGTGAGGACTTCAAGTGTATGAATGCTTAGGGTACTGGTTCTAGTGAAGACTTCAAGTGTATGAATGCTTAGGGTACCGGTTCTAGTGAAGACTTCAAGTGTATGAATGCTTAGGGTACTGGTTCTAGTGAGGACTTCAAGTGTATCAATGCTTAGGGTACCGGTTCTAGTGAAGACTTCAAGTGTATGAATGCTTAGGGTACTGGTTCTAGTGAGGACTTCAAGTGTATCAATGCTTAGGGTACCGGTTCTAGTGAAGACTTCAAGTGTATCAATGCTTAGGGTACCGGTTCTAGTGAAGACTTCAAGTGTATGAATGCTTAGGGTACTGGTTCTAGTGAGGACTTCAAGTGTATGCATGCTTAGGGTACTGGTTCTAGTGAGGACTTCAAGTGTATGCATGCTTAGGGTACTGGTTCTAGTGAGGACTTCAAGTGTATGAATGCTTAAGGTACTAGAAGTGAGTGCACAGTCCTCAGCAAACAATGCACGTATATACGAAAGAAAATATATATATGTTGTTGGTTCGTATAAGGCCACGATGACCATTTAGCTCAACAGGAAAGATGTTTAAGATGATGATGTCAGTTGTGTGTCCGGCTGTGACTAATGAGTTAAATGCGTGACTAGAATTTTGTACTGAACTCTGAGCTTGTGTATGATAAGTCTGTAGGATACTGAACAGATTTTGCCTTTCTTCTAGCGTTTTTGTTGCGTGATATATATATATATGTAGTTCAGGGTACAAAGAAGCAGACCACTGTTTTATTTTAGGCATATTGGGGAGGCATGTTGTAGGACGCATGTTGTTGTAGGTATGTTTTAAGTGGCATGTTGTAGGAGACATGTTGTAGGAGACATTTTGTAGGAGACAAGTTGTAGGAGACATGTTGTAGGTGGCATGTTGTAGGTGGCATGTTGTAGGAGGCATGTTGTAGGAGATATGTTGTAGGAGACATGTTGTAGGAGACAAGTTGTAGGAGACATGTTGTAGAAGAAATGTTGTAGGAGGCATGTTGTAGGTGACATGTTGTAGGTGGCATGCTGTAGGGGGCATGTTGTAGGAGACATGTTGTAGGTGGCATGTTGTAGGAGGCATGTTGTAGGTGGTATGTTGTAGGAGACATGTTGTAGGAGACAAGTTGTAGGAGACATGTTGTAGGTGACATGTTGTAGGTGACATGTTGTAGGTGGCATGCTGTAGGGGGCATGTTGTAGGAGACATGTTGTAGGTGGCATGTTGTAGGTGACATGTTGTAGGTGGCATGCTGTAGGGGGCATGTTGTAGGAGACATGTTGTAGGTGGCATGTTGTAGGAGGCATGTTGTAGGTGGTATGTTGAAGGAGACATGTTGTAGGAGACAAGTTGTAGGAGACATGTTGTAGAAGAAATGTTGTAGGAGGCATGTTGTAGGATTAAAGGGAAGGGATTTATCCACTTTTTGCCGTGCTTCCTACTACCAAATAATGTTGTGATTTCCTAAGAGTAAACTTTTAATCAATATCTACCAGCCTGGTTAGTGATCTGGTCTTGGTTAGTGACCTAGTGACTTGGTTAGTGATCTGGTCTTGGTTAGTGACCTAGTGACTTGGTTAGTGATCTAGTTACTTGGTTAGTGATCTAGTGACTTGGTTAGTGACCTAGTGACTTGGTTAGTGATCTGGTCTTGGTTAGTGACCTAGTGACTTGTTTAGTGATCTGGTCTTGGTTAGTGATCTAGTGACTTGGTTAGTGACCTAGTGACTTGGTTAGTGATCTGGTCTTGGTTAGTGACCTAGTGACTTGTTTAGTGTGTGTCCTCACGCATTCTTTCCAGAACGTATAAATCTCCTGAAATGTCTGCGGTCTCTGGCAGGTTCTCTCGCTTCCTCAAGCGACATGTATTTCTGAGTATCTCTTGTCCACCGAGGTTGTGGTTGGTCTCTGCTTCTACTGCCTTCTATCGCCACTTCCAACAACACTCTTTCCATACTATCGTTTCTCTTTACATGACCGAAAAAGCGTAACCTAATTCTTAATATTGTGTTTAAAATCCAACCTTCTTGATCCTTGATTTTTTTAGCGTTCTTAATAACATATCCTAATAATGACGGGGTGATCAACCCATACTATTTTGAGCTGCAGTATAGGCAATATTCTCCGTTCAGTGGGTTGTTATTGCTTTCTCAACGGTCCAGATGTATAATTGCCGTCGATAGGCACTGAACTCGATACCTTGGCTGTATTATAGCTATAATCAATATTTCACAACAGATATACAACTTATTAATGAAATTGTTACTATCATTTCAAGTATCTTTACATGGTCACCGAGTGGTAAGAGAAAAAGGGGAAGACCAAAAACAACAATGAAAAGAACTATCGAAAAAGAAATCACAACAGCTGTTATGAAAATGAACGATCTGAAACAACTGGCTGTTGATCGACAAGCATGGAGAGCTATAACATGTTCCCTATGTGCCAAGCATGGAGAGCTATAACATGTTCCCTATGTGCCAAGCATGGAGAGCTATAACATGTTCCCTATGTGCCAAGCTTGTCACAAGAAGTAAATGATGATGATAATTTCATGTATTACCTGTCTGGCATATTTAAAATAAATATCCCCCCTCCTCTTCTTCATTAACTTTATTCTAGAATAGGTCACCAAAACTATAATGAAACAGGTCACAAAAACGTAATGAAACAGGTCACAAAAACGTAATGAAACAGGTCACAAAAACGTAATGAAACAGGTCACAAAAACGTAATGAAACAGGTCACAAAAACGTAATGAAACAGGTCACAAAAACGTAATGAAACAGGTCACAAAAACGTAATGAAACAGGTCACAAAAACGTAATGAAACAGGTCACAAAAACTCTCATGAAACAGGTCACAAAAACTCGTGAAAATGAAGAAATTACACACGAAACTGGGCGAATGGTTTCTTAATATTTTTTTTTTAAATAGTCAAACTAAATGGTTAACTAATGGTTAAACTCAATTACCCGCCCCTCCTCAACTGAAGAATATCTACGGCCCTGGAATAAAGTAGTGTCGATATAGCTTGCATTTTATTATTGTTACACATTGTTAAAAATAAAATAACAGTGAAATAATAAATATACTCTTTCCGCTATTTAGTGGGCACTGACCCCATAACTATTAATAGGTAACGTCCAGAAGTATTGACGATACCAACGCTTATATCATAGTTCCAAATTTTAAACGATACCGCCCTTCATTAGCTACGAACAATGGCTTCTTGGTGAAATCAAACAAGAGTTTCCTTCATTCCTGCTTATCTGCACTTTCTATTTTATCATAATGTTTTATTTGTACAACATATATTTGTCTTAACTATTTACATGTGAAATATATTTCTCTCTTGTGTGGATTATTTATCTTTTAATATGATCGTCTATTAAAAAATGTTTATTAAAAATTCTTTTCTTTTAATTGAAACCTTTTACACATTTCTTTAGCAGATTTGAAAGTAGTTTATATTCTTTGTTTCCGATTTACCTTTTGAATTTCAGTTTTGCACAGTAAGCACATATTATTCTTTGTTTTACCAGTTTTATTTTTCGTTTTCTATTCCATTTTATAGTCTGTTTATAATTGTTATAATTGTATTTCCATCCAATTACCTACCTACCTCCGTCCGTCCACCCATCTATCCATCTGCCTGCCTGCCTGCCTATCCATCTATCCATCTGCCTATCCATCCATCCATCCATCCATCCATCCATCCATCCATCCATCCATCCATCCATCCATCCATCCATCCATCCATCCATCCATCCATCCATCCATCTATCTATCTATCTATCTATCTATCTACTGTTACTTCAGCGCAGAATATGTTGTATATGGCAGAAACTAGTACTCTCCAGTTTGAGCAAGTTGTTGCTGTTGTGTGTAATTCTTGCTTGTTATTAAGATCCATCTGGTATCAATTTTAATGCTTGCAGAGGTAGTATGTTTTCAGTCATTCAAAGTGCTTGTCCGATATAAGACCATCGTTTTCTTTGTATTGTTGTAGAAACATGTCCTATCTTACTTACATGACTGGCATGATTTCTTACCAGCCTATATTTGAGTTTTCTAAGACATTTATTTTCAAATTATTTTTTTTTTCTCCAGTGCTTTTGTTTTTTTCCAACTTTCGTAACCATACGTTAACACGGATTATAAAATATTTTCCAACTTTCACAATCATACGTTAACATGGATTATAAAATATTTTCCAACTGTCATAACCATATGTTAACACGGATTATAAAATATTTGAATACTTAAAAAACGATTAAAATCTCTACCTGATAAACACGACCTTAGAGGTTAAGCCGCTCGCCATTTACCGAAGAGGTCTTATTTTGTCTTGTCTTATCCATGTGTGCCACAAGGCGTCATGGGGAAGTCTTCTTTCTTTCGCTAACTGTGCTGCTGCTGCTACACTGCGACCGGAGTGTTCTAGTATTTCTCTGATGATCCATTATTGTCTGGGTCTTCCCTTGTTTCTCTTATCACATGATCTTCTATTGAAGGCTATCAATGGAATGCGATTTTGTTTAATTTTGATTAGGTAGCTGAACCATTTGATCTTTTGTGTTTCGATGTAATCTTTGCACGATTTTGTTTTCAACAGATTTCTTATAATTTCATAGTTTTTAAAATCTCTTTTATTACCCCGTGCTGTTCTCAGGCACTTCATTTCGCATTGCTAGTTTTTGTTTTAGTTTCTCTGTCAGAGCCCAAGTGTAACATTGGTAGCACAGTGTCGGCATGAACACTGCACTGTTAATTAACATTCTTTTGGAGATTATGACGATGTTCTAGTGTTTCTGCAGTGGTGATAATTGATATAAAACTGAATTTGCTTTCTGACATCTTGTCTTTATTTCTTAGGCTCGCCTCTTGAATTTCACATATATACTTAACTCAAAGAATTACTTAACGCAATGTTATACTCGTTCACTTGCAATGCCTATCGAAAGAGCTGACTTGGTCTAGGCTGTTTGAGATTTCGCTTTCGCAGCCAGTTTTATTTCTAAGAGGTTGATACTCAAGGTAAAATATCCAAGGTAAAATACTTAAAAGGTCGCTGGTTCGAATCCAGTTAGTAACGACATGTTTACAATGTGGATTTTGTATGAGATTTCTAGGTATTATCACCTCAAGCTTCGGAGTTACGTGCTATGGTTGGTACTCTCGGCAGTTGGTGTACCGTTTGGTTGAAAAGGAGGAACTACATAAGATGAAACTTGACTATAATGAAATCAATCCTTTCTTCGCATTTTCAACCATTTCATCATTAAACCGAAAGATGTCATGTATGATGCATTTTTAGACACGAACATAAACAGCTGAAGAGATTGAGCAGTTCGACCGTGCTGAAGTCGGACGTGTCATGATGACAGTCGCAGATATCACAGCTAAGCTGTAAACCATGATACAAACGTATTCTATTCTCTGCAGTAAATTCTACTAATCTGCAGGAGTTTGAAAATAAACGCAGATGTTGAGAAACCATAAATAAGCCTTCCCAGAGCTGTAATCCTGGCACCAACTTCCTGATGACTGTGCTAGTAACCTGAATATGTCCAAACCGCGAGTAATCTCCACGTTGTGACTGTAAAACTCGAATACTAGTATTCCCATCAACTCTACAGCTATTTAGCCACAACGCTACAACTGCTCCCCCAAGTATAACGTTTCTAACACAACTATGTGTCATGTGACGTATTCCTTCCAGAACGTTGTCTTCCCAATGAACTCTCTGAACCTCTATCTGTCTTGGGCGATGTGGCGTGCATATTTTAGCGATGTATTCATGTTATCTTTAATGTCGTCAGTCCATCGTCTTCTTGGTCTGCCCTTTTTCCTCTTTCCAGGTAATCTTCCCTCCATTATTTGTCTTTCTAAACAGTTATGCCTCTTTATATGACCAAACAGGCGTAGTTTTCTTTTTGTTATTGTGTTTACTAACCAACACTCTGGAATATTCAATGTGTTTATAATATCTGAGTTTCTGATTTTATCCTTCCATGATATTCTAAGTATCTTCCTGTAGCATTTCAGCTCGAAGGCGTTGATCCTCTTTGCCACTGTTTTACTTAGAATCCATGTTTCACAGCCGTATGTTGCAAGCGGAAAAATAAAAGTTCGTAACATTAGCACTTTCGTTTCTATTTTGTTGTTTTTCCATATGTTTTTCAGCCGTGTTATTTTGCAATATGCCATTGCCAATCTCTTCCTTATTTCTGCCATGCAGTCTCCTGCACCGTTGATGTTTGCTCCTAAGTATTCAAATTTATCCACACATTCTATCTCGGTTTTGTCTATTCTGATTTTTGGTTGTTGTGTTGTTTTATCTGCTGACATGATTTTTGTTTTCTGCGTGTTTAAATACAAATTTTGTGCTTCGCTATATTTCTTTGTGTTCTTGATTAATTGTTCCAATTCCTTTATATCATTTGAAAGAAGCACTGTGTCGTCTGCGTAGCGTAGTTCCGGGATTAGGAATCCACCTATGTTTAAAGCGTGGTAGTCAGTGTTGTGTATGTCTTCTCTCACGTTCCTCATTATACTTTCAGCGTAGATGTTGAACAGGTATGGGGAGAGTATGCATCCTTGCCTTACTCCACTCTGTACCTCAAACCACTCTGAGAGATCGCCCTCTAACTTCACTGCAGCCTTTTGATCTTGGTAAAGTTCCTCTATTAGATGAATCAGATGTCTTGGGAAACCCATGCTGTTAATTATCTCCCATATTTGCTGGTGTTGAACGCAGTCGAACGCTTTTGAGTAATCTACGAAACACATGTGCAGGTCAGTTGAGAATTCCCTACACTTTTCTATGATCAATCTCATGTTAAGGATGTGATCGCTTGTTCCTCTGCACGATCAGAAACCAGCCTGTGTTTCGCTTATCTCAATCTCTAATTTCTGTTTGATTCTTTGCATTATGATGTTTAACATTATTTTACTTGCTTGACTTATAAGGGCTTGACTACTTGCTTGACTACACAACTATACGCATAACATATTTTTACATTAGACATTATTTGAATTTCTTCGTTCCCAACGAACTACTATCAATGGTGTTTCTGCTTCACATCTACAATGTATAGTTTCTCCAGAGCTTTCATTCACACCCAGAAGACACACCTCCACCCCTCCAGGTTTCAGCAGAATGCAATACTTTGAAAAAGGAACTTCATAATCAAGCCTGCCTCTGTGTTTAAGATTAAAGCACGTTCCACCTTCTAGTATGCAGACACGAAAACACACGAAAACCTGCAACAATATGGCAGTACATGTTTCCTTTTATATTACTACACGATCATTATGACTGCATAGCTTCAACACAACAAACACACAAAACACAACAAACACAAACATCAAAACAAATATTCACAACACAAAATAACAAAAGAATGATCTCGCTTTATACAAAACTTTTGTTTCAAAGACAGTCGAGATTAATGTTTGTTTGTTTTTTGTTCGCTCCATTGTAACCATCACGGATATCCGTGTGATTTCCGCCGGGAGCGTGATTACGTTGTGCCACCGTTATGCACCTTGTAGGCATAGCACATCCGATTTCGGCATGCCTTGACAATTCGGGTGGGCTACCCTTAGCCTGTGACAGCCTCTATATCTATCTCCAGGCACGCGTAGTGGCGACTCTTCGCCCAGACGATTTTTTCTCTCGTCTGACTCGCAAGAGGTGTTCCACTGTCTATGAACTCGCCTCGTGTAATTGGACGTGCTGTGCCTGTGCCCATTGGGTACTGAACCGTTTCTCATCCGTGAGCCTGATTCCTTAAGGGGAAGAACTCAACAGAAGAGTTGGACCCTGGCTCTTTCGCCCTCTTAGCCGAGGTGTCGTTCACCGACATCGTGTACCCCTTGTCCAAGTTCGAGTCTTACACCACGCGTTTGAGAGCAAGACGTTCTCGAGCTGAGCGTCCTTGTCCCAATAGCGCCTGAGCCCATCAGGTACTGAACCCTTTCTCTCTTCAAGTGTATTTCCGGTGTAGGAAAACCTGACAGTAGAGTTGGGCCAGGGCTAAATCGTTGTCCCTTTTTTGCCTGAGCCCATCGGGTACGGAACCCTTTCTCTTCGCGAGCATATTTCCGGTTTAGGAAGGCTCGACATAAGAGTTGGGTTAGGTCTTCTTGCTTTACCAAACGCCAATGGATGGGTCTGGGTCTCTGCCTGTAAGGAACACAGGTAACTAGAAGCTCGTCTCGAGCTGACGGAGCTTGTAGTTCCCCTTTCCTAGGGACTTTTCACTTTCTATTTGCAGTTCGCGCTGCCCTCTAGCGCTGTTCTGCCCTTTCATTGTTTCATTGTACTCAGTATGAAATCTATTTGTCTCTCGCCATGCATCTACCTTTACATGCATTTTACATTGGCCACCCCTCCAATGTTTGGACTGGACTGACTTGCTTCACTGTATGTCGACAGTGTCGCTATATGTGGTGATGCTGGTGGTGTCGGAGATATGTCTGTCCGTGTGCACTCAAATCTCTTTCCATCTGCTACCTCCACATTCTCGGACACGATCCCCAAATGATTTGGCCAGAATCAGCTCGATCTGCTGTATTTCTGTTTCCAGGGTGCACCGCGTGGAGGTACATTTGGGATCTTGGTTATCTGCTAACCCTGGGCCCGCCTAGAGCAATGCGTTCCCTTTGCACCCCAGTCGAGATTAATGAGTTGATATTTATGAGAATCTTGATTCTTGATTAGAAACTGGCCTCACAGCACGTGAGGCATTCCCATAAGTGCTCTGCCCTCTGTTCCAGCAGCCATTCGACTCGATGTTGTTTCGAGTCTAATGTTGCTGAAACAGACGTCGAGATCACGGCACAATTCTGGCCCTTGCGACAGGTTTCTTTGTTGTTCCGCCACCCACGCCGTGCCCGTAACTAGTTCAAGCACAACGACGGCTTGTCGGAACAACATGGTAACTGTTATCGAAGGTTACGACTACGGGATTGTATAGATGACATGCCATGAAGCTTCTATAAGAAGATAACCTCAATATAAAGGCTTGTCATCCACTAAGGTTTTCTGTTGTATGGTTGGTTTGTCTAGTGAGCCATTGGTGAGACCCACAGACGCAACCGCATGCTCTGATGATATTCATGAGATTTATTTGAAAGTAACGCATATGTTATGCACTGTTAATCCCATTGAATGAATGTTTATATGAATGGAGATTGATGGAGTTGGCCTATTCTGTCAATGGATATATGAGGTTAGAATCTGATTCATAATTAGGAACCAGTATAGCTGCCAATGATCATTCCTATAAGTTTTTTGTTTCCCTTTCTGTCTGTCATTATAGTGTATCTAAGTTCAGTGTCACAGTCAATTGTTGGTTGTGGGTTCTTATGGTATTTCTGATGAGGAAGCACTCCCTACCCTCTGTCCTGGTCACTCCCATTTCTGTCATTTTCGGTACATGTTCATTGTCTTTTTTAGCATCCTCTTCATAGTTTTGTATTGTATCTATGACTGGTCTAATGAACCCAGTTCTAGAAAACTATTTACTAGGGTCAATCCTGTCTAATTCTCATTCATAATTTGTAATATTAAAAATGGACAGTGTTGATATGCGTGAATTGTATCTATGGTTACTCTCAACTGCATAAGCATCAAGTGATTCTGCTACCTGGTACATGATTGTGTTTGTGATAATATAAGTCACCATATTTACATTTAATGTATCTAGTAACGTGGTAACATATCTTATTCAGAATGTAGCTATCAACTCAGTTCCTTTTTAGACTTAAGCAATATTTACTTTTATTATGTTGCAGTTGTATGCCTTTGTATGAATAAGTTGCATGCACACCTTTCTTGAGCTTAAATTTAATTGGGTAACTTGACAGTCAATTGTTGTCAGTTGTCAAATTCTGTTGTCAGTAAAGTTGAAGTGGTAACAAGAATAGAGTGAAGGTAATGGATGCACTGTTGGATAGTGATAACACGTCACCTCTAGGCAGTTACGGAGGGAATTCAGTACTAAATATGGTGCTAGCGTGATAATATATATATCATTATGTTTATACTCTGTGCCGACAGCTTATGAAAATCGAGAAAAAATCAAATGAATAATTTTATAAGGCTGTTTTTCAATTAGCCAACAAGTCTGATTATATATGTCGATTACGGTGCGTGTAGAACTGCAAAACAGAGGTAGAATTAGAAGTGTATTTACGTAGCATGCCATTGGAATCCTCAGCATGCATACCTTTCCATATCTGCTAAGGAATATCATTTCTTTACACTGCGATAAGTTAGTTTCACGATCCCATAAAATAAATATTTTTTAAAAGTTATTGCTGTATGTACTCCTTGTGAAGAATACAGATTTTATTGGCTGTGAAAAGAACCGTCATTTTCTCATAACAATTGCCACTACGTGTACTTGCGAAAAGAATAATCAAATCTTAACAGTATTTTGATTTCAAGACCACAGGATTGCGAGACCAACGTACTAACCATTCAGCAAATCGCTACACACATATCGCATAATATATAGAATACACAAAAATGGTGTATAATGTCGTCCGATTTATGACACCAAAATGTACTGAAGTGCAATTGCCTTGACGTACTAAGGAACAAAGAGTTCATACAGGCATGTAAACTCTCACCACTGCTACTGAGGTGCATTTAGGCTGTACTTCAAGTACTGCTGACCTCGAAATATTTAGAACCTTAATGAGTAACGTACAAAATACCGGAAACACTGAGCCCAATATGGCGGGTGCAATAGTGATGGTTGCCAATGTCGTCAGACAAAAGGATATTTTGTCGAGAAATCTGCACATGTTTGCAAGAATACTTTTTATCGGAAGCGAAGTTTAATAAGGACAACTTGACATAAAAAAAATGTATGATCAATGTGACATACTAATACCATTCTCACATACCTGTTGTGTTCCGATGTTAAATGGAGGTTGAAAATTGTATCAATCAATCAATCAAGTGCAATCAATCAATAATGGCGTAAGCGATTATGTTTCTCCACGACTCTCTGTTTCTTGTGTTGTCAATAAGCTCGGTTGGTGAACTTCTATCTTGCCACAATACTAGTCCATCTAGAAACTTTTCTCTTTGTCGTCCCCTATCTCTTCTCCCTTGATCATTCCAGTGGCTATTAAGTGTTCAAGAGGTGTTCTTCTCAGCACTTGCCATAGAAACTGTGACTTTCTGCTCCTAATGTTTGATATGATTGATCTTTTTAAGCCAGCATCAATGAGAATATCTGCATTAGTTTTCTTAGCTGTCCATGGTATTTTCATCATTGCCTCTCCTACCAATGTCAAACATGGTTTCATCTAATGAGCAGGAGTGGATGATTCATCAACATCATTATCATCAAAATCCAAAAACTGCCAATAAAAACGAACAAATAAGAAAATCTATTAGAAAAGTTGACCAACCAAAAGACAACTATGATTATCTCGACTGAGCCAAATAAATTATCTCCCGCCATGGCAACAACAGACCAAACAACCACTTAAACAGACTAAGACTGATCCCAATCAGCGCCGTGTTCACGTGGGCAGGCTGCATAGAATGTGGAACATATTATGCACGACTACATTACACTAAACCATTTGAAAAGAGAGACGTGACCTTCGACTATACTGTAAGACCTTTCAACAGAAAAAGGAAGCATGACAAGAAAGGCCCACTTTCATTATTTCCGTGAATTTCGTTAGTCGGCCGTGGCTATTTTCGGCATACGACATCAAGTATATAAATAATTTCCAACGAAAAACACGACAATAATCCAAAACGTAACGAATGAAGTCCTAATTCTTCTTTTACAGATGTCTTCCATCTAAATGGGCATGCAGAACACTAGACTATACTCTGTTCATTCTAAGAATGAATTTGGTCACTCCTTATGATTGGCTGTTGGACGCAGCACGCATAAATCGAATGTTAAGTGCGCAGTAATATAGTTCATCAGATCATAATACTATTATTAATTTAAATCAATTATTGCTAAATGAAACAAGTCTATCACAATAGTTATGTTTGTTTTAAAATATATTTTCATATAATATATCTATATCATTCCATGATAAATTACTATACCCGTTGCGCCAAGAGGTCAGGGGGCAACCATTATAGTTTCTTGCCTATTGTCTATCACCTGGGGAAAGCTGGTTGATAGCATCCGCACTTGTGGTTAATCGTACGGGTGGGAGTTGTAAGTTTCTGTTCAAGGCCAGATGTGACGCGTGAGTCGTACTGAGTCCGTGTTTGTGGTGGGTGGTCGTGATGTTATTGATCTATCTCTTTCTCGGTCTTTCCTTAGTTCTGTATCCTGATGATTGTTTGTTATAAGCTCTCAGTGGTATTTGGGAGGGGACATGGTTGCAATGACGTAAGTTCTGAATAATTAATTATGTTAATCTCTTTAAATTTCATCAGCTGTATAAAAATCACCTGTTTTCGTGGAGTAATATATGGATGTATTTTGACCCATTTCAATCTTAGAATGAACAGAGTATAGACATACTCTCACCTCGGTATGCAGTGTATATCACAAACCCCACAAAATATTTATTTTTACAAATACAATAACGATTAGTACTCATCGCAGACCACAGGTTGATAATTTGATAAAATAACAGCATGCAATGATATAACTACAATACTCGAGTCTTAGTGTGTACGAGACAGTATACAAAGACATTCATCCACAGAAAGATGTATGGCAGTCTTGAGGGACTTAGAAAATCCAGAAATATTTATTTAGAAAACCAGACTTTCTATGTAAACAAGGTAAACTGCGAACAAGAAACCCCATAACACTTCAATGTCTTAGAGGTACTACTATGGAAACTTCAACACGAAACAGTGGACAACCAGCTGATCAATTACGTATACAAAAATAGACAAAGAGGCATATATTATGTTAGTTAGTTAGTTAGTAGTTAGTTAGTTAGTCGTTGGATCATCGTCATTGCACTCAGGACAAGTCCATTATGTTAAGAAAAATAAACGCAACATTTTGGAGTTACATTTACAACAGATATTCCATTAATGGACATCATTCAATCTATCGAATATGTCCACTCGGTCATTAACATTTCTTTGTTACCTGAATTGAACTCACCTTAAGATTCATGAGGTCATGAAAGAGGTCAAGGTCAAAACACTATTTTTGGCAATAAGTCGTGACAGATTCATGAAAATCCCGTGAAACGTAATGAACACAAAACTTTCTGACTGTATTGTTGAATGTCTGTCCTCGAATAAATTCAGTTGAAAGTTCAATGAACAAGTAGGATTCATCACAATACAGAACATCGATGCATCATTGGACACCTGAATGCCGAACGATACGTCACTGAAATTATACATCCCTGCGCCCTTCCAATTTTGGCCACAAGAGGGTCGATTTTTCAGCAGGATAATGTTCGACATCATGGGGCACAATTAACCGAAAACTTCCTCGATGACAACGTCCAGACCATTCCGTGACCAGCCATTGCCATCAGAAATGAACTCCATAGAACACTTATGGGATGAACTAACAGACGACTCCGCAGCAAAACGGTACTCCAGCCAATTAACGACTGTTGTCTCATGATCTGCGTGAAGATTGGACTACCGTCCCACAACAACAGATTCAACGGATAATCGGACCCATGTCCTGGATATGTCGTTCTATGATAGAGGAGAGAAGGCCATACACCTTATTGAAACAGTGGCCTCAGTGGCAAAAATTAAAGTCCAAACCATATTTAATGAAAATCATTTCATTGTTAAAGTCTGAAAAATTCTTCATACCAATGTTCAAAAATTAATTCCGTAAATTAAAACTTTGGTTCACGTTTGAAATTTGATGTCTCTTAGCATTGCAACAATGTTGTTTCTTTTATTTTATTTGAAGAGTATAGCTAGCTATCTATGTACTGTGGCCCTTGTTTGCCTTGCAGCGTCAGGGGTGGAAGAGTTCTCTGGAGATGGCCTTCTTGTGTGCTGTTTGTAAGCTTGTTCCTGTGGCTTCATGGATTTCTGTGATCCATCTTTTACATGGTCTACCTCTGACTTTAAAGCCGTTATGTCTATGTGGCAAGGACATGTGTGGCATATTATCTGTTGGTAGTCTGGAAGCGTGTGAAAATCACTTGATCTGTTGTCTCTTGATGTGTTCCAATACTGGTATTGTTTTTGTTATCTGTCTGATGTTATTGTTTCTAATTCTATCTCTTAATGACACTCCGAGTATTCTTTGTAGACATGCCATTTTTGCTGTCACTAGTTTTTCTTTTGTGTTGTGCTGTCATTGTCCAGGTTTGGCACTGGTAGCACAGTGATGGAATAATAATAGTCTTGTATAATGCAACTTTAGTGTCTATGTTTACATTTTTGTTCATAAAAATACGTGTCATCTGTCCTAGGATCTGGTATGTTTCGTTGAATCTATTCTGTATTTCTTTACTGGTTTTCCCTTCACTCGATATAATGCTTCATAAGTAAGTGAACTCATATTTACCTGTTTAAAGTGTTTATCATTGATAGTGATATTTCTTTATTTCTTTGCTATTGCCATTATTTCGATCATTTCAGTATTAATCTTCATGTTTCATTTTTGAAAATGTTGTGTGGAGTCTGTTCATATATTCTTTCTAATGTTCTTCTGATGTCGCTATTAGTACTTGGTCGTCTGCAAAGTGTAGTTAATTCAATTGTCTTTTATGTTATTTTCTTCGTATGCACTGGTTATTTTACAGATGTGTTCGATATATGTTATAAAAAGTAGGGGGGATAGGACACACTCCTGGCGAACTCGTGATTCAATTTGGAACTTATTGACCCACATACCTCGGAGTTACTTTTGATGATAAGCTGACATGGAAGCAGCACATAAACAAAGCAACAACAAAAGCCAGGAGGAAGCTAGCTATCCTGAGAAAACTAAGTGGAACCACATGGGGAGCCAGTGGAAATATACTCAGTAAAGTTTACCAGCAAGGCATAAGACCACACCTGGAATACGGTTCAGCTGCGTGGTGTCCTGCATCAAACACCACATTACAAGATCTAGATAAAGTGCAAAACCAGGCACTTAGAATAATGTTGGGAGCAATGAAATCAACACCCATAGCAGAGATGCAGAAAATGGGAAGAATGCAAACACTTGGCGAACGCAGAGACACAAAAGTACTAATTCAAGCAGAAAAGTTTCAGTGTATGCCAAGTCATCCAATGAAGGAAAGATTCCAAAATCTAGCAATGGGACGACTGAAAAGGAGCAGCTTTATACATCAAGCTAAACGACTCCGTAGACAACTTACAGACCTACCTGAAGTTGGCAGCCCCTTAAGGTCTGTACCAGAGCAAACCCCGTGGAGTGAAAGCCATGGAATGCCAATATACATTCAGACCCATGTGAAAGGAATACTAAGCGAGGACGAACAGAACAGTGTGCAGCGAATGACAGTCACCCTCAGTTTCCTGGATGAGGAATATCCACAAGATATATGAGTCAGAGTGTACACAGATGGGTCAGCACAGAATGCTGTGAGGAATGGAGGTGCAGGTGTATATATAGAATATCCACACAAGCCTAGAGATACAATCAGAACACCGACAGGAAAATTCTGCAATAATTATGATGCAGAAATCCAGGCAATTAGTGTGGCAGCTAAAAAACTGCTGAACTCCAACTCTGACCTACAGCCTGTGGTATTCCTGACAGATGCAAGGTCAGTGCTTCAAGCTCTCCAGTCTGGAAAACTAACAGACTTAAAAAAACTACTTAGCGAATTGTCTTACCAGTATAGGGTAACCATGCAGTGGATACCCTCTCACTGTGGAATACCAGGAAATGAAAAAGCAGACCAACTGGCTAAGGAAGGTGCTGCCGAAGACCAACCAGATATACCAATCACCTACCATCAGAAAAAACAGATGATAAAGTCAATAAGAAAGCCACAAACACAACACAAGATGACTATCACAATATGAACAGATCAGAACAAGTTATAATTCTACGTCTCAGAACAGGACACAACCGACTCCGCAGTCACATGTATACAAAGTTCAAGATTGGCAACACGGCCCTGTGTACATGTGGACAGGCAGCACAGAGTGCCAAACATATACTTCAAGAGTGTTCTGAGCATGAAACGCTGAGGCAGACATATTGGCCAGAGGAAACAACACTGGAATCAAAACTCTATGGGACACTGTATGAACTACAAAAGACAGTGAGTTTTATTAAGGAGACAGAATTACAGATATAGACATGTTTCAAGTGAACGAAAGAAGAAGAAAAAGAAGGAACTTATTGGACACTCCTGCATTTGTTCTTAATTCACATTGGCTATTAGCATAAATGCCCTTGCATATATTGATTAAATATATATATATATATATATATATATATATATATATATATATATATATATATATATATGTATGTATATATACACGCGCACACACACACAACAGGGGTGTTTTGACAATATGGACAAGCAACACATCTTGTGCGACATTTCAAAAGTAATCTTTCTGATAGCGTTACAATTTTGCAAGACATACAGGTATCAAAGAACAGGAATATTTTATACATTCCATGGTTTAATTTCATATACACGCTTATTTTGGGTGAATGTGGCGAGTTTCTTCGTAAATATACAAACACATAACTACATGATTGGAAAGAAACATAAGTGAAGAGAACTATTTCTCAGTGAAGTAATATAAGAAACTATGGCAAGCCAAGCTTTCACATAGTCAAAATCACAAGCATGCAGAAAGCACACATTGTGTATAGAAAGTATCGTGACAGGAAATCCTAGGAACTCTTCAGTAGCGAGGTATTGATTTGACGTTTCCTAGTGAAAACTCGTTTTTAGAAGTAATGGAAGGCTGAGGCTGGAGTGAGAATGAAATTATATTGTTGTGAATATGGTGAAAAAAGTAGAACCTGGTTAGAGGTCCAAAAATGGAACGGTTGGGGGGGGGGGGGGCAGAGAAAGAGAGAGAGAGATGAGTAGAAATGTATTATGTAATTTGACAATGAATATTGTTCCCGATTGGTTATTAACAGGAGGAGACAGTTGTGAAAACGAAAATGAAGGAGAGAAACTAGTCAGGAATTACTGGAGCTGCGACCTCAGTTGTCGGGAAGGCAAAAGCAGTTCTAAGGCGTGCAACAAGCATATAGGGTTATGTAAAGTGAGGACTCCGACGCCAGAGTTAGCCCAGGGATTCTTCTTCTTCAGCGTTCATTCTCAAATTCCCACTGGATCTTTCTTGTAGCAGTCCTACTAGATTTCCAGCAGGATGTAGTCCAGAAAATGGAAATGCGCTGTATCGCCAGTTTATTTGTGCCAATGGCCCGGCACATTCGTTTTCGGTGGAAAAATGAATTCAAGGAAGCACTTATTTAGTGTATACCGCTCTATTGTGATCTTCTGGGGCTTAGAAGAGAGAGAGAAGGAGAGATAGGGAGAGAGAAAGAGAGTGAAACAGAAAGAGAATGAAGTAGAACGTCGACGGAAGTCCAGGGATTGAAACAGCCAATTTCTGACGGTGCGTAAGGGCAATAACTGGAAGTAATTTAAAGAAAGATGGGGTAGACATGTTGTCATCAGGTAATGTTTTTGAAAAGGACACAGTAATGGGAGAAGTCTGACTATTCGGATATAGACAAAAATCCTCTTATAACGTAAATACAAAATAAAGTTAGTTATGAAACAACGTCAGAGCAGACGGTTTCCATAAGTGTCAGTGGTTGGTCAGAAACCGCCCGACTAGCGTCGCTTATTGCACTTGATCATTAGCGATGGCACCAGTACTTGACCTTTCCAGTGCATGAGTCCTGGTAACCTACTTCCCGGTGGCTGGATAAACCACGGGAGTAATTGAAACCACGAATAGCAAGTGCTTTCGAAATCCAGGCTTTGGTTAGTGGACAAATGTCTTGACATTAGACTACGGTGACTCCCATAAAATAGGTATAAGAAAATAGCACCAGTTGGTGCCAAACAAAGTAGTACTAAATGGTGTCACATAAAGTAGTACCAAATGGTATTACATAAAATAGTACCAAAATATGTCATATAAAGTAGTACCAAATGATGTCATATAAAATGATGACAGCAACCTGCTGTTGGGGATGAAGATAACTCTTGGTGTACTTATCCACATCAACTATTAGGTGGGGTAGCAAGTTCCCTTCCTTGCTGTCTTTACCTCTCCAAACTCATGCGTCAGGTACTCATTTACAGCTGTGTCAACTGGAGGAGTGGTCGTGTCAAGCGAGAAATCACAAACCAAATTTTTTTGGGGTCTGGTTGGTTTCGAACCTGGCACGCTGTAACCCGGTGATAGAAAGCTCACTATGAACTAGGCTACCGCACTCCTCTGTAAGCTGTATATTCTCCTACCTATACTGTAACCACCATTGAAATACTTCGAACAAATTACTATAATGCTACCAAAAATTGAAATCCCTAGGACAAATGACTATACTGCTAATAACATGGAAATCCCTAGGACAAATGACTATACTGCTAATAACATGGAAATCCCTAGGACAAATGACTATACTGCTAATAACATGGAAATCCCTAGGACAAATGACTATACTGCTAATAACATGGAAATCCCTAGGACAAATGACTATACTGCTAATAACATGGAAATCCCTAGGACAAATGACTATACTGCTAATAACATGGAAATCCCTAGGACAAATTACTATACTGCTACCAAAATTGAAATCCCTAGGACAAATTACTATACTGCTACCAACAATAAAACCGCTAGGACAAATTATTATACATTTACGAATATTGAAACACGTAGAGCACAATAATAAATCAGGTCCACATTTATCATTGATTAATTTTACACAGAAAAATTTGCTAACCAGACTTATTAATTTTATACGGTAATTATTTGGAATGTTGAAAATGTTAACAAAGGTGGCTTTAGAAACATCACGTGGATACTATTTTCAAAAGTTGATTCATACTCAGGTTTGAGATGAACGACCCGAAGGGAGAAAGAACATTGCCGAATGCAGGAAACAACTTTGTGACAGCATTAAAGATTTCATCTTAAACAAACTACTCCATGGTTTAAAAAAAATAAACTCTAGATCTATAGCATGAGAAACCGGTTCTCTAAAGAGTTCGAAGATACACAATTGGAAAAAAACACCAGTTCATTGATCTATTATATACGGTTGAAATTACAGAAGATTTTTTAAACAGTTAATAGTTGGAACTTTTTTCACTATTAAAGTGGGATGGGTGAATTCGGTGTGTGAGTGGGGGGGGGGTGTCTAATATATAGGTAACGCGTAATTTAAAAAAAAAATTAATAATAGGATAAAAATATAGAAACAATAGAAACTTGATAAAAAAAGGATAACACGTAATTTAACATGTAGGAACAAAAATATTGAAACTTGATATAAATAATAGAAACTTGATAGACAATATACTTATAATAGTACGGATACTCTTACATTCAAACTTATTATTTTACTCAAAACCCACTCACATAATTAGACCTTAGTGTCTGAACTAACATCAAAACTAACTTCAAACAAATTGACGTATTCCAATTACAATTGTTAAGGCTGGTTGGAAGGATAGAGAGAAGACGGTTACATTTACAAAAAAAACAACAGAACAACTAATCTCTTTGTTTTTGTAGGATGTTTTAACGATTATATATGAATATAGACGAACGCCTGGCATAGCGCAGCATGTTTCTGAGTATAAACTATCATATACACATCCTCTTTGCTAGGATGTGTATGTGTGGGGGGGGGGGGCGGAAAGGGGGGAATCCTGTGAAAGACTGCGGGGATAGCCGAGAGGCGAGCAAGGAAACATTGACGAAGAATAATACTAAAGTCAGCTGTCCATTATTTTATTGAAATAGTACTTTTAAAAGAAAAGAAATAATTACAGTAAGAAAATAACTGTTATTAAATTTTGACTGGATGAGGTTATTGAAAGAGTTAGCTAGCGTGAATATTCAACTAGCCTTGAAGGAAACATGAGACTGGACGGAGAGAATAAAATGACAAAATTGTTAAGTTAAGAAAGCATGTGCATAGAGTAGAATATTATAGAAAAGCTTGTTGACAACTTTAGTGTCGGAAAATAGGATTAAAACAGGATTCGTAGTGAAACATTTGCGGGCAAAAACTTGAATGCTCGTGAGTGTTAAGGAAGATTGCGATTCTTTATACGTTCAAAAACGTGAATGTAGCGGATTGTAATCAATCTAGAGTGATCAGTCGTTCATTTGGCAGCAACCAAGTAACATCTCAGCAATGTAACGAAGGATTAATCGGGGAACTGTCCATGGGGCAAGAAATAGTTCCTCGAACACTGTTGTTTTTCTAAAAAGGATGTTGGAATGCCATCTGTACAACGGAATGTCGGGAGAATTTGTCAAATGTTGGATTTATTAGGAGCTGTCAAAGTGTTAGGGCGAAGTTGTGTGAATTCCAGTGTTTATAGATAGGATATTAGAATTAGGAGTGTGTAGACGTAGGTTATATTAACAGATTACATGTTAGAAGTAAAACAGCAGTAGAATGTTTATTAATCTGTTTTTAATTAATTAAATTAAATTAATTAAAAAGGTATTTATGTAGGTCGTCGAAAACATGACACGATAAATGGTTCATATTTAATGCAATTGTTTCAGAAATAATATAATTGCCCCAGAATATGATATATTCTGATGGTTTGGCCACACACATACACACACACACACGTGCACACACACACACACACACACACACACACACACACACACACACACACACACAGAGAGAGAGAGAGGATCAAACAGAGTGATGTAATTTGAGAGAAAGAGGAATCTCTCCTGCGTAAATTTCGCCGTAGAATAGAGGTAAGGAAATCTAGAAGTGTATCAACGTGATTGATTGCGCAGTGTTATAGATTGGTACATGTGGTGTACTTGGGTTAATCAGAAGGGGAGTTGAAATTGCAGAAGTTATGTGAAGCTTTGTCGACTGAAATTGCAGAAGTTATGTGAAGCTTTGTCGACTGAAATTGCCATGTATGTTTATGAAGTCTCATCAGATGATATTTCAAAGTCTTTAATGTGAAGATTTAACAGAGTTCTTGCATTTTTTTAAAGTCGTATTTACCGGGTGAGCTTGTTTGAAAGGTTATTCAGCATTCGAGTTTACTCTTCATCGCAGAGGAAGTATTTCTAGTTTCTTTTCTTGAAATTGAGCGTATTTTTTATGAAGCCTTACCAGAGCTCCTGCCTCTTTAAAAGCCGTATTTACCGGTTGAGCTTGTGTGAAAGGTTACTCAATGTGCGAGTAAATTTAAGTAGGAAGCCAGAGGACAATTTTTAAAAATACATGAGACTAACGGGAATTGAACCAGTCCATTCAACGGCACCAAATCGCCTAGCAACAATTGCACACGCGTTCTTCCGCACTTGACTAACCGCATCTCCATAAAAAGATGTGATTTCGTCAAGCTATTCAAACCGTGAACACAAAGTCACCCGAACGGACCAATCGAGACAAGGACTATTACAACAACAACAAACATCCATTTGGTGCCGTTGAACGGACTGGTTCAATTCCCGTTAGTCTCATGAATTCTCAATTTGCGAGCCTGTTCCGGGATACAACCAGTCGGAGACCTTGAATTTGGATGAACCTGCTGTCTTATCTTGAAGATCCAGCAAGTCAACGTTACATTGGGAGCATTACATTCGGGAGTAGTAGCGAATGTCCGTTTCAAGCCCATTTGGATATCTTAGTGAATAAACTATCAACACCACGTTTTCAAAGTCACACCCCTTGTTAAATTGTGTAAATTCACTAGACAATGGATGCGCCAAGTCTATTAGCAGTGAGCACTACATCATCAATGTCACCACTAACCTCGTTTTCGATCTTGTTTGGAAAGCTAGACCAATCATACAATTAACACAGTCAACTGCGAATTATTGTCTTGAAGGATAGTTTTATAGTGATCGTCAATCAATGACTGAACTGTGTCTTTTTGTGATAGTTAGGTCGGATAGTTGGGGTATGTCACCTGATTGATGTTAGAAACAATTGGCGGTCAGCCTATAGCCAGGGAATCAACTACCTGTTTTCATGTGACTATAAAGACTGAAAGGATATGTTATATGTCCGAATAAAGATCGCCCTCACGTAATTTATGTCCATGAAAGAAAGCTGTTATTAAAGATAGGTATGTGTAATACAGTTTCTTTTCATTTAGAAGTTAAGACTTAGTTAAGGTTTCAGATGGGACCTTTTCAAAAAGAAAAAGGAAGAAGACCAAGAGAGTCTCTTCGCAGAACAACCATCAAAGACGGTGTCAGTAAGGGTCTCAACAACAACATACACGCATTACACAAGTAGCATCACATTAAACTGAATAGCTCTGGTGTCTGCCCTATGCAAGTGTATCGGCTCTGAAGGAACATACGATAGATATGTAGAATAGAAGAGATATACGGCAGTCGCAGCAAGCAGTACCGTGACATATTTGAGTCATCTGCTGTGAATAGTAACATAAAAGTAAAGTAACCCATAGCATTTATTAATGCCGCAGGGGAGTGCTGAAACAAATGAGGTCGGTAGCCATCTCCTCTTCCTCACAGTATTTACTTCCCGGATTAATCCGGTAACCATTTAAGGCTGGGTCGACCTGGGAGCCGTTGCGATCTGAAAAACATTTCCGCTTCAACTGGGGAATGAACTCAGGACCGCTCATATGCGAAGCCACTGAATAGTACAAGCTATAATATATGCCCGTGTTGTATCCCATACCGATGGAAGATAACACTCATCCTTGTCGTGTACTATTTCTCATATAAAATTGCTTTCAAAGCCTTATATCTGTTCTAACAAGACGCAATGTATTAACTTACATACGTGTACGCTATTTCATTATATTTTAGGAAACCACATAACAATTTCATGTTTGATATAGATGTTGTTTATCCACACAACACAATATTTTTTTTATCTTGGTTCATAAACGAGATTTGTGTAGCTTAATAATATTTAGTTGTCTTGCCTCTAGATAGCCTGAGGGTAAACTTATATCCGAATATCTCATGTTGTTTACGAAGACCGAATTATTTTGTATTTGTAAATAAAAGGAAGTGAAATTAATATATGAAATGGCTGCTGTTAATAGAGCCAAGAGGGAAGCATTGGCCAGGCTTGTCACTCCTGTTCCCTGTGTTAAATTAGGGTCTTACGTTCCGCTTCTTATTGGTGTTCCTATAGCATTGTTTGTGTTTTTTTTTAAAATATGGGGATGTATTTGATGAGGGATATGTTTTCCACTCTTTTTTGCAAGTCTCAATTATCCTTTTACTCAATGTAGTTGGGTTGAGTCAAATACACAGTCACGTAAAATGTTTGATGTTTTCTAAAGCTCTTTCTTCGCCCCAATAACCGTACATACCCCCCCCCCTCATCAGTCCCATTTATCCTGCATCTCACAATGAAGTCTCTCACCGCACAGGGAGCGTTTTCACACACTTTGAGAATCGTTGGTTAAGGGATCGGACCCAAATATCTGTACATGGCAAGTTATCAATATATCAACCTAACGTTCCAACTCCTGTACGAAAGGTTTATAACGTTATAACAGCTTCCATTTGGCCCATAAAGGTTACAATTCAGAGACACATGTTTTGTTGTACCGCATCCTGGCATATGACTACCCTGTAGGCGGGTAATGAAAGCCTTAACCTTTTTCTCTTGTGTAGAATGTGAGAGAAAGGGAAATGATTATATAATGTTAAATATATGTTAGCGTCACAATAACGCACAAACTCGTTAGCGTATTCAGCGTGGCAAGGAGAACATTGTATTCTTATTCGGAATAATACTGACTGTCTGTCTGTCTGTCTGCCTGCCTGCCTGCACTGTCCTGTCGTGTCTGTCTGTCAATATATCTATCTATATGTTTAACTGTCTATATGTCTATCTATCTGTCTATCTGTCGGTTCGTCTGTCTGTACTGAGGTAGAATAATTAACTGGAGTTAGAAACAGTTGCCTTCTTGCGTGCTGTCTGTAAGCTACCAACCAACTAACCAAATACCTAAACTAATCAACCAACCAACCAAACAACCATCCATACAAGCCAAATAGCTAACCAGCTAACCAACTAAAAAACCAATCAACCAGCCAACAGACTAAGTAGTCAACCAGCCAGTCAACCATCCAACCAACCAACCAACCAACTAACTAAATAGCTAGCTAGCTAGCCAGCCATCCAGCCAGACAATCAAACTTAGCCTAACCTATCCTATCCTATCCTATCCTATCCTAGCCTAGCCTAGCCTAGTCTAGCCTAGCCTAGCCTAGCCTAACCTAACCTAACCTAACCTAACCTAACCTAACCTAACCTAACCTAGCCAAGCCTAGCCTCGCCTCACCTCGCCTCACACCTCCTCTCACCTCACACCTGATCTGACCTGACCTAACCTAACCTAACCTAAACCTAACCTAACCTAACCTAACCTAACCTAACCTAACCTAACCTAACCTAACCTAACCTAACCTAACCTAACCTAACTAACTAATGAATTAACAAACTAATATATTTATGTCTTATTTATTCCTCATCTCCATATTATTCATCTTTCAAAAGTCAGTCATCAAGTTACACCATCAATCGTTTCAACTGTGTAATTTGTTTCAATAAATAACGCAGTCTAATGCTATATTCAACTGTTTAAATCACATACAACTTCTCCAATAAGCTCTCACTAGGAACCTAGCTTGTGTAACAAGACTAAGTCGTATATACTTGATTACTATTCTCTCTTTGATAATCAATGCAAATACTTTGGGTAGAAAAATCATATTTTGAGTATCTATGAGAATCGGGACTTCCATCAGACAGCATTCTACAGCAAACTATGCTACATTGATACAGTGAAGACAGACCTACAGGCCGACAACCTACACGATGGAACACCGAAATAAGATGTGACAAACTCCACAATATACTCAGCACACACGAGGGCCATCTCCAGAAAACCTTTCTACCACTGACGCAGAAAGGCAACAAAGTTTTTAACGAATATATAGACAATCGCTCAAACATCGATTACGGGGTCTACTATTTAAGGTGAGAAAAGTTTCTTTCAGATGAGGAGACGAGGTCAATTTAGTTACCTTTCATGCATTACATACCTTGCGTATGTAATCACGCAACCAAGAACGCACAGAAAGACTAATACAATTAGTTTTATTTGAATACAAACTTGTATTTTTCACAGAGCGACTATTATGCAGAATGTGCTCAGTGATCTTTCATAATAACACGTTATAGATCTGCACCACAGAAGCATCAATAGTTGCTAAGCAACACAACGCATCTATTCTTGACATTTGCTATAAGATTGTCGTAAAACTATCTGACATTTGTTATAAGATTGTCGTAAAACTATCACAAACGCACTATAAAGTGTTGTAGAATGTAGATGGTATTTGATAACAGGGAAAATCGAGTATAAATGCAATGTATTGAGATCGCCTTCTTTCTCACTACTGTGGTTTCCACTATGTCTCTAAAGCAGTAGAAATCTCCATTTCGTGGTGGCTAAGCCGTTTGTTCTGTGTTCAAGAGGTCGCGGGTTCGATTGAAGACAGTAAGCAGGTGAAGCGACGTATTTATGTTGGAATTATATAATCCGTGTCTCACTGATGTCGGAGACGGCTTTATCATTAGCACTAGTTACAGAATCTCAGCTATTTTTTCTATGAGAAGTAAAGATTAGCAACACTGTTACCTGTCATGTACGTCGTAAGATGCGACTAAGGAGTTTCTGCGGGTGGATATGAAAGACCTTCACATGGAGAGTCTCAGAAGCAATGCTGAAGTCGGAAGTATCAATATAAAAGGCGCAGACATCGCAGCCATACTGTAAACCATTACCTACTTCCTTCAAATTACATTCTGATAATCTATAGTAGTTTGAGAACACAGAAGAGCTATGTCCTTAATATTTGATGTCAAAGATAATATAAATGAAATAACGTTATAAATCAAAGAAGACTATAAATCAAACATCACTATAAATCAAATATTTATGGAGATGTAATGGCCCTATGGAGATTTAATCCATTAATCTAGCGAGAAATGAATGTACGAACAAATCCTATTATTTTATGTAACACATAATTGCCCGATGTACGTTCAGCATTGATAGAGGATTACAATATTTTCCCTACAGGACGACAAAGAGGCTACAGATGCGATCGAATATGTCTTTATCAAAACTGATATTAAGTTGGTTGTGAACATGTGTGTCAACGTTGTATGTGTCAAGAATGCAACATATTGACTGTCGCTATGTCGATTACTCCAGGTGTCGATTTGCTTGAAGCTGGTGTACATAACATTCAGCATTGATCTATAACTTCACACACAGATGAGATCGAATGCAATAGTATAGTCGTTAAATATCGATGAATCAACATATACGAATGTTAATGGTATGGATGGGTATGGATCTATGGCATAAAATATAAATAATCATAAGTGTAGATGGAATAACAGATAAATACTCTTAAATGTAGATGGAAGAACACATAAATAGTGTATTTAAATGTAGATGTAACAACATAAACATCGATCTAGTTTTTAAATATAGATGGAACAACTGATAAATATAGTCTTAATTTTAGATGGAATGATAAACAGTCTTAAGTATAGATGTCACAAAAATATTTTAAAAAGTTCTCAAGCAAACACGGAGGAAGATATAAACAGTCATAAGGGTAAGATGAAATAACAGGTAAATAGTATTTAAATATAGATGTAACAATTGGTAAACATTCTGTGCACAGATGGAACAATTGAGAAATATTCTGTAAACATCGATGGAACAACTGATAGTTTTAGAATAGACAGTAGTTGGAATAACTACTAAATAGAGTGTATATGTATAATTAGTTGGAAAAACTAATAAATATACTGTGTATGTATAGTTAGTTGGAATAACTAATAAATATAGTGTGTATGTATAGTTAGTTGGATAAACTAATAAATATAGTGTGTATGTATAGTTAGTTGGAATAACTAATACATATAGTGTATATGTATAGTTAGTTGGAATAACTAATAAATATAGTGTGTATGTATAGTTAGTTGGAATAACTAATACATATAGTGTGTATGTATAGTTAGTTGGATAAACTAATAAATATAGTGTGTATGTATAGTTAGTTGGAATAACTAATACATATAGTGTATATGTATAGTTAGTTGGAATAACTAATAAATATAGTGTGTATGTATAGTTAGTTGGATAAACTAATAAATATAGTGTGTATGTATAGTTAGTTGGAAAAACTAATGAATATAGTGTGTATGTATAGTTGGAAAAACTGCGAACTAAGCAGTATTCAAAACAGAAATAATTCGACTTTTAAGCTAATCTTCTAGCATAAACTAGATCAGGATAGTAGACATATGACGGCGGGTCAGACCCCGCCTGCAAAGACATTTTTACTTGCTCGCTAAACTGATAAAAAATGTTTTGGCCACATGGTCACATAGTACAAACAAAATTCACGATTTATCGCTGGCAAGAAGTTATCTGCCCAGAAAAACTGTCAATAATAAAGTTAAATCCCGTTATAACAACATGGTCTGGACAGACAAAATAAGTATGTAATATCAGAAATGTGCTACGTACAATACAAGAAATATAGAAAAAATATAATATATTTGGGGATTTTGAAAAGTGTTGTTATATAGGGAAATTTGTTATAAAATAGTTTCCTATAGAGGGATTGCACTGTACATGTTTCCAGCTAGTGTGATGCAGGAAGGGGGCACTTGTAGCTGTGTGATAACGACTAAATGTCTTTGCTGTTGTCACGTCATGTTCACTGTGATATTTTTAATCTGCCATCCAGCAGAAAAATATCCAGTCCTTACTGGTAGTCGAACTCTGGACCTAACGGATGAGAGACAACGCTATAATCATTCGGCTCTGCCGCATACAAGAAGTTAACTCTGCCGATAAACAGACATAAAGAGATTGCGTAAAACCTACAATGTTGTAAATGTAAACAATGCCCAGGACAGACGAAAAAAAAACATTGGAAGATATTCTATTTTACGTTCTCTACAGATTGATATGAAAGTTTGCAAGGTATTACAAGTTTACGTTGACCTCAAGGAAAATACCTTTAGGGCAAAAGAATAGAAAAAGATAGCTCTTCTGATATTTTGGCACGCAGGATTAAGTCCATCCCGACCAGACTATCATGAATTTAGCCCACCGACCCAAAAAAGGTTACACTGCCCCTGAAGTAGATGCATTATCAGTCTTAGTTTAAAATGAGGATGTGATATCTTTACGCTGTACTCTAGAAACACGTTGTGTATAGCTTCCATGTGTAGTATTTGGACAGAAAAACTACTCAACTAGAAATTCTAGTTTCCTAACATAAATAAACCATCTATTTAGTTCTCAACATAAATAAACCATTAATTTAGTTCTCAACATAAATAAACCATTAATTTAGTTCTCAAGATAAATAAACGATCTATTTAGTTCTCAAAATAAATAAACCATTAATTTAGTTCTCAACATAAATAAACCATCTATTTAGTTCTCAACATAAATAAACCATTAATTTAGTTCTCAACATAAATAAACCATTAATTTAGTTCTCAACATAAATAAACGATCTATTTAGTTCTCAACATAAATAAACCCATCTATTTAGATTTTTAGCATAAATAAACCATCTATTTCGTTTTCAACAAAAATAAACCCATTTATTTTGATTTCTAACATACATAAGACCATATATTTAGGTTTATAGCATTAATAAACCCATCTAAATAGTTACCTAACATAAATAAAACGATCCATTTAGTTTTCTAATAGGCCTATACAGAAACCCATCTATTTAGATTTCGAACATAAATATGCCCATCTATTTCGTTTTCAACATACATAAACCCATCTATTTAGTTTTCTAACATAAATAATCCAAATATTCAGGTTTCTAACATAAATAAACCCAGCTATTCATTTTTCGAACATAAATAAACCATATATTTAGTTTTCTAACATCAATAAACTCCTATATTTAGTTTTCTAACATAAATAAACCCAGCTATTTAGTTTATCTGCATTGCCCCAATAGCGGGACGCAGAGTATGGTCATCTAGGACTTTCTAAGACCTACTTGATATTGGGAAATATGCATTCGTAAAGGCTCATTTGACTATTGCTGTGATTTTCATTGGTCACTAGGATTATTCTTTATGAAAGAGCAAATGAAACTCAAAGGGATAGTAAAAGGAATCATTTTAGAGGGCTTGATTTTCCATTAGATAATTGTTATATCCACGAGAAATCTATCAAGTGTAACGTTTATCACCAGCAGCGTTTTAGATGCGTCACAAAATAATTACGTTGAAGTGACCATAGAGTTGCTTAAGATAGTAGTACTTTTTATAGTGAGTCGGCTTACAAACACGTCTGGTTCTTTTCAAATTCTATAATTCCTCTTTGATTGCTTCCTTCTCATTTCATTGTCCCTATTCTTCTGTATATCTATATCTCAAAGGCAGCAATTCTAGTTGATTGTTTATCTTTTTTTCATTCATTCATTTTCCTTTTGCGCTGAAGTTAGCGCATAGAGCAGAAGTCATATCTCTCCAATTATGTCTGCTCAAAGCTATTCTGTGCAGTTCTTGAATAGTATGAATATTGGTTGTTTTACTTTCTCTAATTGTTTTTCTAAGTGTTTCTTTTGGTCTACCCCATATTCGTTTATCTTTCTTAGCAACACATTAATGTTAATGTATGACTACATGCAAAAGTTAATTATGATTCGTGCATTGATTCATGAGATATGGGACAGACAAAACACGTGAACACATATTAATGACTGTAAATCACTGAAATTCAGTAATTCGCAATATTTTATTACCAACTTTATTTACGTTTTGTCTATCGGTTCAGATTTCTGCTGTTTTATCTGTTTGATATAACGGATGAGATAGAGTGGAGTAACGTTTAAAACTCACCGTGATTTGTCCAATTGCAAGGAAATGCTGCTAATAAAGATCATGTTACCTGCCAGGAATGAGTATTTCGTTGGTATTTCATATCGATCAATTCATTATCAACATCGTGTAATCACGGTTGTTGCTGGCCAAACCTCTATACATAAAGAAGGACTATCAGTCAACATGTCGGACGCGAATGTTTGCACTTAAAATACATTGGTTGTTATTCCTGAAAATGACATTTCTATTTCATATTCTTGTCACCACATACATATATCCGCACAATTGTGTTTGAGAGACCAAGTAAACTTGACATTTCTATTTCATATTCTTGTCACCACATACATATATCCGCACAATTGTGTTTGAGAGAACAGGTAAACTTGATTAACCGATGGCATCGATGCTGAAGTCAGCAGTAGAAACTCTACGGCAACTGCTGCGTTTGTTAGAATGCATGGATAATCTAATTTATATCCATCCATCCATCTCTCGTCGATTTTTATCTTCAGTGATGAGGATGTGATGAAAAATCCCAACCTGTCTAGTCCTTGAAGTTTCCTGTCCGTGATTGTCTTTGAACTCTTTTTCTTCCACCCTCGACTGTTCCCTGTAGTATCTTTTTTTTTACACGGAATCATGTAGCATACAGGTTTAAACCATGCAAGTTGTAGTTGTTTCATTATTGAAAGCAATGGCTCATGCGGACATGAATTCATCTATATTTTATTTCTTACGTAAAAATTTATCTTATTCTCTCCATTGGAGATGCACAGAATTCTGAAATTGTTGTCCTCATCGCCTTCATTACACGTCTATTATTATAAACTTGATTAATAGACTCATCTTTTCAGTTTGATTTTCTTGATTGAAGGTGTAAGGTTCGTTGTTTGTTTCATAGCAAATATAAGTAGCATGGTTAGTTTCATTTCTCTAAACAATTTTTTTAGAGAAATTAATGGAAATATCTCCATAGATTGCTATGATTATATAAATACATAAATATAAAAGTATAGCAATGCATATATACGGCAGTGTAAAATTTGAAGAGAAAAACGATTACTGAATAGATTTTAAATTATGGTTTACTACTATAAATAATTGCTATCTATTTATCATCATCATCATCAGGTGGCGTGGCTACTGGTGTAGATGATCATGGAATTCCACAAATCTATATTTCCAGGATCGTCGCTGACTATTTGCCATTCCATCATCTCAGACTGTCTGAAATTTTCTGTCGCTATTGTCCCCGATCTCTCTTTTTTCCCCCTCAATCTTGTCAGTCCTATGTTCTCCAGACCTCCATATCTCATAAGGCGACGAAAACATTAAGAGTGTCTCTTTCTTAAGTAACCCCACTCTCGCCTTTTACTCCTTCAGGATTTCCTCGTTAGCTTTTCTAGCTATCCATAGTTATTCCAGATTTCTTATACAGAACCACATCTATGTTGTCTTATTCTCAACTAAACTGTTTACTTATTGCCTACGACTTGCTTCCAAATGTTAGAATCGGTGTTATTAGCTGTGAAAATCTCGCTTAATCATCTCTAATGACAAGGACAAATTACACAATATATTATTCATTTTTAGGAATGCTGCCTGTGTCTGCCCTATTCTTTCTTACACCTGTTGAGCTTCAGCCATCTGATGTCATCGTTCTTTCCAAACGTTTTAATTGGTGGAACTGTTTCCAGTATTCAGCCATTTACTTATATCTTTTGCATGTAGGGGCGTGAGGGATTATTTTTCTTACAAACAACCATCACTTCTAGCTTCTTGTTACTTATGAAACGTCCTGTATCTTGTATTCTGTTATTATGGTGATACTTACTTCTGCTGCGACTATGTTGATACAAGATCAAGTATATTCTTCTTCTTCTTCTTCTGCGTTCATTCTCAAACTCCAACTGGATCTAGCTGGATCATGGTCCTGCTAGATTTCCAGCCGGATGTAGTCCAGAAAATGGAAATGCGTTGTGTCGCCGTTTTATTTGCGCCAATGGCCCGACACATCCGTCTTCGGCGGGAAGTACGAGGCGTGTTCAAATGAAAACGGGACTTGTAGATTTATTTAAAAAGTATCATACGCAATTTAATATTTTCAACGGAATTGAACAAAGCAACCACTTGTGAATAAGAATGCACCTGTGTTCATCAGAAAAAATCTCCGTATGCATTTAGGCAAGCATCCCACTGTTTAGGTAGACGTCGAATGCCGTCCGAGAAAAAGTTGCGTGGCTGTTCTCTGAACCATGTGGTCACCGCTGTCTTCACGTCTGCGTCGCTGTTGAAACTCCACCCCATGTGGTTCAAACTCCACCCCATCCGTTCTTCCTTATGGTGGTCAGTCAACATCCGTGGGACCCACTGTGAACACACCTTCCGATAGTTCAATTTCTTCCGAACAACCATGTGGGCTGTCCCAATTGACATATGGAATTCTTCTGCAAGCGAACGAATGCTCCGACGACGGTCAGTCAGTACTGCTTTATCAAGCACGGCTATGGCTTCTTCTGTTGCAACAATATGCGCCTGACCTGGCCGTGCAAGATCTGCCGTTAACTCACGTCCGTCTTTAAACATACGCACCCACCCACTCCATCACTCTGGTCCTCGACAAACATTTGTCACCATATGCTGCCTTCATTCTCCGATGAATGTCTACTGCTTGACATCCTTCAAATGAAAGAAACTGGATCACAGCACGCTGATTCACTTTGGACGGGTTCGGAATCACACCCGCCATATTGTTAACAGTCTTCTGCAGCACATATGCATGCTGGGAAGATGAACACGTGACCGTATGTAAATTATTGGATACTCATTACTAGTGCAAAATGTCATCAATATCAGTGCGCTCTATCACGCGTGGTGTAACAAGTCCCGGTTTCATTTGAACATGCCTCGTATATTCAATACGAGATATTTGCCATGGTTTGCTATCTCGAGCCCTGCATGAAGGTAAATGGTGTAGCAATGAAAGTTGTGAATAGATTCACATACCTAGGTAGTACGTTATTACAAAATGCCAACGTTGATGATGAAGCGTATACAAGGATCGCCAAGACAAGCAGCACTTTCGTAAGATTGTAGACAAATGTTTGGCGTAGAAATAGCCTTAACCTACAGATTAAGTTGAAAGTTTACAAAGCAGTGGTACTTCCAGTGCTGTTATAAGCTAGTGAAACATGGACTGTGTATAGACGTAATGTAAAAAACTCAATCACTTTCACACAGTTTGTCTCAGACAAGTTAGGAAAATCAGATGGCAAGACAAGATTCCAGATACCACTGTCCTTGATAGAGCTGATATCCCTAGCATTGACGTGAGCCTGATGCAGACATATATTCGTTGGGCAGGTCATTTGGTGTGTATGTCAGACCATCATCTGCCAAAGATGCTTCTCTATGATGAGCTGGAGAAGGGTACACGATCTCAAGGTGGCCAAAAGAAGCGCTACAAGGACTCGTTAAAGAACTCACTGAAAGCATTTGAAATAGACCACGTTACATGGGAAGAACTTGCATAAAATAGATCTACATGGCGTTCTACAATAAAAAAGAGTGCACCATCTTGTGAAAAGAGGAGAAATGCAGCAGCTCAACAGCGGAGAGCAGCTAGAAAGTCACGGATAGACCAATATCCGTCTACAGTGGTCATTCCATGTTCGATCTGTCCACGGACATTTACAGTTCGAATACGGCTCTTTAGCCATTAACGAACTCATAATCAAGGACATAATTCTAATCGAATTTTCAAAAGTGGATGTAACAAATGATCATCATCACTTGTGATGGACGAACAACACTTGCCATGGAAAGCAGGAAGGTGTCTAAAAAAGGACAATGAATCTTCTTGTCCATGCTTGGAATCTAAAAAAGAGGTAAGAAGTGGGTTCACCTGTACTAGCCATTTAAATAAGAAGTACTTGTACACAGAAGAAATTGATATAACAAAATATAATAATTTGTTTCTTTTTCGTTTTAGGTGGAGAATCGCTCCTTATTATATTTCATATCGGCATTCAAATTTTCCGTAATTCATTGTTCAGTTTTTCTTTCTTCTTTGTTCTCTAATCATTCCTATTTAGAAATTGCTAATTCTATCAGGTCCTTTCAAATTGTTAAATATAATATTTTTAATAATTTAATTGCAAAAAATACAGAAGATGAAAGAATAAATGCAAATTTATTTTGGAGAAACACGTTGAAATGTCAACGAATTAGCAGAAAAAGTCTTTGTATAAAGAAGAAACATAAAATATATGAAACAATCCATATGCTAAAGTTATTATAAATATTCAAATGCTATTTTAATAATAATAAAACCTGCAACCATTAAGATGGTAGAAGTCTTACCATTGGAGTCATTTGCACAAAAAACCTACTAAAATCTACCAAAATGCGAATGGTATAAATACAAAGGAGAAATTGATGGCAGATTATTCAAACGCCGCACGTTAAAGAAGACACTCAACAATACGCGATGGTACATGTTTGCGCGTGATTCCTTGTACATTCTGGGGAGGTCTCTTTGATTGATTCTGTGTCTTATTTCATCATCGCCATGGATCATAGATTATTATTCTTATAGCACAACAATAATACTATCATCTGTAAAATTACAGGTGTCTACTATATCCAAAGTTGTCTACTATACTAGATGGCCGCGTAGTGTTTAGTGCACTGGTCGCATATGAGTGGTCTTGGGTTCATTACCAAGTTAAGGCGAAAATGCTTTTCAGACCGCAACGACTTCCTGGTTGACCCAGTCTGAATTGGGTACCGTATTAATCCGGGACGTAAAGACAGCGAGGGAGAGAAGATACACCTACGGCATTAATAAATGCTACCGGTTAATTTTACTGTTTTTGTATTCATCAAGTGCCGTGCCGAGTGGCGTTGGCGATCATATTTCTCCATGTACATCGATATCTCATATATGGCATCATCTCTGCTGGTGTCGTCAATCGAAGCCAGTCAAACCACGTGTCAAACTGTCCAATATCTTTTCTATGGACATTACTTGTATTTTTGTATTACTATATTGAATATCATATTACTTGTATCCTCATTCAAGTGGTCATCTTCTTCTTCTGCGTTCGTTGTCAAACTCCTTCAGATTAGCAGGATGTAGTCCGGAGAACGGAATGCGTTGTGTTTTCTGTGATTATATTATATATAAGTGGTGATTATATAGAAATATAAGTGTTCGTGTGTAGACAGCGTCCGAAAGGAAAGGAGAGCAAAGAATAGCAATACTTTTTACCTTCCGTGTATGTAATCATATGCGACTGAGGGGGTTATATGGTGGAGTTGGCTGTCCCATCCCATACAGGATCAATATGACCAAGACGCCAAGAACTGAAGTCGGATGTGTCAGGCTTAAAAGCGCATCTTCGCAACAAAGCTGCGAATCATTTTATGATCTCCTGGGTATGAAAGAAAATTCAGTAAAACCACCCAACTGCACAGAGGAAGTAAGAGCTAATTGCTCTCAATTCCTGGGTTTCTCAAACAAACAAACATACATACTGAATGTGGTTGTATAGCGTGCACCATATATGGCAAACTTGACATTTTCTTCTCAACTTGTCAGCTAAAATATTCATCATCATCAAGTGCCTCATCATCACTGTGAAAATTGATGCAACGAAAGTAAACATTATCCACCATCCAAATCTGCATTTGCAATGTTTAGGCACGTCCTTATCGATATTTTCTTCTGAACGTGTTTATAAAATAAACTAAGACACGTCAATCTTATTAGCATGTTTACATGACCAGTATCGATTATTCTAGAACCCGAATCTTCCTTGCATGTAAAGAAAATCGTATTTTCTATGCAAAGGCATAAATATTTGATGATGATTTTATTTTGATGTTCCTCTTTCAAAAACGAAGATGAGTACAGCAATGGAAAAGATCAAATTTGTTTCGGTTGTTTGTGAGACCTATGTCAGATGACTAATGAGTCCAATCTGGAATCTGAAAGATCTTTATCAGCGTGAGCAAGAATGTAATAGGTCATGAGAAGAGAGAAACAGTTTTATCTATGATTATAGGTCTTGAGAAGAGAGAAACAGTTTTATCTATGATTATAGGTCTTGAGAAGAGAGAAACAGTTTTATCTATGATTATAGGTCTTGAGAAGAGAGAAACAGTTCTATCTATGATTATAGGACTTGAGAAGAGAGAAAAAGTTTTATCTATGATTATAGGTCTTGAGAAGAGAGAAACAGTTTTATCTATGATTATAGGTCTTGAGAAGAGAGAAACAGTTTTATCTAGGATTATAGGTCTTGAGAAGAGAGAAACAGTTTTATCTATGATTATAGGTCTTGAGAAGAGAGAAACAGTTTTATCTAGGATTATAGGTCATGAGAAGAGAGAAATAGTTTTATCTATGATTATAGGTCTTGAGAAGAGAAAAACAGTTTTATCTAGGATTATAGGTCATGAGAAGAGAGAAACAGTTTTATCTATGATTATAGGTCTTGAGAAGAGAGAAACAGTTTTATCTATCATTTCGCTTTTGTCTCTTTTCAATCGCCTCTCTTCACAATTATTAATACTTACATTGATCTAACAATTCATGGCTGGACTGTCAAGAACTGTGGTTTCCTCAAGAGCTTGGGTCAGTTCTGCAAAGTCTGAGAGATGTCTTGAAGTATACCTTGAACATTTTTCTGGCCTCCACTTTAACACTTACCTTAACACAGTTCGCCATGGATTTGTCTCTGAAAACGCTCATCTGGCATGCGGACAATAGACCGGTCAATCAATGTCAATTAAACCTGATCAACGTAGGTGTCAATTGGAGTTTCTTTCTCTAAACTTTCTTAAATGACAGTTTAAGACTGCATATTACCTTATACGAAAGAAAAATTTGTAATACTTTCTTCCTTGCTGAAGTTGTGGCTCGATCAATATAAAGATAATAAGTATTCGCGAAAAAGACTTACAAAACGCAAAATTATGGGAATACTACAGAAATAGACTTGCCAGTACATTTTGACTGCTCAGATATTCAAATACATAATCCTACAAAAATATCTATCAAATCCTTCTATACTAAAATTAATGTTGAAATTAAAATACAGTTTACACAGTTTAATCTATGTCTTAGAAATATTTGAGTTAACTTCATTTGTAACCTTTCACCTCGACCAACATTGAAATCCACCAAATAAAAATCATATTCATCAACTAATTCAGCTGTGGTACTTACTCCTCTGAGTTGGAGGCTTCTCAAAGCATTCACACCGGGAGAGTTGCCATTCAAACAGGGAGAGTTGCCATTCAAACAGGGAGAGTTGCCATTCACACGGGGAGAGTTGAATCTTCTTGGTAGGAAATAACGATTTATGTCTTCCACTTTCACAAAGGAAGTAAGAGCTAATTTCTTGCAATTCCCGGTGATCAAAATACTATATAACAATAATGCCAACAACAGCAACAGCAACAAAATCAGTAGAAACAGCAACAGAAGCAACAAGAAAAAAAACAGCAAAAGTAACAATAATGACAACAATGACAGCAAGAGCTGCATCAATAACAACAACAAGAGCGACAAAACTCCAATAACAATAACAGCGACACAAACAGCAGCAGCAGCATAAAAACAATAACAACAACATAAATAACCACATCAAAAAGAACAATATCATTTTAAACAATAAGAGAAATACAAACAACAACAACAGCAGCAGCAGAAACAAAAACAGCGACAACAGCAGCAAACACAATACCAGTAGCAGCATAAACAAGAACAGCTGCATAACAGCAGCAGCATAAACAACATCATAAAAAAATAACCACAACAGGAGTATAAACAACAAAACTAACAGCAGCATAAGCAATAGCATCAACAACAACATCAATAACAACAACAATGACAGTAACAGCCGCATAAGCAACAACAACAATAGTATAAACAACATCAATAACAACAATAATAACAACAGCAACATGTATATGAACAATGACAACAACGATCACAACAACAACGACCAGCATGGAAATGAAGCATTATCAACTGTCAATTAGCACTTATATTAGAAATTAATACAGTTTGGTTCAATGCCCGGGAATTGCGAAAAATGACGCTTTTGTTTCCTATGTGCAATAGGCGAATTATCACCAGAGATTTCTCTCATACCCAATATACTCCAACTTTCAGCGGTATGCAATGCGTTGAGAGGTAGCCTCCTACTCACAAGGGATGTATGTGTGTATGAGAAGGCATATATCATCATTATGTATACAGAAATCAAATCATATACAAGTCTACAATCACTTGTTAATATACACGTTGGCTACATGTAAATACACAGTTCTTTTGATTTCATGGCTTCAATTTGGGCAGATACAACTCAGATTAAACAGCAAAGGGACTCAGTATAATACAGTGAAACACTCTTAAGCCCATTATTTTGTGAACGAAGATTTGTTTCAACGGAAATATTTTCCACGAGTGATTTTTTAGCTGAAAAAGATGTTCTACATTAAGCAGAAACTGTCTATCGCGGGAACGAACACGTTTAAAAATCTTTTTGTGGAAATCTCCAAACTTTCGAAATGAATATCCAGAGTAACATTGGTGAAAGATCAAATACTTTCGGGAGACCAGTGTGGTTTTTATACAAAGAAACCAGGCAATTCTGCTCGTCTTTTAGCACCAAAAGAGAGCAGAGTCGAAGTGTATATTGCGTAGACTAAAATCTGCAGACGGAAACAGATACAATAGATATTAATTAAGAATATGTTTATCTATCTGATGTATTAATTAGAATACTGTATACGTCGGAAACGAGAAGAGGGCTAGACGGAAGAGAAAGATTGACACGAGGAGGGAGGAAAATTAACTAGCATTGGAAGAGAGAAAGGTATAATGACGACGTATCCAGAAGCTATCTTAAGTTTACAAATATACAGTAGTTTACGCTGTAATAGAATGATTCGCATATTCTTAGTATGACTTTTTAGGCTAAAGCATGTTTGGACAAGTCAATTAGTCAAAAGTAGGCAAATATACTGTTCCTAATGACCCGACTAGACTACTGGAAAATGTAAAGAAAAAGTGAGTACTGTAATTTGTTAGCGCTCAGTGCGATGTTTGCATGTGTTCACTTATTGAAGTACATGAGTAAAGTATTTATTTATCTCAGTTATAGGCTGTTTCATCAGTTATCACTGATAAAATGTTCATAGTACATCTTTATTACGCGGACATCTAGTTTTTTTTATCGGAACAAATGTCACAAGTCCACTATGATGTTCTGTTTTATTAAATTAATAACTAACACTAATAATAGTAACACATTTTGCACTAGTGAACAAATGGATCTATCATGTAGCATTCCAAGGATTCTATTAGGCCAGATGTAAATCAGAGAACGGTTTGGTACCAGATACATCAGACTCGGCGGAAATAGTAGTAGTAATAATAATAATAATAATAACAATAATAATAATAATAATAATAAGTTTTACGAGTATAAGTAAAGTAAAGTAAAAGGTAAAGTAACCCATATCATTTAATTAGGGCGGTAGCCATCTCCTCTCCCTCGCAGTCTTTACTTCCTGGATTAATCCGGTACCCATTTAAGGCTGGGTCGACCTGGGAGCCGTTGCGATCTGAAAACATTTCCGCCTCAGATAAAAGGGAATGAACTCAGGACCGCTCATATGCAAAGCCAGTGCGCTAACCACTGCGCTAACGCGGCTCCCCATTTACGAGTATACTATGTATTGGTTTTCTACAAATATTGATTTGAGATATAATTCAAACGTAGGTAATTGTGACATTGAATCTTAGACATCTCGACCTTACCATGATCCGAACTTGATTTGGTTCGCTTCGGCTGGAATTACGAGTCTATCTCAAACAATTAAACTATAAAAGTCTATAGGAATGAAAATATAGTGATATACTAATAGATGTCATACTGAGTACAATGACACCATGAAAGGCAGAACAGCGCCAGAGGGCAGCGCGAACTGCAAATAGAAAGGAAAAAGTTCCTAGGAAAAGGGAACTACAAGCTCTGTTAGCTCGAGACGAGCTTCTAGTAACCTGTGGTCCTTATAGGCAGAGACCCATAACAATCATGGGCGTTCGGAAAACCAAGAAGACCTAACCCAGCTCTAACATCGAGTCTTCCTAAACCGGAAATAAGCTCGCGAAGAGAAAAGGATCCGTACCCGATGGGCTTAGGCAGAAAAGGGACAACGATGGCAGCCCTGGCCCAACTCTACTGTCAAGATTTCCTATACCGGAAATACACTTGAAAGGGTTCAGTACCTGATGGGCTCAGGCACTATTGGGACAAGGTTGCTCAGCTCTAGAACGCCTTGCTCTCAAACGCGTGGTGTGAGACTCGAGCTTGGACGAGGGGTCCACGATGTATGTGAACGACGTCTCGGGTAGGAGGGCGAACGAGCCAGGGTCCAACTCATCTAACGAGTTCTTCCTCATACGGAACCAGGCTCACGGATGAGAAATGGTTCAGTACCCGATGGACACAGCAGAGTACGTCCAATTGCACGAGATGGGTTCATAGACGGTGGAACAACTCGTACCGGATAGACGCGCTCGACAAGCGTCTTGGCGAAGAGGCACTACACACCAGCGTGGCCGGCGACAGATACACAGGCTGTCATGGACTAGGGACCAAACCCGAAATAAAGGAATGACGAAGACGGATGTACTGGACCTCGGTTGTCCTGACCACAAGTGGCCAACCGGGGTGCAAATAATCACAGTTCTACTGTGGAACTTGCAGCACAACGTACTTCACGCTCCCCAGCGGAAATCACACGAAATATCTGTTGTGGTTACTTGAGAGCGAACGCTGAAGAAGAGGAAGAAGAGTGATAAAAAAATTATTGCACTGGTCATAGCTTACACAAACAGCAGCATTGCTTCTGTCCCATAATGCAGCCTCAAACTGCCAATGATGCATCAATAACAAAAGTGGTTAGACATTAAACCAATTACAATAACGATTTCTGTTGTCCAATCAATGGGAATAGCTTTCACTAATTGATGCTATTGATCTCACATGACAGAGATCACTGTTTTCAAAGCAGTCTGTAAAAACAATTTTCGACTAATTATTTGTAAATGTAACGTATGCTGGTGATGGTTATTGTAGATTTCTATCTAAGCCAATCAAGTTATCTGTTTTCGCTATGTAATTAATTTATTCGTGACTATTATGATGCCAGTTACCTATGATCTCTTAGTGTCTTTTTTGTTGCTTTTTTTCAATTTTGTGCCACTGTTTCTTCTTCTTCTGAGATCAGTTACGAAGGATCGATTCTATACAGGTAGATTGGTTGCCCCCATGGGCTCAATGGTCAGTCGGTGGTTCTCGCGGTAGACCTACTGTTACATATGCTTAATAGTCTATACAGGTAGGTTGGTTGCTTCCATGAACTCTGTGGTCAGTGGAAGGTTCTCGCGGTTGCTCCACATCTACCTATGCTTAGTAGACTACACGGGTGTTTTGAAAGCGCATACGTAACACACAAGGTCGCTCCGCTTTACAATAAACGCACATACTATCAGATTATATTATAAACACACTGAATATTCCAGAGTGTTGGTTACTAAACACAATAACAAAAAGAAAACTACGCCTGTTTGGTCATATAAAGAGACATAACTGTTTAGAAAGACAAATAATGGAGGGAAGAGTACCTGGGAAGAGGAGAAGTGGCAGACCAAGAAGATGATGGACTGACGACATTAAAGATAACATGAATACATCGCTAGAAAATGCAAGCCACATCGCCCAAGACAGAGAGAGGTTCAGAGAGTTCACTGGGAAGACAACGTTCTGGAAGGAATACGTCACATGACACTATCAGATTATGGGGAGTTGGTACGCTAGAATACAAATAACAATAAGCCTATATAAGAAAGTGTGAACGTTTCAACCTTTTAGTTCTTTTTCAAGAACATACAAGAGAGACAGTAAAAGCACTAATTAATTGCAATAACACAAAAGCATTTTGTGCTTTTCGTCAAGTTTTCATCTGCTGTTCGTCAGGTTCTACTCCGACACCTTTTCCTTAGATGCGTGAAGTATTCTGCGACCCCCTTCTGGTTACGTACAGACGGGACAAGAACCTCAGAGATTTACTGGTCCGGAGTCATCTCAGTCTTAAGTCCCCTATCATTCTGGCACTATCAGCTGCGAACGCCCTATATGCTACACCTGTCCATATGTTACCCAGGCCCGGTTCGTTACATTCCCGAAGGCCACCATCACCATCGATGATAGTTGCACTTGTGTGTCCCGACGACATCTATGCCATAATCTGCAGGCGCTGCACCATGACGTACATTGGTGAGACTGGTAGGAGGCTTACTGACCAATTATGTGAGCACCTACACAGCATCAAAGATAATTCAGACTATCCTGTCGACGTCCACTTATATGGCACAGGTCATCGAGGTGCCCAGAATATTCAGGTGACGGCCATCAAAGCGTGCTCCGACGACCGGACCCGTCTAGAGCTCGAGAAACACTATATATACGAATTTGGCACTCCGAAGCCTTTTGGTATTAATGAGCGCCTGACATACGCATAATATCGGGTTGTTCTGTCATTTCTCTTTCTCGTTTTCACATGTTTGTGTATTTGTTTTTGTATATTTCCTATTTCTGTACATTTCCTGATTGTGTCACCTCTGACCTAATGTCTATCCTTTCAGTCATTTCGCTAGACATGTGAACGCAAGCTGTATCGTCCCTACATGTCGTTTTTGATGTATACATGTATGTTATCCTTGATAAAGGCCTTTCGGTTGAAACGTCGCTGTGTATGTGTGCTTGTGTGTGTTTCATTGTATTAGCAATCATTACCCCGTTTAAGCTTTACCTAATAGAAATGGGCTAGGCACTTTCTCCATAAAAACTGCCAAGGCAAGGAAACGTGTGAACCGTAATGATTATGTGTCTGGGTAATTTCTGTTTTAGGATCGCCTGTAAAAACGCTAAAGGCAATTATTATTATTATTATTATTATTATTATTATTATTATTATTATTCTTTCTGTCCTCATGTACCTTTCGGTATTGAGGGGAGA